>VFFE01007677.1:2201928-2397901 GCA_008921705.1 Burhinus oedicnemus | reverse complement strand
CCCCGGGAACTGCAGAAACAAAGAAAAAATCAGATTTACATTTCTTAAGAAACCTAAGTCCCGCTGAAAGCAAGTAGGACTCAGGATTGGAAACTCCCGAATGACTTAAGAAAATGTGGCTTAAAGCTATAGGCCATTTAGGCCCTTCTCAAGATGTGGCCTTTCTCTTCTCAGAAGTCTCTTAATGTTTTAAATGACCATGGAGATTTCAGTCTGAGTCACAGCACCACCGAACGGTTGAGCTGGGAAGGCACCTCTGGAGACTGACCAGCCTAACTACTCTGCTCAAAGCAAGGTCACCTACAGCAGGTTGCTCAGGGCTGTGTTCTGTCCAGTTTTGAATATCAACAAGTATGGAGACCCCACACCCTGTCTGGGCAACCTGTTCCAGTGCTTGACCACTCCCAATGCGAGGAAGATTTTTGTGTTTAAATGAAGTTTGTACCCATTAGTTCTTGTCCTTTCACTGGATATCTCTAAGTCGTCCTGCTCCCTCTTTTTCACATGCTCCCATCACCTGTTCATGGACACTGATGAGATCCCCGAGCCTTCTCTTCTCCAGGCTGAACCATCTCAGCTCTGTCAGTCCCTTCTCCTGTGTTAGAGTGGATTGCCTTTCTTTGGATGAGAGGTAATTTTGAAACGAGCACACTAAAAAAAATATTACTTTGTTTAAGGAAAATATCAGTTCAGTGACTGCTGAGTTACTCACTAGAGTTACACATAACATATTAATTGACTGATTACATCTTTGTGATTGTATCAGTGTAGCTACAATGTGGAATAGATTTTAAGTTCCACATACCCTAAAATAAATGCATCATATTCCCAAATTTCATCCTATACCATGAATCTTGAGATATTTTGAAAAAAAAATCTTTTTCATGAAAGTTTGGTAGCTCTGTGATACCTCTAACCGCATCACCAATTTGTCTTCCCCTCCTCTGAACTCAAACCTCCAGCTAGGAATCCAGTCCAGCATGGAAGTGCCCCTGCTTGCACAGTGTCCTGCATCTGGCTTCACCAACCCTGCATATGATACCAGGGCTCTCGCACTCCCAGTCCCACTATGTCTGCATTTAGCCCCAAAACACCTTGTCTGTATGGGATACTCCCATTTACCTACCTCCTGCCTCTCATCCAAGCATCTTGCTGCACTGTTTTTTTCCTAATGCAGTGTTGAATATTACTTCCCAAGGCCTACAGTAGAAGTGATGCTGTCCCTTTTGAGGTATACCCAAGGACTCTCATGGCAAAGTTCTCTGCACAGGGTTAGGGAAGCCAAACACTCCTAGGTGAGTCAGACCTCTGCAACACATGAATGGTGCAAAGGCAAAATTTTTCCCCAGGCTTCCCCGCCACAGCACAGTTTCACTGCCATATGCCTGGAAGTCTGCTTTTCCAGCCTCAGCCTTATTATCGATCGTTATTCTACCTTAAATCCTTTTTTTGCCCTTCTTGTTCACATCTTAGACTTGTGCTTTTTTACAATTCCTTCTCCAGGTTTTCACAAATCCTCTTCGAGTGCCAGTCTGAATGCAGTTTATTAGGCCTCTGCTTTTGAGATCTTTAATAAAGCTGTTAAGTGACATCTGGGTGAAGATCGCTGTCTGTGATTTCCCTCTGGGCATGGATCCCCCCTCCCGCCATCTACATTATTCTAAAACCGTAAAGACAGCAAAGCCTGCCAAAAATTACTGAGGAAAATGCAGACTAAATGATGACTACAAACCTCAAAGGAAGAGAAGAACCAGACGACTGACCCAGAAAAGAGATTTATACCATCGTCATTTTTCTTCTTTCTGCAGTTTTGGCGTATTATCTCAGTTACTTACTCTGCTTGCTTAGCATCAGATTTCAGGTCGCAAATTCCAATCCTATGTGTAAGGGAGTAGTAACAAGTTAAAAAAATAACCGACCTGTTGAGACACATTGCAGCACACCCTGCCAGCTGATAACATCAGAGAAAACTGTGTGACTGCAAGGCTGTTCCTGGCACGGTTGATGTACGTAACCGAAGGCATGTCTGCATATTTGAATTAAGTACGGTTAAGTGGCTTAGACACGAGTGGTTCAAGTATGCTCTTTAAACCATTTTAAAACAAAACCCTGAGCGGCCTGGCCTGGCCGCACGGCCTGACTTACGGCTGAGGTGACCGTGCTGCAGGAGGCCTGGCGCTGCCCGGCGGGGACCCGCCACGGGGCAGGCAGCCGCCGGGGAGGGGAGGGAAGGGCAGGGCGGCTGCCGCTGCCCGCAGGGGCGGCCCAGGGCTGCGGGGAGGCGCGCTGCCCCGCTCCGTCCCCGGCCGGTGTTTCTGGAGCGAGGGGCGGGACGCGGCAGCAGCTGCTCTGTGAGGAGGGAAGAGGCCGTCCCGGGGCAACGGGCGGGGACCGCGGGGACCGAGCCCCCGCGGGAGCCGCCAGCGGGGCCGGGGCGGTGACACGCTCCCGCCGCTCCCCCGGGCCGCGCCCCGCCCCGGCCCCGCCGCCGGTGGTGGTGCCGGTGGTGCCCGATCGGGCCGCGGCTCCAGCCCCGCCGCGGCAGCGGCATGGCGGGCGGGCGGGGGGCCAGCGTGCCTGCCGCTCTGCTGCTGCTGGCGCTGGTGCTGGCCGCCAGCCGGCCGGCTGTCGCAGGTAGGGCTTGCCCGCGGGGCGCCACCGTGGCGGGAGGTGCCGGGCGGCCGGAAGGCACCTGCGCTGGGCGGGGGGAAGGGGCGGCCTGGCGCAGACTGACCCGCGGCCCCCGACGCGGTGGGAAGAGGCGTCCCGCGTCGGGCCGGAGCCCCCGCTGCCGGGCTCCGGTGTGGCTCGCCTGAGCGCTGAAGAGGGCTTTTCGCCAGCGGCCCCGCGAACGGATTGCCCCGCTGCCCCCGCCCGGCGGAGGGCGGCGCGGCGGGGAGCGCCGTGGGCCCGGGCCGCGGGCCGGCAGCTCCGGCGGGTGAGGCCCGGCAGCAGCCGAGGCCCCTCGGCGTGGGGCGGCGGAGTGGGGGGGCCGGCGGGCTGCGCGGGCTGCTGGTGCTTTGCCGCTGTGGGCTGGCTCTGCGGAAAGCGGCCTCGCAGGTGGTTGGGACAGCAGGCCTGACTGTGAAGGCGCCGCTGTCCGCTTCCTTTCAAGTGAAGGCCGAGCCTGTCAGCTTGGGTTTGAGCCTGCGTTGATGCTCCTTTCTCCTCCTGCAGCGGAGGTGCTGGGACTTGACATAGTTAGACTTTCTAATAAAAACAAACAGAACCCAAGCAACGTGGGTGGACACCTCCCCTCCCCCCCACCGTTTTTTTAAATAATATAATCATAACTGCAATATGTCATAAGGAAAGTGCTAAGGCACATGCAGGAATATTCCCTGTGCTTCCTTCCCCTCCTTTGGGGTGTGTGTGAACTAGCAGTCCCGACGTTAAGTATGAGCTGGTAACTGCGGGTATCTGGTTTTTTGGCATCTAGGTTCAGCTGTCTTGTGTCTGGCTTCCCAGAAATGCTAAGGGCCTGCAGCTCTCACTGGTGGTGTTGCACGTTAAGGTGCAGGTCGTGGGCAGTCACCAAAACCGTTGGGACAGCCAAAAACTTCAGCTGGAAATTTCTTTTCCTTGTCATGTATCTTCAAGTAAATTATAATTAGACCATCAAAGACTGGTAATCAAGTTTATTATTTAAATACCTTTTTTAAATAATGGACCAGCAGGCAGTTGCAGAAGTGTCCTTTTTTTGTACTCTTTGCAATTCTTTGTGATATGAACCAATTGCCATAACTTTTCTTTAGAAATGTCAAGTGTCGTCTTGGTTTCTGTGATTGCATGATGGCCGTTTCCACTAGATGAGAAGACTAGTTAGAGATGAACTAATATTAATTGTAGCTTTAAAAAATAGTTTTCAGTTCTTCAGAGATTAATTAAGGCTGAATTGGTATTTTTTTTTACAGGATTATTTTGAGATATTACAAATGAAATAAACCTCTCTTGTCTTCCCATGAGAGAATTTCAATGTGTGGTGCTCTGGTGTTCTCACTGGTTTTGTGAACAAAAAGCCTGCATGCAGGGTAGGGGGAATTTTCTTATTACCCATAGGGATGTCTCAGAGCTATCAAGGATGTCAGGGAGATCTGGTTGCCACTGAAATTTCTCTAGTAATAGTAGCATTGTCTTAAATGTCACGACGAAGGGTTTTGTCACTGATTTTGCTGACAGTGATGTCAGGCCAACCAGTACTGCTTTGGAAATGTGAAGCTGGCAAACTATGTTATCCCTTGCTATTGCAGTAGCATCCTCCGTCCCCGGCGTTGCAGGCAGTGCAAGGCAAAGCCAGGGACAGGAGTTCCATTTCCAAACTGCAACGTAGGGGCATCAGCAACGCAGCCTGCTGCTTGTGCTAACCTAGGTGCAGCAGTGCAGGATGCTCTGGCTGAGCTGCCTTCAAGGTGAGCTCTGCTGGGCCATGTGGACTGGCATCCCTACCAGGTAAGCTTGTTAAATTTCAGCTCTCCTTTCTTACTCCAGCTGCTGCTATAACTATAGCCGTACCCAGAGATAGAGAGCTCCTGCTCCCAAAAGTCTTAGAGTGAAATGGAAAACCAGTCAAAGGCTGGAAGGAAAAGAAAGCACCAACAGCTTCTTACAGGCAGTGAACTGACATGAGGTGTTAAGTGGTTTTCCCAGCTCTTCAGTGTGTTTTTGTGATAGAACCAGAAATTAACATCAGCTCTGTTCATTTGATGTTCAGCACTTAAACTACAGGAGTATCTTTTATCTGGAAATCATAAACATTTGGGGTTGGAAGGGACCTTTAAGCATCGTCTCATCTCGTGTGTAAAGCATTTGTAGATGCAACACAAGGTTGTTCCTCACCAGCTACATTTTATGTGTGTGTAAGACGTTTACAGACTCTCATAGTGTTTGATTTACCCACAAAATCTCACTGTGAAAGTGTGAACCAACCCTGAGAATTCACTTTTGATTAATGGTTATGGTAGCCTTAAAGAGCATCCTCAGTGTATCTGGCAGTTCCCTGTTGCACTTCAGCTTTTCCAGTGCCCCTTAAGTGCTGTTGATATCAGCTGCTGCCGTCTTAGATAAGGAGACAAAGATGGAAGTAGTATTTTTTTCATTATGAAGTGTCCTATTTTGGTTCTTTGTTTTCTTTCTGTTGTTCTGCTGCATTGTTTCTGCTCTTTGTCCTTGTAGCAAAGCTTCATTAACCAAACTCCTGTTTTTGTGAAGTATCGGCAGTGTGTTTTGGAGGGTGTAAGACTTGTAAGCAAACCATATTACCTAAGGTATTCTGTGGTACTGGCAGTGCTTTTCAGTCTCACCAGTTGAATTTGATCGTATCTGTGATGCAGCAAGTACTGAATTTTAAAAAAGGAACATTCAAAATATGGTTCCATCTAGGTCTAAGAGAAAATGAAGAAGCCATGAGTGCATTTTTATTTATGAGGATATATGTTCTGA
This sequence comes from Burhinus oedicnemus, assembly GCA_008921705.1. Lineage (NCBI taxonomy): Eukaryota > Metazoa > Chordata > Aves > Charadriiformes > Burhinidae > Burhinus > Burhinus oedicnemus. The sequence continues at coordinate 2,392,462 of VFFE01007677.1, read as the reverse complement.
AGGATTTTTTTCCTCCCAGTGATTATTAGTAATTGCTGCTCAATCAGACTGAAAGGAGGTTCACTTTTTCCTCTCCCTGCAAAAGCGAGAGACATTGAGATTAGTTGTAAAAGGCAGGAGTATCATCAGGTTACACCTGTGTAAGAGCAGTCTTCATTTCATCATACTTGTGGAGTTCTAGTTAGTACGTCAAAGCCCATTCAATTTAGTTTTAATGGGCAGTCACACAAACGGTAAGGTTTTCTAACATGAGGTTAGATTTCAATCAGAAACTTCAGAAAAATCAGCTACCAATCTGATTCTTCACTGCTGTTTGGAAGAAAAAAGCAAATATGAAAGTACTTTAAGAAAGTAATTGCTGTCAAATTTTATTTCTCTAACTTCTGATGTACTTGAGTTTTGAATCACCAGAACTGATCATCTTTATTTCTAGAATATGCAGCTCCTGACAATTTCATGAACTGTATGGCAATTTCTAAAAGAAATTTCCATTATATTTTAAAAAATAGTGATTTTTATCACTGATGTGCTATAAAGTATATGCAGACCTTTCCAAAGTTCCAACAAAATGTTAGTCTTGTAAGATGTTTTGCCTGAAAGAATTATTTTTCAGTTAGGACAGCTTCGTATAATAAATTCTTCTTTTTACCCTGTCTTCGTAGCATCTTTTTCATACCACTTGGAGAAGTTTATTTCAGAAGCTTTAAATTGCTTTTAAAGTAATTCTGTGTGAGTGCTAGAACACAATATCTGTTTCTCCAAAATATTTTTATATACTCTGAAGTTAGGATTCTCCTGTAGTCACAGTGATTTCAAACATATTACTGGCAGATTCGAGGTGAAAGAAGGAAATACGACTAGACAGGGAAATAAACATACAAATCACAGTATTTCAGAACAGATACTTGAAGCATGTGAAAGAATTGCTTTGGCTCAGTTGTTCTGGTACATGGTTCCAGCTAAGTTCCTTAGCACAAAACTGAAACATGCTAAAGCTACGAACTTTTGTAGTAGTAGAGTGAGTATTTGTAGAGCACACTATGGAATTCACTTTGGAGAGGACTGACAGCTCTTCTGGTGGTGCAGCAGGTGAAGTCGTGGACCTGGGTGAAAAGCTCTGTTAGCTGGAAGGAGCCAGAGAAATAGTTTGTTTCTGTAGGACAGCTCTAAGCATGTTTATAGTGCAGAATGTGAGCCCATGCAATAATTGCAAATCTGTTCTTTAGTCCCCTGTTCTGCCTTTTTTTTTGGCAGAGGGCTGTTAAAAGCTTGTTACATTGGGTACCTGGAATTTGGTACTCCTTCACTAGTGTTCTCTCCCTTTTCAATCTGTCTCCACTTGTGCTGTACAATCAGAGTAAACAAGCCTTTAAAAAGTTATTAATATCACAACAGCTTATTTATATTTGGTATTAATAGGCTCTGAACACTTGTTTCCATCACTCAAATCCCATCCCAAGGGAGAGTCTTCCTGTTATATTTATGTTGGAGGTTGTGTGCTGTTTTTCCTGTGGTTTAGGGGACCGAAGTTGGGACCTGCATCTTCATCCATTGGGACCTGCATATTTTATCTCTAGTTACAGCAGAAGCTATTTGGGACTCAAGGCGTCTCTCATTGTTTGCCTAGCATCTAGTGCACGAGGGCACTTCATGAGGCTTCAGGCTGTACTTCTCAAGCTGTACTTCTATGTAGCCTGAAAGTGTTTTTACTATGTGGAAACCTGCTTTCATCTCTAGATTGCACAACCCCTCCACCTCTGACTGGAGCACCCTAAAAAGACTTGGTAGTACAAAGAAACATGTCTGTACGAAAAACAACTGCTCTGTTTTGAGAATGGAGGGAGAAGGGTGGAGAGGGGGAACAAAGTTAAACCACTTCGGTTTCTCTACAGCCCTGAAGTGAGCTCTCAGAGAATGCAGTTAGTAGTCTAATATTAGTGTGAAAAGGTCTGCTCTACAAAAGGAGAGGTCACACCTTTTTCACCAGCTGAGGGAGAAACAGGCTGCACTCTTAGCCAGAGCTTCTACTTGAACATCCAAAATAGTAGAGAGTTAAAAACATACCCAAATTTGTCAACAGACAGGTAGAAAACCACGCTGTCATCTGGAAGATTAATATTTATCTGAGCTACCTGTGCTGGTCTATTGAGTGTGGCAAGCAGGTCAAGGGAGGTTATCCTCCCCCTTTACTCTGCCCTGGTGAGGCTGCATCTGGAGTGCTGTGTCCACTTCTGGGCTCCCCGGTTCAAGAAGGAAAGGGAACTGCTGGAGAGGGTACAGCAGGGGCGACAAAGATGGTTAGGGGGCTGGAATGTCTTTCTTATGAGGAAAGGCTGAGGGACTTGGGTCTTTATAGTCTGGAGAATCACCATCACAGAATCACAGGGGTTGGAAGGGACCTCTGGAGACCATCTAGTCCAACCCCTTTGCCAGAGCAGGGACACCTAGAGCAGGTTGCACAGGATGGCGTCCAGGCAGGTTTGGAATGTCTCCAGAGTCAGAGACTCCAACACCTCTCTGGGTAGCCTGTTCCAGTGCTCTGCCACCCTCAAAGTAAAGAAGTTCCTCCTCATGTTTAGATGGAATTTCCTACATTCAAGTTTGTGCCCATTACCTCTTGTCCTATCACTAGACACCACTGAAAAAAGACTGGTGCCATCCTCCCGGCACCATCCCTTTAAGTATTTATAGGCATTGATGAGATCCCCCCTCAGCCTTCTCTTCTCCAGACTAAAAAGACCCAAGTCCCTCAGCCTTTCCTCATAAGAAAGATGTTCCAGTCCCCAAATCGTCTTTGTAGCCCTCTGCTGTACCCTCTCCAGCAGTTCCCTGTCCTTCTTGAACTGGGGAGCCCAGAACTGGACACAGGACTCCAGGTGCGGCCTCACCAGGGCAGAGTAGAGGGGGAGGATAACCTCCCGTGACCTGCTGGCCACACACCAGGATGCCATTGGCTGCCGTGGCTACAAGGGCACATTGCTGGCTCATGGTCATCCTGTTGTCCACCAGGACTCCCAGGTCCCTTTCCACAGAGCTGCTTTCCAGCAGGTCAGCCCCTAACCTGTGCTGGTGCATGGGGTTATTCGTCCCCAAGTGCAGTACCTTACACTTGCCCTTGTTGAACTTCATGAGGTTTCTCTCTGCCCAACTCTCCAGCCTGTCCAGGTCACGCTGAAAGGCAGCACAGCCTTCCCATGTGTCAGCCACCCCTCCCAGTTTTGTGTCATCAGCAAACTTGCTGATGGTACGCTCTATCCCTTCATCCAGGTCATTGAGGAATATGTTGAACACGACTGGACCCAGTACTGACCCCTGGTGAACACCACTTGTCACAGACCTCTAGCTAGACTCTGTGCCACTAACCACAACCCTCTGAGCTCTATCTGCCAGCCAGTTTTCAATCCACCCCACTGTCCATTCATCCAACCCACAGAAGAGAAGACTGAGGGGGGATCTTATCAATGCCTATAAATACCTAAAGGGAGGCTGCCGGGAGAATGGCACCAGTCTTTTTTTGGTGGTGCCCAGTGATAGGACAAGAGGTAATGGGCACAAACTTGAACGTAGGAAGTTCCATCTAAACATGAGGAGGAACTTCTTTACTTTGAGGGTGGCAGAGCACTGGAAGAGGCTGCCCAGAGAGGTGTTGGAGTCTCTGACTCTGGAGACTTTCAAAACCTGCCTGGACGCCATCCTGTGCAATCTGGTCTAGGTGAACCTGCAGGGGGGCGGGACTAGATGGTCTCCAGAGGTCCCTTCCAACCCCTGTGATTCTGTGATTTCTGTTCCTGTTATGCTTTTGTGAATGAGCTGCGGGGGACAAATCTTCAAGGTGCAAATCTCAGCTGAACAATGGGAAGCTTGTTCATTCAAATAACTGAAACAGATGTTCCCTCTAGATATACAAGAGGTGATGAAGCCAGTACCTCACCAGTCATGACTGATGTTGTCTGCGCTTGTTGCACTTTGACTATGCTGTTAGGACAGATGAATTAGCCTTTATTTTGAATTAGCGTTTTTCACCTAGAAAGATAAGTAACTATTTTCTTGAAGGGGTGTTGTACAGTTGTACAGTTGTAGTATCTTGGGAGGGTTGTGCATCAAACATCTAGCAGATGAGGACCTTCTCTGTGTTTGGGGCTCCTAGATACCAGCGTAGCACATGATGACAGTAGATGATAAGGTAGCAGGTTCAAAACCAGTGAATGCGATTTCCCCCTCCCCCCCACCCCCCTTCTTCTTTTAATTCCTTTTTATACAGCCAGCATATAGAGCTTACCGATACAGATCATTAGTGAGGCTACAGCAAGGACTGCGGTCTCAGCTGAGGAGTTACTGTGGCACAGAAGTGACTCTTCTCTTTGCAGCAGACAGCAAACAAGGAAACAATATCTCCTGGCATGGCAGTTCTGTAGTTTGGAGAAGATCCTGACTGAAAATACATGTGCGATGTTAGACTTAATCCTTTACTTTTATCTTTAATGACTAGGTAGTGTAATAGATTGCATGACTTCCCTGCCCCAGGTAAAACAAGTCACAACAGCTGTTTTCAAATTAGCAGGCTACATGGGAACAGTTTGAGTAGTAGAATTCTGTGGCCTAATTATGACATTTATGGTAGTGTTGAAAACAGAAGATCAATATATTAGGTATTAAAAGTAGACAAACGTTTTTGTCTATATCAGAAGGATTCAGGATGTCTGACTATACTTTTAAGTGTTACCTATGTTGTTTTTCCTTACACTATAGGCTTCTGGCCAAAGCATTATCTTCAAAGGGCCCTGAGACTGATATGTCCTGAACATTTTGAAGACAAAAACATGGTCCAACGTGGGAACTAAATAATTTTACTTTTCTGCTTGAAGATCAAATTATGTATTTCATTTTTTTCATATAAAAGGGTGGATATTAGGGGCAGGGAATAGATCAAAACCTTTATGGATTACATGAGTATAAAAGTCTTTCTGGGTTACTGGTTCAGGCACAGCAGGGAAAGCCTTTCTGTGTGACTCTCTTTGGGAAGAAGGTGTAAAAGGGATCCAAAGAAGAAAGGGGCAAGATATGTGGAGCTTTGGCTGTTTCCTGTCCACAGTGGAGACTAAAAGGAGTTCAGCAGACATGAAGTCTGCCTTAAATTACTTCCAATTAAGAAGTGAATGTGGAATTGTGATTCCAAGATCACTGTTCTTCCTTATAATCCCTTTGTGTTGCTGAGAAGGTACATAAGCTAGTCTGAAATGAGAAATACTGACAGAAAAAAAGAAAAAAATCCACTCTTTTAGTTAGCTCTTTGGTCTTGATTTTATTGGTGGATGGATGTGCATAGCTCGTTATAACTGTGTAGTGAGTCTTGGGTTTGGTTGCTTGTAGATACTTTTCTGGGGTTGTTAGTTTTGGCAGTGGAGAAGAGACAAGGCTTTTATTGCTTGGCACTCTGAGTACAGAAACCAAGAGAGAAATTATTCAAGGTGTAGTTGTTCTTTGAATTTGATGATGTTTTTAACAATAAAGAATGAAAGCTAAACAAAAGGATAAAATGCCAGCCTAATGCTACCACTAGATGATGAGTGAAGAACCTTTTGCTCTGTGGTTATGAAGACTTTTGCTGTGCCTGGCCTGATTACTTCTAAGAAAGATGCTGTGGACAGAGCTGGTCAGGAATCTTCAGTACAGTAACTTGAAACAAGATTCTCAAAACTTACACTTCCCATATAACATTAATCTGTTATGATGGAAATATTAGAAGGGATTCAGAGCCCCAGTGTGGTATTGAGGATTGGCTCTAAAAGGGAAGGAAGAGAGATGGGGACCACAAATTAGCCAGTAACTCAGGTTGAACAGATCTTTAAACTGGGATCCCAAGTGATTATGCCTCTATTTTTTTGAGCCTTTGGGTATCTTTGGCATGGAAGGATGTTATAGCTGACATAGATCTGGCTCTTGTTCTCAGCTGCTTCCACCTGTCTTTTTCCTATGAGGCACAGAGCTGTTACAGAATAGATAGTCTGCCCAAGGCAATCCAAAGGAGTCGTTCCCTATATCATATGCTGAATTTGCCTGTTCCAGTAGCAGGGGAGCTTCAAAGCTGGTATTGTTGGTTGAACTCCACTTTCCATAATGGAATGATTGACATCAGATGGTCCAGGACAAAACATCCCCTTTTCAAAAGCTGTGGCACCAGATTCATTTTAAGGTCACTCATAACACGGTTTCAGCTAGAAATCATTCTAAAAGTGTCTGTTCTAGCGGAACTTGATTCCCATACTATAATAACATGCTTCTTAGTTTGGTGGGTACTGAAGCAGAAATCACGCCAAGGCACTGTAGGTGGTCTTGGCTGAAGATCTCATTTAGTTCTGGCTCAGTGCCTAGACTGATGTTGACTCTCCTGCACCACCTTCAGTGATGGATTCTGACTCTGAAGTGTTTTATGGAAGGCAAAAGCTTTAACTTATGTTTCTTTTTTCTTTTCCAGGAAATTCATATTTAGTATAAACATCAAACTGTTTCCCAGTGGCGCACTGCAAAATATTGACTCTGTGACTTCATTTCTAGTTATTCTAAGTTGCACTTAGTAATCCATGGATAAGTTTATCTTTCTGCTCAATTGCTTCCCCCCAAATCCAGTGTTTTTTTCCCCAGATAATTGAGTCTAATGAGAATTTGATGTCTTTAAAGGTTATTTTCAAGTTGCATTAGCAGTCATTACTTTTGATTCAGAAATTCACCAATGAAATCTGGAGGCTGTGTTACTGTGATCATAATGAAACTTTCACGACATTAACATCAATGAAAGCTTTGGATTTCATTTGTTAACTTCTGAGGAACTTCACTGATAAAATTATAATGAAATCTCTTACTTGCTAGTTCCGTAGGAGTGCTAGGATGTAATGAAGCAAAACAAATGTAACTGCTTTTTGGAGTCTCAGCAGGATGTGGAGAAGGGTCTTGTCTTCTAGAGATGGAACCTTCTTGTACCCATAACATTATATTGATGTTCTGATGTTTCTACGGTGGCTGAAGGAAATGGAGTGATCTTTTGATTAAGATAGGTTATTTCAGACAGCTAGGTTATACGTCCTATGATCTTCAGGAAGACGGTATTTCAGTGCCTCATTCACTGAGGTGGAGGTCAGGGAACTCCTTTCACTTACCTGTGTTACTGGGTCCAAAGCACTATAGGGTAGGGACAATCTCCTGTAGTCCATTTGTATGGTAGATAGAACAGTGACAGTCCTAGCCACTGCCATAATATGAATTTACCATAATATAAAAATCATAAACATTTAACCTGTTTCCTGGCTTATTAGTAAAATCTAGTCCTCACTTATATTGGGGCTTTGTCTCTAGTTCTGTTATTCCAATACTTGCTTTGAAAGGGAAGTCGATGTTTATTAACCTCACAGCAGTAACATTTCTATATACAACAAACGGCATTGGTTCTCTTACTGTATAGATTTTATGGAAGACCTGTAAGGTATATTAGAGCTATTTGATGAAAGCTTCCTTTATGCTAGAGGTAAACTGGTGGGGAAGAATTCCTTTTTGTTCAACCTGGAACCAATTTTTCTATGCACAGTGGTAACTCTTGCTTTGCAAGAAATACGTGCACTTCAGTAATCTAAAAATCTTTCCTTTGTTTCTCTGGGTACTTAATATAACACACTATTACATAGCTTTTGGCTATGGGGCTTGCTGAAATCTTATTCTTGGGAAAGCCGCCTAGAATTTTTATGTATACTACAGCAATTTTTTAGATACTATTAGTGATTGTTTCATGAAACAGCTGGTTAATGAGACCTTTGGTTTGGTACTCTCTAATGAGCAGAATCCAGTTCAGAGTCTGAGTTAAAGCCACACTTTGTAAGAGTCATCAGAGTTTTAGATTCAGCAGAGGGACAGCTAATGTAGGGACAGGAACAATTAAACCTTAGAAGTCCTCTGCAGTTATGCTTGATTTTAAAAAGAACTGTGTTAAAATGAGAAAGTTGTCTCAGAATGAAGCTAAAAGCCGCAAAATAAATATTTAACTGGTTGCGTCCGTAAAAAGCTGTGTTCAAACACAGCTGAAAGCATCATAAACCCTGGCAGATGTAACATGAAAATAGACAGGCCTGGAAAAAAAAAAGGTCAAGGATCAGCTAGCTGAAGGAATCAAAGCTTTTACTAAATCCTTCTTAAATACATCAAGAACAAAAACCCTGCAGAGGGTCTGTGCAGCCAGTTGATTAAGTTATCAGTATAAAAGAAGCACTCAGAAAGGGCATGGCTACTGCGGAGAAGCTAAACGAGATGGTGTTTACTGCTAATTGGGAAGATTCCCAAACTGAAATTCCTTTGTTGCGGGGGAGTGAGAGGGGTTGACCTAGAAAAACCTCAAGGATGAAATTGCTTACTTGCTAAGGGTAATATCTGATCTCATGCTTTAAACTCCCTGGGTACCTGAAGCCTGAAGGGTGGCAAATTTTATGCCAGTGTTTAAAACAAGAATGACCAGAGAACTGTTAGTCTGACATCCATACCATTCAAATTTATAGATATCGTAACAAAGACCAGAAGTAAGTAGAATCAACTTGGGAAGAGTCAGTAGGGTTTCTTTAAAGATAAGTTCTGCTTTACAAATCTCTTGGGGTTTTCTCCAAGGTGGGAGAGAGGTGGCTAAGATTTAAATTCCCAAAAGGCTTTTGGTAAAGTTTCACATCAAAGACTTTTGAGCAGCCATTGGACAGGAATGCAGGGCTTTGTATATTAAGCAGTGGATTAAAAGGTAGGAGGAGAGATGAATGATTGATTGATTGATTTTTTTTCATAGGAGGGAATTTACCAGCAGAATCTTTGAGGATTTTGTCTTGGGATCTGTGCTGTTCATTATAGTGATAACAGGGATGGTAAAGGCAGTGAGTAGTCAAGTGAGAAAGTTTGCTGGTGTTACTGTTGTTCAAGGCAGCAAAGAGGGGAGAAGAGGGTGAAGGTTTGCAGGAGGCCTGTACAGAACTGAGTAACTGGGCAACAGGGCAGCAGGGGTGGTTGGAGGCTGCATAGATGAAACAAGAGGACACTTCAGCCTGGAAAAGAGGTCGATGAGAACATGTGAAGGAATCACACAGATGGCAGGAGACCTGTGGGTCTTCTCATGAGAGACAACAGAGGATGTCTCTGGCAGAGATCTGAGAGCATGCTGTAGATGAAGATATTTCCAAAGAGAAAGTAGAGTACTTCAGAAAGAAATCCTTTGGCAGTTACTAAATAGACGAGTTGTGACGAGTTCAGGAAAATACCTGAAACAAAAAAATAATTTGAAGAGTATTTGAAGGGAAGTATTAAATATCATTGCAGTGTTCTTACTATTCCCTGTTGTCACTGTTGGAGGTAGAATACTGGGCTATATTCACTCCTTGTCCATACTGGTATGGACATTGGTCTATTATCCAGTTGCTTGGACTGGTGAATTTGATATCTGAGATCTGTTTTCATTCATATATAAATAAGTATATGGAGTATTAATATAAGCTTTTTAAATAGCTGTAGATAAGAAAAAGAGATTTTTTTTGGTGACTAAATCTCCTGTTTGTTATCCTTTCTTTCTTTCAGTATCATTTTATGGTGATAGCTTTGTGGAGTTGAACATGACAGAAGCATCCTCTCAGACATCCTTACAGTTGCGGTTTCGAACTAGCAAGCCACATGGACTGCTTTTTCTTGCAGCTGGGAAGGAGGATTATTGTTTAATGGAGCTACGTTCAGGAAATTTGCAGGTATGGTTTATAACTGTAGCTAAAAAGATATGTGTAGCCTGTATTGTTTGGTGTTTTTCAAGTTGTTGTCTATAACAATTCTCAAAGTTTATGTTTAAAAAAGATGGAAAAAACACATAATGTAATTTATTATTTCAAAATATGGTGTTTATTTCTTACAATGATAGTTATTAAAATTGGCCTCTAAAAGCCTTTGAGATCTCTAGATCTTAAAATCAAGATCATTGTGTTCAAAGCATGACATTCAGTAAAGGCAAAATTTCAGACTTGATGAAGTTTGGATCCAAATAGCTTTTCTGCAAGGTAAGTTCTTGAAAGATCATTGTTACTTGGGTTTTTAGGAGTTGTTGGTCCTAGCAGAACTGCAGAGGAATCCATTTCCTCTTCTGCAATTATTCAAGTCATATTTGTGATGGCAAGTAAACCTACACAAAATGTTAGTGGGATTTTATTTTTTCAATTATATTTTGTAAATGACATACTTAATATGAAAATTTATGAAAATTAATCTATTAATGATATATGATTGTGAAAAATACCGCTTTGGATTTTGATAGTTAAAATTCTGTCTCTTGCAGTTGAGAATTAACTTTGGCGTGGGGGAGCGAGTACTGCATTCTCAGCAAAGATCTCAGCTGAATGATTTAGCTTGGCACCTGGTTGAACTACATCATGAACATGATAATGTCACATTGGTAATTGATAAACATGATAGAACTGGTGCAAAAATGCCTGGAATTCTCTATGAATTAAATATTGATTATGGATTCTACGTAGGTGGTACTAGTAAACTTGACGTTCCCTACCTTGTTGGAGCACTGCCCAATTTCCGAGGATGTATTGATGATGTGTCGTTCAATCAGCTAGACATTCTGATGCCTCTGAGACCTTCTCCTGGCTTTAAAAATGTCCATGAAGTTTCAGTGGGATGCAGTGATGAATTCTTTGCAGGTGAAGATGAACCCATTAGTTTCTTCAGTTCCAGATCCTATGTTTCTTTCCCATCATGGAATGTTGATGATGAGGGAATCTTGGAGTATACATTGCAAACCTCAGCTGCACGTGGCTTGCTGCTTTACCATCCTGGGCAAGCAGGAGATTTCATTGCAATGGAAATGGAAGATGGATTAATTAAAGCCTATGTTGGAAAACATAAAAGTAGAACCCAGATTTCCTCTCGTAAGTTCATCAATGATAATCATTGGCACTACATCAAACTGAAGTTTACTGCAGAATATTTGCAGCTGACCTTGGATGAAGAAACTGTGAAAAAATCATTGCCTCTCCACAGCAAGCTGCCGCTTCTGAAGGGGTCTCTTTTTGTAGGTGGTGTAGATGACAGCACACGATCAGAAGTGATTAAGTTAGAGCTAACTTCAGTGTCTGGGAAGTATGCCAGAGGAGGATCTTTCAAAGGTTGCTTAAGAAATCTGAAAGCCAACTCAGAAGAGAAGTCGCTGAAGAATGTTCTGGTAACAAAGGACATTTCAGCTGGATGTGAAACAGAGATTGCTTTTAATACAAATCTTTCTTTAGAGGTGGCTGTGAAGAACCCTACTGTGAAAGCAGCCCCAACATTTGCCATTTCCCCTGAAAGCTCTGTCTCTCTGGGCAAGGAAGGCAAAAGCCACCTTTTAGTTCTAAGTAACTTGATTGTGTTAGAGGGTGGACAAGCTTCACTTGAATCTAAACATATTAAAGTCAACTTAGACTTTCAGAAATTAGGGATTCATCAATCGCAAATTCTTTTTGAAATAAAGGAACCACCTTCTCATGGAGAGTTGAAATTAGATGTTGAACCAGCGCAGGAAGTAAATACATTTTCTATGGAGGACGTGTGGCAAGGGAAGATTCTTTATGTCCATGATGGCTCTGAGGACACTTACGATTCTTTTAATTTCTCCATTTCTACCAGCGGTGAGAAGATTGTGCCTCTGTATTTGCAAGGAAATGAGCAGCATGTGTTTAGCATTACTGTCACTCCAGTAAATGATGCGCCTGAGATCACACTTCCTGAGGGAAACTTGCTTCTTCTCTTGGAGAACTCAAAGAAACGTTTGACTAGTGATCTGATAAAAGTCCTAGATAAGGATACGGATCCTGTGGATCTCAGTCTTTCAGTGCTTGGAAATCTGAATGCAGATGCAGGATTTTTGGAAAATTCAAAGCATCCTGGAAAAACTATTACTGCTTTTTCTAATGAGGACTTAAGAGAAGGCACTGTTTTCTTTGTCCACACAGGCGTCAAGAACTCAAGGATTGTTCTGAGGGCAAGTGATGGTGAGAAAGTGAGCAACACTGTTGTGTTACGTGTCATGGCAGTTCCTTTGGATTACAGAGTTGTCAACTGCTCAGGAATAAAACTACTCCAAGGTGTTACAGCTCTGATCACACCTAGGCATCTGGCAGTTGAAACAAATGTCAACTTCCAGGAGCTGGAGATACGATACGAGATCACAGAGCCACCGCAGTTTGGGGAAGTCCAAAGGCAGCATTCAAGGGGGGAATGGAAGCAAGTCAGCTCTTTTTCTCAACGCTCTGTTCAGCGCAGCCGTGTGAGATACTGTAGCACTTTTAAAGAAACTCAGCAGGAAAACGTTACTGAGCAATTTAAATTCAAAGTTAGCGTAGGAAACAGAATCAGTGAAGAACATATGTTTCCAATCAAAGTGAAGTGGTTAAGGTACAGTTTATTGAAACATGCTCCTCTAGAAATTGAAAAATCAAAAAAGAAGTATTTGAATTCAGATAATCTTTTTGCTGTAATTGTGGATCTAGAAATACCTGAAGATGAGCTTCATTTTAAGTTGCTCTCCGTACCAAAGAATGGGCAAATACTTCTTAATGACCAGCCTTTGGAAAAAGATTCTGTCTTTAGCCAGAAAGATATTACTGATCAAAAAGTGGCATATGAATTAATCAGCAGATATCATGAAGACAACCGTGATTCATTTAGATTCCTCATTTCTACAAGGTATCTGGAATCAAATTTATACGACTTTGAAGTCTACATCAAATCAGATTTCAGAAACATCATTTTGACTAACAATGGCCTAACTGTGACTGAAGGTGAAGGAGAGTTAATAACAAGCACAGAATTGTTTGTGCAAACACTGGATAATAAAACTTTCCAATATAAAGTTATACAATTTCCTATGCATGGGAAATTAAAACTCATTAATTTTTCAGGCTCATTTGAGAGTAATGACAATCTCACCACTTTCACTAACAAAGATATAACTGATAAGCGCCTTATGTACGTGCATGACGATTCTGAGACAGCATTTGATGAATTTCTGGTCAGAGCTTCCAGTGGAGAGTCAGGAAAGTGGGCAAACTTTGATCCAGAAGTACAACCTTTGTCAGTAGAAATTAGATTCAACATTTCTGTCCAACTGAAGAATGATGAGAAACCAGTACGTGTAATTGATAAGATATTTAACATAGTGAGAAACGGGCAGCGATTATTAACTTTGGCAGATCTTTGCTATCATGATCCTGATTCCGATTTTGATGATGGACAGTTGCTATATACTAGACGTGGCATTTCCAATGGGGACTTGGTGCTAACAAATGATACTTCTCACAGACTCTACCAATTCAAACAAGCGGACCTGGAACAAAAGCAAGTCCTGTTTATACACCATGGTGCAGATTTTGGGCGTTTTGTGCTCTTCGTGACAGATGGCAAGCACTATACCTCTTTGCTTCTAGAAGTTAATGCCACTGATCCTTATATTAGATTGGCAAATAATACAGGCTTGTTGGTTCAAAAAGGAAAAGAGGAAACTGTTACAACAGCTAACCTAAGCGCTATTACAAACCAAGACATCAGGAATGATCATGAGATTACATATGAGATACTCTCTTTCCCAAAATGTGGAAGAATATTTGTAAATAATCTGTTGATGGATTCCTTTACTCAACTTGATCTGAAAAAGGGGTATGTAACCTACAAGCATGATGACAGCAACAACCTTATTGACACATTTAACTTTACAGTCCATGCTAGAGATGTCCATCTGGATGCTGGAGTGCATGTTCGCATGTATTTGGAAAGTCATCAGTGGCCACCAAGGATTGTGAACAAAAACAGTCTCTTAGTTGAAGAGGGAAAACCAGTTAAAATCAGTAAAGGAAAATTGCAAGTAAGTTAATGTTGTCCAGTTCTCCAACCGTGTAGCAAATTTTCTTCACTGCTTTCTCAGCCATTGCAGTGTCTTTAGTCTCTCTGTCTTCTCGTCTTGAACGCCTTTTGGTTTTCACTAACATGACTGCATTCTGGATGCTTAATTCTGAGAGACTAACACTAGCAAACTTCGATTTCTAGAAGGGAAATGGGTTATATTAAAGAAAAAGATGGCCCATAATCCTTGACTCTGTTACATATTGGTGCTTGAGAAAGTTAAGATTTGGAGATGCTGCACTTTGATATTTGTTTTAATTATGACAATTGTTTGTACTTAATGTATTATTCTTAGTTGAGCTGGTGGGAAATGCCAAGGAAGAAAGGGTTTTGTTTCATTCAGTTTGGGGCTAGCTAACGCTGTCTGAAGATTGCATCCAAAATTTTAAAAACATCAAGTCACAAACCTGAGGTAGTTTCTCTTTTGGTTAATACTTTCCTCCCCATTGTTTGCCTGAAGCCTTTCAGTAACCACCGCGTGGGGGCTCCGGCAGCACGTGGCTGCACTGCTGAAATACTTGTTTCAGGCATGGGTCTGCAGCGCTTAGGCTATTGGTGAATTCTGCAGTGTGTTCCTTTTCAAAAGTTATAAATTTGGGCCTACAAAACACTCCCATGCCACATTATTTAACAAGTCTACTAGAAGTATTACTATGTTGTATTAGGAATTTGCAGAGATACCGTGTAACCCAAATAAGGAATGCCAATTAATTAGGGAGACAATCCAAGGGTTAAAAGTGAAAAATTCAGAAGAGAGCTAAAGAATTTATCCACTTTCTGTTTAAATAATTTTGGGGTATGTTTTTAAATTTAAGGTCGTTCATGAAAACAGTTCTCCATCTGAGATTGTGTTCACCCTGAGACAGCTTCCAGTACATGGATACATTCGGAAGTTTTCCTCCGAAGAAAATTATCTCGGTGTTGACCAAAGGCCAGTTTTGAGCTTCACACAGCAAGATGTTGACGAGGGCAAAGTTCAGTATGTGCAGACAGTTTCTGACCAACTACATGACTGTTTTTCTCTGGATGTGACCAACGGTTTCCGAACAGTGAGCGGAATAGAGATCTCTGTAGACATCATCCCCAGAATGATTCCCCTGGAAGTAAAGAACTTCACAGTAACTGAAGGGGGCTCTAAAGCCCTGGTGGAAGACTACCTAAAAATTTCTAGTAGACACTTTGCAGGACTCAGCTGTGAATTTATTTTAATTGAGCAGCCAAAACATGGGTATGTTGAAAACTCTCATGTTCCTGGAATAAAGTTAACCGCATTTACCAGAAAACAGGTAGTGCATTTAGATCTACTTTGCTGTAGTCACAATTAATTCTTTGCATTGCTAAAAGCTAATTTTTGCCTGCAGTGGGATGATTTGGTGGGAGGTAGTAAGATGCATGAGTTTGAGCTTTATTCTGGCCTTGTACCGAAGGTCTTTCTGCAAGTTGCTAGCTGGTCATTTGGGGTGGGGAGGGAGGGTGCCTTGTTGTGGTGAACCACATCACTTCCTTGTGTGCCACTGGTCACACAGACTAGTGTGCTGTAATCACAGTAGACTGATGGGCCACTCATACTCAGGCAGAGTTGCTGTTACTCTGGAACCCTAAGACAGACAGCCTGTGGGTATATTTTGAAAAGACCAGAGTAAACAGTGTGTAGATTGAACAAGGAAGAAAGTGGAAAAAAGTTAATTCTTTAGGTCATGTCTTTGCTCACAGAGTCAGTATATGTGTAATAGGGTAATTTTCAGTCTTTTAGCTCTTAAGAAGGTAAACTGTACCATAAGTCACCATCTACCAGTAGTATGTTCAGTTTATAGATTACAGAAAACATCGTAGTAAATGTAGTGGGACTGGATTTTCCATTTTGCTTTCAGGGGAAGGGAGAATGCCAAGACTGGCAAGTTAAGATATTCTGGCTAGAGGAACGGACAGATGAGCTGTAAAATTTGCTGTTGTGAACAGAACAAAGATAGAGGTACAGATCAGATATGAGCATAAATAAAGTCTCAGAAGTCATAAAAAATTGAGGCAATAAATACAGAGGGGCATGGCTAGACTTGAATATTTTATTTTTTTTAGTGTGGCATTCATTTTCTTTTAGCCTCTTTAATTTTTCAGGTTGTTATGTTTTCCAGGTGGAACAAGAATTAATCTACTATGTTCATGATGACAGCGAGGAACTGATGGACAATTTTACTGTGATAGTAAATAACACAGAACTGTGGAAACAAAGCTTGCCTGAAACTGTATTTGTAACAGTTACTGCAGTAAATGATGAAGCTCCTGTTATAAAAGTTAACAGAATTCTTCAGGTATGTTTGTCAAATTTTGAAATGTTAAAATTATTTCTAACCTGCTGTATTTGATGCACCTTCATTATCAGGGTATTAGGCTTGTATCTGGTGGGATAGTCAATGTAATAAATGGTGCTCCTGGGATTTAAATAAATTAGTGTTAATGAAAGGAGACAGTACATGGTTAATGTGTATTTAGTGAGATTCCAGTCATCATGAAGAACATTTTCTGCTGTTGTAATGTGAAGTTTATCTAGAAGGCTGACTGAGCTTTCTTTTAATCTTCAACATACATGAAGTCCATTGGACTGACATAGGGATTGTGGGGTGGATGGCTTGCACCTGGATCATCGTTGCGTTTTAGTGTTGTTTGCTAGGGCATCTTGAGGGCTGTTAATGAAAAGCATAGCTTAGAAAAGTACTAAGAGTAGTGATGATGAGGGTGCAAATATCTTACCGTTGTCTTTGCACAGTCTTCAAACCCTGTGCCTCATGCCATTAAGTGTACTGAAGGTTCAGACCTGCTGAGGTGCCTTCTGCTGCCTGATCCTCTCCAAATCCCCAGTGGGACAGGACAAGACAAGAGAGCAGCATTCTTACTGGCACAACATTAGAGAATTGTCTACATGTTCAGTATTTCTGATAAAAATCTTCTAAAGAAGTTCCTGATAAGAATAATACAATGCAGTCTGTGAAAATCTAGGCTATTAGAGGTCATCAAAGTATTAGTGCAGACACTGAAGCTATTACTGTGTAATACTGTGAACTGAAAAAAGGCCATGCTGACTTGTTCCTAACTCTGTCCCCCCCAATTCCTGAAGAAAGTTTTAAAATTGTTGACTGATGCTAGCTTTTGCTCTTAATAAGTATAGCTGGCTTTTTAATCTTTCATTCTTGAAAAAAGTCACTACTGCCACTTCAGTTTCAATGCTTTTCCAGATTTATTTTTTTATTTATAGGATTGTTATTTGTTTGTGTTATAGTAGCACTCAGTAAGCAGAACCAATTTATTACTGACCCTGTGCCCACATAAACCCCCTGTGTGTAAAGGCTTCCAATCTGAGATCTGATGAGTGAAAACAAATCAGGTGACCTGAAAAGCACAATGAAATGGATATGGGTCAGCTAATGAAACTGTGGTGATAGTAAACCAGCTGAGAGGCATCAAGACAGAGCAGGTATTTAGGAATAGGTTTGAAAGAAGCTAAGAAAGGTATTTTGAAGCTGCATCATCCCCAGTGCTGTATGATGCAGTTTGCAAATTGGTGGCACCTAAAACGTGCATTTAATTTTACATATTTAGTTGTGCGTTGCAGAATGAGAAAAGACATAATCTTTAAGCAGCAATAGTGGTAGTATTGCACAGTTTCACAGTGACAGCAGGTAATCTGTGATAATTTGCAGATGCTGACAACACAAGACACCCTGCCCTGTGCAGAGACTGCTGGCAGAAGGGCAGGCTCACTTCACAAGCATTTGGGTGGTACAGAGTAAAATCTTCCCTTGTTAAAGTAATTACAGTGGTACTCTACAGACATCAGCACAGCATGCAGTAATGTTGTCTAGTCACAGACGAGAGGGATATACGTCCAGTCAGAAATTTTTCTCTGTCTCCTTTCTGGTGCATTGGTGGCATTGAGCTGCAGCCTGTTAACAGAACTGAGGCCATGCAGCACACTGCAGTGCAGCATATGGATTTTTCTAAAAATATCTGTAAGTCTGGGCTTTGCAAGAACAATGATAACACAGCTTAACCTAGCCAAAGTTGGTCCTCTCTGCTGGGGAGGCAGTTTGCATACCCAGAATCAGGATGCTGCCTTTGTGCCTGTGGTTTTGCTGGTTGTGCATAAGCTATTACTGAGAAATAACCTTTATTTTTGTCATGAGTGGGTAGTAACATGCACACATACGTTGGATTCTTGTGCAAACTAAAACAAAGCTGGCAGTCGAGTTATATACTGGGAGGAATACACTGAGGTGATCCTTTTTCAAAGCAAACTTGCACATCCCAAGTACGTGGGAGAAAATGATTTTTCTTAGTCCTACTAAATATTGAGATGAGCCGGGCATTTTTGTGTAGGGTGATACTTGCTGACCCCATGTTCTAGCCAAGCAGTCTGTGCTCCTCAAGAACATCACTAGTGGTGAATGTGGACTAATAAACTTTGTGTTGCTTTTAAAAAGGCAGTAGCTCTTTTGTATCCTTTGAAAGGTTGGAAATGTACAAAATGTACAAAAGTATAAAATGAGGGACCAGTACTGTGAAAACTGAGGTCCCGTAGGACCATTGGAGTTGACTGAAGTTTAGCACCTCAGAAATTTTACAGATCTCAATATAAAGAGTTAGAAGGAACTGCTGAACAATTACAAAATAGGTTAGCATATGGCATCTGCTGTTGAGAAATAGCTTCTGTGAAGAGCTGCATTACGTGGCCAGTGATGTTGCTGTGGATATATGAAAATTTTGGCCTTTGCCGTGGGGCTTCTGGCCAAATGCAAGAAACTGTTGAGCATGTGCACACATGTTGAATGAGTCCTTCAACTCTAGCTCCTTCACTTCTGAGGCATCCATAACATCCCTTCTTCAAACAACCTTGTCTGTTGTTACCAAAATTATGAACACCATCAAGGTTATGAACACCATGGGAAGAGTTTCAGGAGCACAACCAACCAAACATTTTGGAAATTGTTTCTGATTTTTCTCTAAGAAGTGAAAGTAAGTGAAGTTTTTAAGTTTTTGGTTGGTTGGTTGGTTGGTTGGGGTTTTTTTTGGCTGAGAATTTATAACATGCTGAAGTATTTACATTAATGTATAAGATACAGAAGGTTCTACTGTCCTGAGAGCTTCTGTAACATATGCTACTAATCCTTGCATTTAATTGAAAGCCTTTCCATTAGAACAGTAAGTACATTAGGGATATGTTTATTTAGAAACTATATAGCATTTTAGGTATAATTTCCTAAAATTTCGACAGGTTCTATGGTCATTTGTTTTTTTCTGCGGTGTGAATGGGGAAGGGAAATAGGATATTTTTAAGGAAATCACTATCCTGGCATTGTTCACTGTGTTTATGTATGTGTTTAAATATATCTTTATTGGTAGTGATGCTGTGAAATGACTGTATCCTCCTGTTGCCACAAGAGGGCCATATTTTCCTAGAATTAGATTTTTTTGAAAACCAAATTCAAACACTGATTTTTTTTTTTTTTTTTTTCTGTAAATCACTCACCAGAGTGTTAAAATGGCTGTGAACATAGAGTGTCTGGTAGGATATATAGCCTGCAAGGAGGTACTGATTAGCTGAATCCTGTAAGTAGAGCAGAATGGATTATTTGCCAGTGGGCAGGGTTATGACCCTTTTCTTGGACCATGCCTGTGGAATGTGTTAGGCACATGCCAAATTAGTGTAATGCTACATCCTGGAAATTCAGATACAGTTTTCATGCTGCTCTTCAAGGAGGACTTGATCCCAGATGTGGAAAATAAGCCACTTGTACAGTATTTTCAGTATTCTTAGTGTCTGCTTCCCTACAGCCCTTTTCAGCTCTTGGATCTGCTTTCATTCCTCAAGGATCGCGTTGCAGGTCATGGAGCACCTCAGCATGTATAATACTTTAAGAAACATTGTGTTTTAGTCTGCTGGAACAATAGAAATAAATAGTGGCTTTATAGAAAAAAGGCTCATTTTTTCCTTTAGTTAAGAGAAAAAATTTTGAAACTTTTTGACATTTAATGAGTCATTTATAATAATGTTTGTATAGTCCTTTCTTATGTTTTTGTATATTGTGTATGTGACATTTCATTTTCTGTGTAGAATCAAGTGCTACTGAGACGAGTTAAAGGGTCTCAGTACAAAAGCACACTGATATGTGCTTATTTGGTGCCACTCAGTAAGTCAGCCTTTACTATTAGTTATCATCCTCTGTTTTCACAGGTAGCGTCTTTTATCAGACTTTGATAGTAGTAATTACATTATGGAAAAATACATATTTCAAGGGAAAAAATAGCTATTTCCTGGTTGCAAGATATTTTCTATTATAAAATGTAACACAACTTCTTCTTCAGACTTTTTTTTATAATTAGAAAACACATATAATTTCATTTTAATACCTCTTTTTCCATGTCACGTATTTTGTGACACAATGTAGTTTGAAATCTTTGCTCTATTGAAATGTCATAGGAAAAATCCCAGTGGCTTTAAAAGGTCTTCTTCCATGGCTTTTATTAAAAAGTAAAATTAATACTTAGGGAAAAATCTGTGATGGCTGATTTTTGGTTTTGGCAGATGTAAAAGGCCCTTTGTCAAGGATCACGTTTCCTCTTCAACCATTTGGTGTGATGTTACTAGCAGATATTTGTTAGGTGAATTAAGACCCTAGGAGGGTAGAAGGGGATGATGCAGTATGCGTTTAGAAGCTCAAGCTGAGTTGTTTTTTTGTTTATTTGGTTTGGTTTTGTTTTTTTTTTTCCAAGAGCTCAGGCTCTTAAGATTGTACACTATATAAACTCTGCATGGAAAGAATTGGTATTGATGTATTAAATATTTAGGAATTTAATTTCATGTTGAGATAAATATGTATTGCTCTTTGTTAGTACTTCTGTCTGTAATTCCAAATAAATACAGCAAAGATGAAGAGTAAGATGGGCTGTTGCTTATCATTTCCAAACAAGAAATTATGCAGTGACGTATGGATGAAGCTCAGATAGCAGTCCTTTCTTCTTGAAAGAAGGATCTTACAGTTTGTGCATATCTTGAGCTAAAAACCCAAAAGCATTTAGATTTACTAGAATTAAGTAATGGGTTTTACACCATCTTTCCAAATACTAGTTAGCTATTTTGTCTGGAAGCATGACCTTGCAAAGTGCTAAGCAGCTGTTGGCAGTGTTGATTCCTCCATCTCCCACTGGACTGACCACCTCTGTGGGTTGTTTGGTACACTGAAAAAGGGACTAAAAAAGGACTAAAAAAGTGCATGCTGTTAGAAGGAAATAATGCAGCTACAAGAAGTGTTCCATTTGTATTAGAGATGATGCTGTCCCCAGGCTGTTTTTCTTTTTTCTTTTCTGCTGGTGAAAGTAGAGCCTATTGCATGCCTCGCCTGCTATGAAGTACATGACAGCACTATTCCTGTGTGTATGTTGGAAAGGAGCTCCTTGACTCAGTTATCAAAATACAATTTTGTTATGTTTGTAAGAGTTTGGATAGTGCCTGACAAATAAAGCACTCATGCTGCATCTGTCTAAACTTCAAACTGATGTAGGGTGTGTTTGCTTGTGTTATTTCATAGTCTTGTTTTTTGAATACCATTTATCAACATTTAACTATTCCAGTTCATGATCAGAGATTTGGATGGACTGTCATAGCTGCTAGTGTTGCATAGCACAAATCTTTATTCTTTCTTTTTCTTTGAAGGATTCCCCCCCCAATTTTATTTTGTATGCATTTTCTTTATTATTAATATTTTTTTTTATTTTTGCTTTTCTAGGTCTGGGTGGGTTCAGTCACAGAAATAACTGTTGATGACCTCTGTGCAGAAGACAAGGACTCCTCAGCATCAGAACTGATATATTCCATTACTCCACCTAGCAATGGGCACTTGGCTTTGAAACCTTCTCCGAACAAGAGCATCCTTAGTTTTACCCAGGCTCATATAATTGAAGGGCAACTGGTATTTGTACACAATGGTATGTGGTTTCAAAAATACAACCTCTGTTACTGACATACTGCTCCTAGTCAGTATATTTGTGCTTGTAATCGTTTGAAGATCTCCTTGCAATATCACAAAAATCTCAGAGCACTCGTTATATGATACATGATCGCACAAACTAAACACGAAAGGGTCTGGTGACTACTTAAATGTGTGCTCACCAAGAAACCTTGGTGTATTAGTGGTTCAGCTGGTAGCAGCCTTTCTGAATGCAGGTTTGTGGTAGGGGAACATTGTCTTGCAGCTTTCAGAGATAATGAAATCGATTTATTTGACCATTATAATTGAGAATTTCCTGAAGCCTTTCTGTCTTGCTACAGTGCAGAGCTGTTCATGGACCAACAGTCTCTTGGGTACCTGCCATGGTATAGCTGTGTTCCTGAGCAGCTTTGGGCAATGAAGTTATGGGTCATCTGGGTGATGTCAACCTCTCTTTCAGACTGTCAAAGAATTCAGTTTTAACCATTGACTCTTTTCTGCCAGTGGCCAGAGATTGGGTTATTTGTGCTACTGCTGCTACAGAGAGAATGTGTGAGCAATAAAAGAAGTCAGGGCAGCTTCATTCATCCTTGAACGGCAGTGCTGGGAAGCAGCAGGAATGAAGATCCCAACAGGGTTCCGGTCAGAGGAAGAAGTGGGGCTTTTAGAGGGCGATAGCTGCTTTTCTCCTGCTCCAGCTGTTATTGTGTTACCTCAGCTGAAAGAACAAAGGAGGTGCTAAAGGAGGAATAAACCAGTTTTGGGGAAGGAGATGGAAGAGATACAGCACTCTCTTGCCAGCCCTGAGGCAGGCTGGAATGATTTCCAGTGCTCCCTTGGGTGCAGCACTCACTCCAGATCTGTGCTGTGTTGTGAGGCTTGGTGCAGGTTGAAGTGCTCTGACTTCCGATGTCAGAGCAGTGTGTCTTGCACTCTGTCTTGCAGAGTGCATATGTGTTGCTGAAATTGCTTTACAATCAGCTGCTGGTGAGCTGTGAGTATCCTGCTCAAATAATTTGGTCAGGAAATGAAAGGTCAAGAGCATGGCAAAAGTGAGCCAAGCTGTTTAAATTGTTCCAAGGGAGACTCTGACATGTAAAAACCCCTATGCTGGTAGGACGGTGGTACTCTCAGTGTGAGGAAATGAATCCACTCTGTGTTCCAGAAAGGGCAAATGCACATCTGTAGCCTTAGGAAGTGAATCTTGATTAATAAAAGTAAAAAGAACAGCAAATTTCATTTTCCAGTGGGAGTGTGGGTTGTACAATAAATTTGAAATGTAAAATTGCCCAGGTCATATGTCAGCTCTTGCAGCTGCTCTGGCTCTGCCATCTGCTCAGCCTCATGGCCCCCAGTGTTTCAGAAAGTACTTTGGACATTTTGCTTTTTTTCCTTTCTCAGTCTGTGATTTTTCTTTCCTCCTTCATCTTGGACTGTTGCTAGAAGTGCACTTGTTACTCTCATCTTCTTGGTCCCAGCCTTGTCCTGGGGCCTTCCCTTATCTGGTTGCTGTCATTCAGCTTTTTACCTCTTTTCTCTTCAGCTGCTCTGTCCCTTGTCTTCAGTCTTCTAGTGTGCACTGGCTTCTTTGACTTCTGCTGGGAAATACCCCACTTCGTGTTCTCCACAGCCTGGTGTCTACTCTCCTACTCTAACCCTTTCCAAGGGGAAGAGCAGCATCTTCTTGGCTGAGGCGGCTCGTTCATCCCCTGGCTGCTCCTCATGGCCCCACAGATCTTTTACATTTGTACATGGCAGTGACTCTCCATCCTCGGGGTCTTCTGTACTGCCAAAGAAAGCACTACCACACTTTGCTTTTATGCCTCTAATATTAGACTTCATAACATTTTCCCTTCATCTTTGCTCAGTCTTGTGAGTTCCATTATGCTGCTTGTTCTGTGCTGTGAGTTGCAAAGCTCCCTCTTTGTTCTCATGTTTTCCCCTTAAATTTTGTATTTGTTTCTTCTGTAATCCCTGATTGTTCTGTCACCAGCATAAATGCAGAACCAGAACATACATTTCCTTTTCTGTACTCCTCTTTCAGTGTGAGAATTCCTTCCCTTTTCCACTCTTGCTTCACTCCAGGGTGCTCCCATCCTGCTTTTGCAGTATGGAGTCTGCCCATAAACCCTGCCAGTGTTTTCCTTAGGGCAGTACTGAATTGAACTCTTGTTGGTTATGAATTTTCAGTGTTTTTTCAGTGTGGTTTTTACAGTCCTTTTTCTGGTGTCCTTTTTATCACCTCTGATCAGATATGCCTTTAAAAATTAATTGTGATAAAATAATACATGCTCCACCCAAGCAGCACTTCAGGACTTAGTTCTGTTCCTGACTCGCCAATAACAAAATGTCTGTGTCAATCAGGCCGTTGACCTGCATTAGCCAAAAAAGCAAGTGAGGCTAATTAAGCCTTTTTTTTGCAACCTGAGGCAAATTAGTAGACTCCTCAATGCCTTTTTTAAATGCACAACTACTTGTGCATTTTTATCAAGAGAAAACATCAGAGAATAAAAGCTTTTAAAATAAAAACAGTATGACATGATCTTCCAGAGCTGCTTCAGTGCCTGGCTGGATATAAGAGCATCGCCTAGAGTAGTTGTTAACTATAATCTCAGAACCTACATTTGATTTTTCTGATATGTTAATTTATAGTTAGGCAAGGAGTGCTAATCTTCAAGTGAAAGTACATGGCACCCTCTCACTTTCAGGATATATATTCAAGTAGCAAGATCTCATGACTAAATTGGGCAAAGCAACTAGAAGAACAATGGTAACTGTTTGCAACAGCTAATGTTTCAATTTTTCATTCTTTCTTTCTACTTAATTAAACAGTCTGGGGAGCCTCTGCTTAAAGTAAGATATAGGAAGGTCTGTACACCTGAGTAAGTTCTGAGAGATGTATTTTTACAGGAATCCACTCAGACTCCTGGAGGTATTTTGCTATCATTTGTGCCAAAGTACATACAGGTCCTAAGATTAAAGTAAAAAATGTGCATTTATTATGAGTACACATAACCTCTGAAATAGCAAAGCTGAAGCAATGCAAAGAGGTGAAGGAAACAACCTGAGAGTTGATTCAGTCCTTTAAATGTAAATCAAAGTGATAGAATATTCTAGTTGTTTTTCTCCCCAGATTCCTTCTTTGCCAAAATGTGACTGCTGAAGTGCTTTGGTCCCTCCAAAGATATAAAAGGAGTAGGAAATTTAGGAGTCTCCCCCAGGTTTGACTCTCCCCCAAGTTCCCAAGTAGGAAATTTGTCTCCCCAAGTTTAACTTAGTTCCGGCTCCACTGGGGTCAGTGAAGAAAGAAAGGAAGGGGCACTGTGCTAATTTACATCTAAGGGATGTCTGGCCTTCAGTGTAAGGAACAACCAGTAGTTCTTCATTGGGAAGGTGTTCTCTGTATTATTAATTTATTTAATTCTAATTAAGATACAAAGGTACTGATCAAAAATTGCTTCAGGATGACTTTGGATATATTTCACTGTAGCCAAGACCAAAAGTTTTCCAGTGTATGTTTGTGTGTTTTGGATGACATATAGAATAATGCAAGAATAAATTTATGGTTTTGTTTTCTACAGGAGCCATGTCTGGAGGCTTCAGCTTTCAGGTAACAGATGGTTTGAACTTTGCACCTCGACAGATTTTTAGCATCACAGCTCGGATGCTAGTCATTACCCTTGAAGTGAACAAAGGACTCAGAGTCTTTCCAGGTCTGTTTTTAAAGATTATCATGATTTCGTCCACTTGACAAAATTGCATAATATACAGTTATTTGTTAGATAGATAGCTGGCTAAACTGTAGAAAACTGTACCTGGGAACATCTATCTCTCTGATTTTTAAAAGAACAGCTATGTTTTCTCAAACAACATGCTGCTTTATTGTTTTATAGTCTTTAACTTCTTGATATGCGCATGTGCTTGGAGTCATGGAAATTGGCAGTGAAATATATAAGCACAGTGTGACAGTAGCACTGTCTGCCTAAGACCTGAACATTCCCCATTCAGATTTGTTTAAAAGCCCTATATTATAGTCATATATTTAGAGGTGTCTTAGCTGGCTGTGATTTTGCCTGGTAAAAGCAGAGTGAACCTTGTGCCCGTGGGATTCTGAATAGCACATGAAAGCTTGCCAGGTTGCTAGTTTGCTTTCTTAATGTTTGAGCTGACTTACAGAGAGCAGCACAGACTCACAGGTGAATCAGAAGGACTGAAAACTTTGATTCGTATTTGTGCATTTGGAGCTAGTTGGATCAGCAGCTGAGTATTTTTTTAATGAAATCCTGCTCCTGCAGGAGTTGATGTGTTAAGAGAGTCTCACCAGAGCCATTTACTGTTTTGCATTGGCAAGAGTAATCCCTGATTGAGTTAGTAATCTAACATTAATTGCAGGATTAAAGGAGAAATGAAGATTAGTCTTCTGTCAGCAATATCTTGCATCACACTTTTGTTTGTGCTACCTTCTTTTTGCTCTGAACGTGATCTGTATAGCTGGAGAGATATTGAGAATTGGTAAAGCTCTGTAGGTATTAATCTGTAGCTTTAATTTATTAAT
This sequence comes from Burhinus oedicnemus, assembly GCA_008921705.1. Lineage (NCBI taxonomy): Eukaryota > Metazoa > Chordata > Aves > Charadriiformes > Burhinidae > Burhinus > Burhinus oedicnemus. The sequence goes on along the minus strand of VFFE01007677.1, from coordinate 2,365,987 downwards.
TTGATACAGAAGAGGAGCACTTCAGTTTCTTAAACTTCCTGAATATAAGCTGCATAAACAAAGGCTTGCAACAAAAGCCAGTTAAACAGAGGCAACAAAAAATGAGATTGTAGCAGTATGATCTTCTAATTCAGTCGATATAAATGGGATTCACATAAATCCACTTACAAAGCTTATTAATGTGCGATTTTGGTGTGTAATGTTGCCTCAGGCACAGGGATTTACCGGAATTCTATCTTAAGCCAAAGATAATTGTAAGAAAAGTACACCTTATACTGCCATAGAAGGCAAAGTCTCTAGACTGTCTGTCAGTTCTCCAATTTGCAAAATACAGTATTTCTTTCAGCACTGCAGGCTGTATTCATCTAAGCCTACAATTTTTCCTGAATTCTCATTTACTTTGGGTTAGCAAAATTCCTTTTTGGTGTTAAAAAGCATTACTAGCTTTTTCACTTCTTCTCTTTATGATACTTTTTAAACACATTCTGGAGCCATATGGGTTTCATCTGTACTTGCTCATTATGAAATGACTATTACAAAAATGATGGTGCCAAATGGTTAATACACATGAAAACGATAACCAGTGTCCTGTAAAATTTTATAGCACTGCAGGAAAAGTTAATTTTGAGACAACCTGAAGACTCTTTTCTCTAGGGAAGTAAAAATTGAATATATTGTGAAGAACTTGCCGTGTTTCATGACTGGGTATAAACTATTCTTTCAAGCATACTGTTCTGCAATTTTATAAGAGCATGTACTGCTGTCTTCTTTTGTGTTGAATATACGAGATTTGTTTATACAATTGATGGATTTTTTTCTGTTCAACAGAAGCTCGTTTTATTCAGTGTGCTCAGTAAATTGACTGCTAGATACATGAGTTTTTTCTTACGTATGCTAGATATCTACAATGTGAGGATTTGTTCCCTTCAGGGAAGCAATTGCTCAGAGAAGGAATGAGCTGAGTTGCTCTCTGAGGAGAGGCAGCCTGACTTGTAGGTATTTGGAAGTAAAGCTGTCTAAGTAGTCAGTAGAGGAGATGATTCATAACTGTTTAGCAGTGACAGGCAGAAAGCTCATGTCAAAGCACTTCCCAAATCTTAAACGTAGGCAGTAAAAATGGATACCAAAATTACTAGGTACTGATAACGGCCTTACGCTGTTGCATTCTGCTTAGTATGGATTAGTTTGGCCCTACTCTGCATCACCCTTCCTTGTAGTGCGTTGTCCTCCCCTCTCCGCGTTCCTTTCCCCTGTGTTTGGGTGGGGTTGGTTTTGTGATCTCTCTGCTCCCGTGTTTGGGAACAAGCAGACAGCGTTCTCACTTCCCTTTCCTTCGCCCAGTCTGTTGTGTGGCAAACCACCTTCCTCTCCCTGTTGAGGTGTCAGACCGGAGCAGAACTACTGTGGGTGCTAGAAAAGGGTCTCAAGTCTCAGGAGAGAAGCGGGTGGAGGAGAACGTTGTGTTTGAGGGAGGATCCCATTTTACAGAAAAGCATGAGAGGCTTTACTGGCCCTAGACTGTATTTCAGCCTGTGCTGTGCAGTGAGTGAGATCGGGTCTATTAGGAACAAAGGGAGGCTTTGTGGTACACATCCTCTGTCCCCGTGTCCCTGCACTGTGATGGTGGTGGTGGGATAACCTGCTTTGGTTATGAAAAATTCACTACAGTGTGACCATGTTTGAGTGTTACTGTGTCTTACTCTGTTAAGGCAATGAGGCCTGATTTGCGTAAGTAGGAGGTTATTGAGAAATAACTGTGTTTGCAGATACATGTGATCTGATTAACTGTTGCTCTCAGTTGTACATTCCTGACCGCATCTGCTGTACGCATAAAACAAGGTCGTGCTTCCCTCTCTGCAGTCATGCGAAAAAGGGAAAAAAGAGAGAGGAAGAGGAGGGAGACTTCTTGAATTAGATATATAGTGTGGGAGAATTTTTCTAGACCTGAGGGACTGCTTCGCTTTTCAAAACAGTATGGAGACAGAGAGGCATGGGAGGGTAAAAACGGGAAAACAGGCACAGCTAGAGATCTCATTTCATTATATCAACTCTGTTTCAAAGTGGATGTCGTTTGAACCAGGGCACAACTACATGTAAACAGGCAGAATCCTGATGTTACTAATGGCTTGCAAAACATGTCCGTTCTTCAGTTTGCTTACTGTATTTTTTTTCTTCTGAATATTATAGCAGAAGCATGTTATTTTGTGTTATTCCTGTATAAACATTATGCTTCACTGAAGGTGGATTGATAATTCAGACTTCAAGGGTATATACTGCTAGTATCTGAAATTAGGTATTGATACCTAGAAAAGCTTGTTGCTCAAGAAAAAAAAGAAAATGTAAAAATAGAGACAGAAGTGGGGGCAGGGGGAATAGGATTATGGGAATCTACTGGTCCTCCACAAGTATCATTAAACATGAAATTTAGTTTGCTGAGTGTGTACCATGAAACAGTGAATCAAAAAGAAGCCAAATAAAACTTTTTTCTTTCAGGAAATTACTAGGTTTGGTTTTGTCACAGCCATGTCAAGATTGTCTTGGTTTGACTAAATGCCAGAAAGCTCTTTATAATCTTTACAGTATTTAAGCCAGAAGGTACTGGTATTTTTTTTAATGTCATTTAATGAAAATCATCTTTCATATCGATAAGGTGTGGTTCAGGCTTGCAGTAATAATCCATTTTGGTTTGTGTCTTTACTAGAAACTTTGCTGTGTTAAGGCTTCTCTCTGCCAAATCAACGTGCCTTCTGTGGGCAACTAGGATTACCAAAAAACATTAACAATGGTGACTTCAGCTGGAGTTTGAATTCAGTTCTAGACATGTAATATAGGAACAGAGCTTCTTATACACACTCTACTCCTTACTTTGGGTTGTTTATGCAGAAGGTATTATTTAGCAATTACATGTGCTGAAGAGAAATGCACTTTTTTCGTCTCTGTAAAACAGGTACGTCCTACTGATGGGCTTTTTGATTGAAAAAGCTGTGGAAGAGTTGTAACTGCAAGGTAACTAGGAAAAGGGTAAACTTGCTGGTCTTATGAAACGTTATTAAAATGCTAAGTAGAATACCTAGATGAGAGGGTGAGTTGTACATACAAAACTTACCCTTTGGGAAAAATTTCTGTTGCAAATCTATGTTACTTATAATGGACATTTTTTAGGTTCCAGGAAACCTATTTTACGACATGATCTGAAAGCTGTAACCAATGATGTGACCAATGCAGGAAACAGAACTATAACTTTTATGATTGTAACTTCCCCAAAACTTGGAAGGCTGATCAGAGTAAATTCTGGTAATACCACTCAGGAAATCCTCAGTTTTACACAGTCTATGGTAAGCATTTACTTTATAATAACCAGTTCAGGGATAGATTGTTACTTCAAAGGGCATCTCAGTTGCTTGTTCTTTGTCTGATCCAATAACCGAGCATATGTGACCCATCAGTGCAATCACTGAGATTTGCTGTGTTGTTAAATATCTGGCAGCTAGTAATGAACGCAAGAGGAGCCTTTGTTCCTCTCTGCTTGGATACTAGCAGGGTCTTGGCAATTTCCATGGTTTTGCTTGCAACAGTATTTTTCAAGAAGAGCTGTTCTGGTGCCATTAACCAGCAGTCCGAGGTTGGAAGCCTTTAGTTTTTGGCAGAAGGAATAGCCTGTTGCTGTATGAAAAGTCCAAGTATCAGATTCATTTCATCTGTACACAGTCCTCATGGGTGTCCCCAAGAGGACTTTTATTGACTTGATTGACTCTGATATTAAGTGTTTAAAGAATCTTAACCATGATACAGGGTCTCATACTTGAATGACTAAAATGTGGCAACTCATGTAACTTGATAGAAAGCATTCTTTTGCAACTGAAATGAAATGACTTATGTCTGTGTACAGAATCTGAATCTAACTGTATGCTCTGTGTGAAGTAGGTTATTCTCAGAAAATCTAATCAGGAGAGGTAAAAGGAGCTCAGTCTCCTGACTTTGCTGGAGGAAAAATTAAGAGATAATTTGGTTTTAATCTACATTTACAGATTGTAAAAGTGGCTGTTTGCTTTAGTGTTTGAAAGAATGAGAAGATCTATTGGCCAGAAATTGAAACCTGGCCAATAAAACCCAGAAAAAAGGTTGACGTTTTTATTAGTTATCATCAGACTTTGGAAGAACCTGACCAAGGACTCTGGTGGAATGAATCTCCACTTGAACTTTATAAATCAAGATGAACACAAAATGGTTCTCTTTGAACTATATTCTAATCCAATTACCCTATTGGTCTTGTTGCAATAGGTGCTGAGTTTTGCCTTACATTATGATGGAGATGAACTGTATAGTGACACTGTTCCCTTCTGTTCCTAAAATGTGTGATTTTTATGAGCATTAGATGAAACAGTTAAGCATGTCAGCTAAGGTTTTGAAGTTTTACTCTTTTTGCCTATGGTATGATCTTTTCATATGTTTATCAGACAGTGATGCCACATTCTCTATAGCTTTAGTTCTTAACTAATGTACAGCTAACTTTTCCTTTGAACTTTGTAAATTGTGTAAGAATTTGAGCTGTAATAACGTGTATGCTTTTATTCTGTGTTGGAGGTATTTGTGTTGGCCGTTTTCACTTCAAACAATAGAGCTAAGTGACTTATTGCAGGTAGAATTAAGGTATCCTAAGCATCTTGCTATTTATCCTGGTAGAGAGTGAGGTATAAGGGAAGGAAAAGAGATCCTAAATAAGCCTTTACTGTCTAATGTGTTGTAGCTGCATGAATTTAAATATCAGTGAGAAAATGACACTGTTATTACAAATGTTTTATATTCTCCATATAATATAGAATATAATAGAGAATAAGGCATTCAATTTCTGTTTGGTAATAAGAAGCTTGTAAATCTGATTTGGATTGAAAATATTTTGTGTTAGTTTTTTTCTTTGTGTTTTCATTGATCTAATGCTGTACTGTGGAACTTGAAATTTCATTTCTGAAAAGTACTATGCAGCTAGCTTATAAAAGTAGTTAGCACTTTTGCTATGGTCCTGAACTCTTCCCTATGCTCTGTGGTTTATTGCTTTGTTGCCAAAGAAAAAAAAGAATTGAAGTCGCTGTTGCATTCCAAGAAATTTTTTCACAGACAGTTGTTGTTCGGCCAATGTAAGAAAACTAATTATGCATTAAACACATCTGAATAACACAGTAGATTTTGACATGTTTGAGTTTTTTTTCTCTGCCAGTATTTTCTATGGTATCTTAGAGGTATTTTCATTTTGCAGCAAGCCACAGCTTCTTCATTATATTTAAAATCATTACAGAGGTAAGCACAGAAATCCTCACCAATTCCATTCTCTTGCAAGCATGGGCTTGCAATTGAAAAAAAAAAATTCTATTAAGATTGATAGTAAACACCCTTGAATTTAAAGGATGAATATTGTGCCTGTTCTTGTTACAAAAATTTGCTTTCTCCAACTTGAAGTCCTAGAGGCATGATTTGGAAAGTTATCCTGAGCAAACGTATCCTTTTAATATCGATTTTGTTTGTTTTGTCTTATAACATCCATTAAGAATTAAATCAGTATAGGGAAAGTGTAAACCTGGAGATGTGCATATAGGATTTTATTACATCAGACTGAATTTTTTAGACAATAAGTTGGCATGGTTTTGAGGCTGCTAAGAAAATCAACCCTGAAAGCCCTGTTTCCCTCATGATCTCAGTGGGGGCTGTTGCAGTAATTTCAGGATTAGCTCTCTGTGTCTGTGGTCACAGCTCAGATTCTATACTGCTGAAATGCTTCATCTGTGATAGCAGCAGGGGGTTTTTTGTTTTCTTTTTTCACACCTTTCAAGCATATGTGATGGGAACATGTGCTAATGAGTTCCTTCAGGGTGCTTGCAAGCTGTGTAGAGTACGTTACAAATAGTAAACTGGGAACCAGCACCATCTCAAACAGGGATCTCTCTGGCAATTATGAACTAACACATGTAAGCCAGGTCACTAGTTGCCTGGGAATCTGGGAAGGATTTAATATGTATAGCTGTCTTCTCTTCAGGTCAGTGGGTGAGTTATCAATCAGACCAGACACTGAATCTACTGAATGAGATTTAGTAAACGTTCTTGTCTTCCGGTAATTAGGAATCCTATTGCCGTTTCTATAAATTATGGTATTGATCTTAAAGTTTGGGTGTAGTTCCAACTGATGAGAATCCTAGTCTGAAAGTACTGCCTTTTGCTTTGAGGCCTGAAGAGATAAATGGTTGTATCTTGTATAAATATGTGTTTCTCTGAAGATTTAGTACAGTATTTTGCAGTACCTTGAAGCTTAAATCCTCACAGTGGGACTGATAGGATTCTCTTGAGTATGATGATCTGCAAGGTCAGTGAAGGCAGGTATAGGACAAGTCATGTTCCTTCCTGTATCTTAGGAATCCCTTTCTTGCTGTGATGTACAAATTTTCCACTAAGTAATCCCATCAGCTCTTTGGTTATAAAGGAGAGTATATTTCAATGGTCCTTGCACCTCCTTCTTGTTTCCGTAGTCTCTTACCAAGTATTTTTTGCTATTCACCATGAAATACCTGCATCAAAGTCCTTTTCAAGCCTTCAGTCTTTCATATGCTTTTTCAGGACAATGAATCCAGCCCGGCTGGTATCCTTATAAAGAAAAAACACTAGACATATGATACACCGATTCACTAAAGATACAGTCCAGCTGAGCTCCTCTTCACCATTACCATTGCTAGTTTGAAATAAATTTCTCAATGTTTTATACCTCTGTTCTTCACATAAGGCCTTTGCTAACCATTCATGCCCAGTAATGTTTCATCTACTTCAAGTAAGCTTGTCTGGCAACACAGAGTCTATCGTAAGAGAAAGAGAAATGCAAGATAATCTCAATGTAAGCTATATATACACTGTGTGTGGACTAATGTGTAAAGGCCTCTCTTAAACAATGTTCTTAAGATTATTCTGTTTTTCTCTTCTTACACTTCTGTGTTCAAAATTATTCTCCTCTTATACCTATGGCTTTTCTTTACCCTAAACAGGTGGATGAAGGTGTGGTCATGTATGAGCACTTACATGCTGAGTCAGCTGGATGGAGTGCAGAAGATTTCTTTACGTTTACTGTCTCCTCTCCACCATCAGCTCTGGACCTCCAGATGTTCCGTATTGTTATTTCGTATGAAATTACCAGGCATGATCGGAACAGTCGTCTTCTGGCAAATACTGGTAAAGATGCTGTACTCTTTGGGCTCCAAATTGTTTTGAATCTGTCGGGGTACCAGTGAACAAATGTCAAAAACCAAAGGCTACTTTCTCTTCAGTAACAAATGACCAGAATAGTTTTGTTACAGAGTGTAGTGTAGATAGTAGCTTGCAGAACTGCATCACTGCATCTTTAAAAATGATCTTAACTACCTGTGTTTGGTCCTTCCTACTGCTGTAGTGGGTATTCTACATTTTGGTATAAATATAGGTGAAAACACTGTCAGAAGCTTTGAGATATTGGTATTTCTTTAATCTTAATGCACGCATCAATAGAAAATCTTGTCTGTTATATGTGACTGTATTTTAAAAATAGTGGTAATATATTTTTAGCCATGACATATGGAAATCAAGGATACCATGAAGGAGAAACTTTTCTGAGTATCATCCATGTTTGATATCTAATTTCTGAAACATTGCAACTACAAAATACTAAATTTCTAAGATTCTCTTTTCCTTTCTGCTAGGTGCCATAGTCCAGGAAGGAGGTAGAGTATTAATCAACAAAACAAATTTAGATGCTTCAAATCTATTGATTAAGCTACCCGAGGTACAGCGTTTCATGTATGAAGTCTGGTATCAAGTCGTATCTTTACCCCAACATGGCATCATTGTTGTTGGAGAAAGAAACGTTTCCAAAGAAAAACCTAACTTCTCCCAATACATACTGAATAAATTTGGAATTGTGTACATACATGATAATTCTGAATCGCTTAACGACAATTTCACTTTTGCTGTTTGGTTAAACCTAAAGAGCAAGTCTGCAACAAAGCCCCATAGCGAAGTTTTAGAAGAGATGTTTAATATCACAGTTGTTCCAGTGAATGACCAAGCTCCAGAATTGAAGACAAAAAGGCTGCACCTGAAAGTCCTGCAGGGAGATGTGTCAGTGCTGGGGTCAGAGAATCTGAAAGTTGAAGACCTAGATAACACCCCAGCTGAGCTCAAATACACCATTGTTAGCAGCCCCAATAATGGTTATTTAGCAACGAAAAGCAATCTTAGCATCTCTATAAAGGATTTCACACAAGCTGATGTCGACAGTGGTAAAGTTTGGTTTGTACAGGATGGAAGTTCATCTTCTGGGGTGTTTTATTTCAGCGTAACAGATGGTAAACATCGCCCTTTATACAAACTATTCAGTCTTGAGGTCATACCAATTGCTCTTGTCCTTGTCAACCTTACCAATGTTGCACTTCCCCAGGGCCAGACATCTGTCAGTATTACTAACGTGCAGCTTTCAGCTGTCACAAATGGAAAAAGCACTAAGATCATGTATGAAATAACTCAGCCACTCAAATATGGACACCTGGTGATTGGAAATGAGCAGGTTACTAAATTTGAGCAGGCAGATTTGTACTCAGGAAGGCTGTCTTACCACCTGACAAATCTCACTGCATCCAAAGAAGTACTGGAATTTATGCTCTTCACTGCAGAAAGCAATCTAACAGGACAAGTGCTGAACGTCACAGTGAAGCCTTTGGTACAAGTTATACCTGACATGCAGATTTCAAATCAAGCAACTTATAAATTCAGAAGCAGTGACCTGGATGCTTCTGAGCTAGCTAATTTGACAAATAGTAACCCTAGATTTGAAGTGATAGTGCCCCCATCTCATGGAAGGATTGTAAAGAAAAGATTCGTGAATGATGCAGTGTTTGAAGATATTCAGATGTTCACCCAGGCTGACATTGATAGTGGTGTTGTGCTTCTAGACGTAGACACGAATATGACGGGCATCAATCTGTTAAATGACTCATTCACGTTTATACTCAGGGCAGACGCTGTGCAGCCTGCTGTCGGCTATTTTCAGTATTCCATTGTGCCATACAGTCCTCCACTTGTGCAGGATTTTACAACCGAAGTGCCTTCCATAACCAGCATGACCACTTTAAAGATTCACACTACCTCAAAGGATGAGCCACCAGCCTTCTCTCAAAATGAAGAGCCTACAGCAGCACCACAGAAGACTGGACCAACCACGTGGCCAGGGCAGAATCACTGGGGAAAACTACATGAGGAAGGTCCATTGCTAAATCTGGCAAGGGGAACAAGTAGATCTGCGGGGACTAAGACCACAACCCAGGTTAATGCCAGGAGTCCCAGAGAGCAGGCAGGTGAAAGCAGCAACCCTTGGTACATCATTATCCCCCTGGTCCTGGTGTCTGTGCTGCTCATTGCTGCTGTTATTTCTGTGTGTGTTTTGCTAATGTGTCAGAAGAAAGAGAAGACAAAACCACCTGTCAAAAGTCAAACAGATGCAGTCCTCAGTAGTCCAGATCAATGTCTGGAACGGAGCTTGACTGTACCCAGTGTTACAGTGACTCCTCTCCTGAAGGGGGTTGAGAGAAGTACAGCCTCAACATTCGTGGCAGTAAGACAGGAACAGCTGCTTCCTGCAGTGGTTTCTCCAACTGTAGAATGGTCTCTGCAAAACAGCTGGTTAAACCTTGATCCTGAAATGATCCAGTATTGTCGAAAAACAAACCCAACTTTGAAGCGCAATCAATACTGGGTGTAGTTATGGCCAGTTTTGGTCATGCTAATTGATGTAGTATGGAAAAGAGAGTAAAAATTGTTGGCATATAATTTGTTCTTTATTACACTTATTTGTTACAGGTCAAATGATGCACTGTTTGTTTGACAAAAACCAAATACCTGTGAAATAACAATAATAAAAATCTTACTGATTATGGTGGCCATAAAATAAGATTTCCAGTTGGTACTTCAGCAAAATTCCCACTTAATTCAGTGCAGAATTTGGCCCCATAGATTTTGAGTGCGCCCTGTATAGCAATACTTTTTATTTCCCATGACAGGGGTAAAATAGAATGTTCTGTCATGAATTATATATTCTTAATATAATTACTTTTTTTGAGGAACCAAGTTAGCTATAAAGGTCTTGTAATCTTTCTTGAACCACCACTTTTATTTGAAGAACTTTCAGCTGTTTGTGTAAGTAGTTGCCAAGGTGCTAATCTCAATAATATCATTTTGACCCGAAGGCTATTCAGAGGCCAATACTAAAGAAACAAAGCTGTGATTATTTTGACAGGTGCTCATCTGGGTCGCTGAACTGGAAATACAGAATTCAACTCACCGACGATAGTACAACAGTGACAGTATATAAGGATTCTGGTAAAATACTCTTACTGCGAGATGTTGTTTTTTCTTTTTCCTCATTTGATACTGAACTCTAGCCTTTAATGTCTGCAGACTGGTAAAATGCATCCATGACCTCTAATCCACATGGCAAAAACTGTGTATCTGCCAGTCAGCCTGTCTGCTAAATTATCTTAGGCTTAGGTTATGTCTGGAAGTACATATCAAAATTTACTGCTCCTGACAAAGAGCTAAATTCTGCCTTCAGTGAAGGAAACACAACTCTCTCTGGAGTCTGGGCATTCAAGCAGATGACAGTGTAATCAAGTCCTCTTGCTGTATGCTATCATGTATTGTGGAGTTACTGACAGAAACAAACCTGTGAGGAAGTACGTGTGCCCTTCTGAAGTTTCACAATTTACCCTTCATCTCCCAGAATACTGACCACGTGCCTTACACACTATGACAAGTACTACCTACTCTAATTGTTCTTTGGTGGTAAAATGTGCAATAATTTCCCTGCAAAGGGAGTATTTTTGTAGTTTTGGAAATCCAAGCTTGGTATTGATGTGCAGTCTCCGATTAAGGTCTGGTCTTTCTTCAGCTGTAGGCAGCAGCAAAATTCTTGTTGACTTCAGAGAATGAACACACTTCAAGGGAGTGGTGCCATAATCGTAACTAGTCTCTTACTAACCACTGAACTTCTCATCTATTTTTGTACTTTTGTATTGTTACAGCTTCCCATTAGCTTCTCTGTAAAACACTGTGCTCAGTGTCAAGATGCGGTCTCAGCACTGCACTCAGTTAACACTGGAATTCCATTTTTGTTTGAGCCTAGGTACTGCAGTTTTGCTTTTATAGAACAGATATATGGGCCTCAACATCCTTGGTGCTAATCATTTCACACTGCTGTGTTTTGAATGATTTTATTTTTGTAGTTGATGATTAACTCTGCTTCTATTATTTCTATATTTCAATCATGGGAAATTTTCACCTGTGAGGACAGCCAGACTGTCTCTGCTTACTGCTGTGTTCTGGGAACTGAACACAGGGCCAATGGGGGCAGTCTTTCTCATCTGTACCACCTCTGCCATGGTCAGCCGTGATTGTGGTGCATTTTGAAGCAATGCATTTTTCAGAGCCCACTTCAAGGAGAGTAGTTCATGTCAGTGGAAAATACGCAAGCCACATCTTCAGCTGGTCGAGTTAGTGCAGCGCTAGAGACCAAAGCTATGAACCCTTTATATGCTCAAACGAAAATGTATTTGAACCCTGGTACAGAGGTTTTATTTCTCTGTCATTGCCATTTTCCCCTGATGCCAGTATGAGCAGGTTTGAATTCAAGCAGTGCGGTTGGTGTAAAAAGCTGGGGTGTTCAGGTGTCCCAGATGGACTGCTGCAGACCTGCATTATAGACCTTTTCTGCTTTTCCAAAGAAAATCTTTGAGACTGTTTTTAGAAACTGCCAGCCAGAGAGGTGGTGCTGCCAGCCATCACAGGGACACCCCAGCGTCCTTTGTGGAGGTCTCTTGCCATTTCCTGACACCTCTTCTGCTAACACCAAGCAGCTAGCAGTGTCCTCCAGATCCCAGCTGTCAGCTACAGCCTGACTGCAGTGCCTTCTAGCTGGTGGCAGGAACCTGATCCCTTCACACCTCCTCCAAGGCCTCATTCCAAGGAGGAGTAAAGAATTACAATCCCACACTTTCCTGACACTTAAAGAAGGCCATCTCGCATTTCCCTACCACTGAAACCTTCCTGTCAACAGCAATGGAGGCATCAGACTCTAATACCTACTGGGAGACCAAGCGATAGGCCTCTAATTCAGTACTGAAATATTGCAGTGCCGAAAGCTGCTGGAGTCTGGTGACAAAAGCCACAGTGTGGACCTGTGACAGGCTGAACAGAAATGTGGATGTGAAACGTGTGCTTATTGAGATTTTGCTGAACGTATCGCTGTAAAGGCAGGTGTGCCCAAAGTTGTGGTGCTCAGTGTGCAGTGGAGATGGAACATAGGGCTGCTGTAGTGCTGGTGATGGTAAAAAATGAGACCACGACATAGGAGCAACTTGAGTCAAAAAAACAGCAATGCAGTTAGAACTCCACAATTGAATGGGTGTTTATGAGTTTCAGCGTTCACATGCTCTGAGCAAGAAATCTTCCATGAAAAATACAGAAAAGGTGGTAGAATTTTTGCTGGCTTTTTTGGCTTCAGCATAATGGGCTGAACTCTTATTCTTCATTTCCAAAATGCTTTTGGCTCACAACAGGTGTTTATTTCAAGTAGGTCAGGCATTATGGAATTGTATTTTGAGCATTGGCCTCAGTTTTTAAAAGCATTGAGATTTTTTTGTTTTGTTTTTGGTTTGTTTTTGTTTTAAATAAAGACAGCCTAAATGCCTAATTCATCAGTGAAGTTTGCCAGCATTCAGTTTTCTCCCTCAGTTGGTGCTACTGTGAGACAATCGTGCCAAAATGCCTGCCATTTTATGGAATGTTTTGATGAGAACTTTATATGGATATAAGTATATTGTATCAGTGATGACTGGGTTTCATACAAAATGCAGAGGTAATATTGTAACTGATAACTACATACAGATTTTTGCTTTAATATCCAACCCTGAATCCCCAGTATGAAAAAATAAATATCTGATTGCATTAATGCAAGCTTTCCCTATGGACAATTCAGAATAGTCTCTGGCAGAGGACAGTTCATCTTGTTGTTACATAGATATTTAATGTAGGTGAGAGGAATCATCTCTGGATGAGCTGAGGTCACTGGCTTAGCTAGAAGTCCGGCTTTGAGACAGTTAAAAGTCCTGGGTTTCCTAAATAATAATAAACATAGAAAATCCCCAAGATAAACATTTTATACTTGTGGGTTCTTTTTGTGATTCCAGGAATGTACATAGTTATGGTCAGGATCTGGTTTGAATCTTTTAGTTGTTTCACTTAACCTTGAAGTTGTGTGTTTTATTTGGTGAATATGGGGTTTGATGAAGGATTCCCTTTCTTACCAAATGGAGTTCTAAACTGCAACATGAAATTGCCTTGAAAACATATATAAAATGAATAAATTGTTTTGTTTATAATCCACACACTTATGTTTTTGTGCTTTCTTGAAAGACCGTAAAGTACTGCTGTCGGTGCAGAAACACAGCAGGATCCCATTGCCAGCAACAGTGTTTTTCCAAGTTTTCTGATGTTTACTTTTTAAGTTGCACATGTGCTGAGATTGCTGTTGTGCTGTGCCCAGCATTGTGCCTTTAACATAATGTATGGGGCCAGACAGGGAGAGACATCTCCTCATGCATCCACCTGGCCACGTTCAGCACTTGCATGAATGTAACAAAATAAACACATTGATTTGAACTTGCTCAAACCGGACTGCACTGCATTTATTGCAGGAAGTTTTTCTGTTATTTCACTGCACATGCTGAGAAGATCTTAAAATATCAAATTCTTAAATGTTAAGACATTAGTGCTGTTTTGTCATTAAAAAAATCTTTGATTTTTTTTTTGTCTCTAAAGTTTGTCAGATTATCTTTTATTCTTGATCAAAAATACACACTGACTCCAGCTTCACACCAAATGCGTTGTTCAACCTGATTTTGATCTTTTGTTAGTCAGAATTTATCTGGTTTGTAGTTGTTCATGTAGCTTGATATAAGGAATTTTTGTCTTGAGATGTCAGAAATGCTGGTGGCCCGGCGGAGCAGCTTCCCCCATGCCACGGCTCAGTGTTCTGAGCGCAGAAATGTGTGTCAGCAGCAGAGGTGCTCAGCCTTGGGGTCATGTCCCTCTCCCCCAGCCCTCCTACAATCAGAAAATGTTAGTTTGGGAAGAAAAGAAAATAGGACACAAATGGTCATAAACCTTTTATGTTTTTCCTTTTATTAAAATATTAGTAAGGGCCAGCTACAACTTTTGCTGCGGTTGCCTGTTACTACCTGCAGGGTCAAATTCAGCAGTGAATCTATTTACGTGTCCTGAGCTACAGGCCTCTGTCCTGCTTGCACCATTTTTTTCAAGTCAGTCCCTGTGATGTTATGTTGAAGTACATTCTGTGAATATTTTTAAACGGGCTGAAAATAATTGTCCTGGCATATTCAATGGAAACTCTATTAATTTATCTTCACTTGTTTCAAGCTAAATAATTCCTGCCAGAGCTTGCATATCCCAAATGGAGTCCCAGAACAAAATGTTCTTTCATTGCAACTGGTGAAATCCATAGTTTCACATCTGTTTGTAGGGAGACTCTGCATGGCGAAATGCTTGCTTTACATGATCATTTCCTCATTTCCGGTCTTGCTGCTTGGTTATTTTTGTGGTAATGCTTTATATGTGCTGGTAACCACTGTGTAGGCATGAAGTTGTTTGCAGAGTGAGGTTTCAGCTGCAGAACCTTTGCACGGCATCACAGTGAGAGGGGCATCAGGTCTTACAGATTTGTTGCGGAAAAATGAAGACAGCAGACTGAGCAGTGGTATGGGATGGTACTGAGTGCCAGAACTTCCTGCAAGAACACAGGCAATAGATCAAAATAAATACAGGCAATTTATAGTGTGTGACTGATCACAGTGATTTGCTCCAGCTAATACACTGTACAACTTCATCTTGCATAGCAACTTTTATGTATGGTGCATGAAAACACATTGGTGAGGGAATTCTTGAGAGAATAAAAAATAATTGGAGGAATCAAAAGTTCATATTTCATATACAAGTATGTACTCAAGTACATATAGATGAAATGGAATCCATAAGGGAGAAGCACATAGGAAGTTGGTTTGAGACACGCGAAGCCACCAGGGAAGCTGCTTTGCTAGCAGGGAGTGCTGAGGAAGTGGTAGGTTAGAGAGGCAGGGGAAGGTAGGAGGATGGGACAGAGACAAGTTCTCTGGGGTGAGATGGAGTTTCTAAAAACAAGGGGAGGTCATGTGGAAGCAAACCCATGGGCTTGTTTGAAAGTTAGAGGTGATGTGCTGGGCGGTGCCTCTGGGAAGCGGACTGTGATCCACCATGCTGCTCGGGAAGTTCATCTCACTGCCAGAGAAAGGGAAGATCAAGAATCAAGATGAGTTTTGTTCCCATTAGAAGGGAGAGTCGTGCTTGGGAGTGGGTGGCAAGACTTAGAAGCTCAGTTTGTTTTTTCTTCTGCTTCCCTCTGCAGCTGGCAGGAGATCTAGTAAATCTCCCGTGGCATGAACATTTTGAATGTTGACTTACAAAGGTAGCTGGGTGTCAAGAAGTCCAGTTACGGGGATTCATCAGATCAGTAAAATCCTTCCTTGTATAACCATCACCCAGTCTGTCTGAGCTGAGTTGCCTAGGGTGTAACTCAGATGTTAAAGCCTGTTGGCATGAATATTGCCTTAACAATAGAGCTGTAATGTTCCTGGTGTCTTGGTCAAAGTGCAGAAAGGAACAGCGTGAACTTGCCAGAGGTTTTGACTGATTGTAATCACAATTAATGATTAATGGTAGATCTAGTTAACTGCAGATGCTGAAAGGTATTTATAAGTAGGGGAGAGAGGTCTTTATTTTGAGCACTGAGCTAACTAATGCAGCTAAAGATGGACGTGACCTTAGTCCTTGAAAGAAATGAAAGTATCTTGAGGACTGATCTCGTTTACACATGGCTGCACAAAATACTGTTGAAGAGCAGCTCTAGGACTGAGATTAGACCAGGTGTAGAAGTGAGCAGAAGTGGGATGAATCAGCTGGAAAAACAACTGCCAACTTCATAGCATCTCTTAGTCAATCTGTATTGTCCATCCCAGGTCCTGTATGCTGCTAGGAATGCCGCAGTATAAGAACCAGTGAGACAAGTTGCTCATTTTCTTTCCCTCAATCAACTTACTCCTGGTTGTGGGACTTAGGTTCATTTAGTCTTCCCTGTTGTGCTTATTTCTGAGATTCTGAGATCTCTTCAGCGGTCCTTGGTTCTGAGTATGGGATCTACCCTCGGAAGCCCAGTATTTCTGTGCATGCTGCTCAAGAGCGAACAGGGTGGTAACGGTTGGTCACTACTGATCTGTGTTGTGGCCTACTCTAATCTGAACCCACAAGTTACACTTCAAGACATATATGCATTTCCATTTCTCTGGTTCCCCAGAGTGCCTGAAGGTTTCTAAAAGGGTGGGTTCATGATGCCCCTCAGTGATGCTACAGCTCGGGAAGCAGCTGCTTGTTCCCCTGATACACAGCTCAGCTGCAGCACGCACTGTGCCTGGCAGACCTTGGTCATCCGACATCCTCTTTATTGTCACACCAGGCTGTTTCACAGACGAAGGGCAAGAGCCTTCACTGTCTGGCCTCTCTGCACTGCTTCAGCTGTCAGGGAGAGGTCCTTTTTGGCATCTTGATGAGCGCAGCTGCAGAAGAAGTAGTTGCTCTCAGGGGCTGTCGGGTAGTGGAGCTGTGGTCTGGTTTCACTGGTTCCGCACTTCTGCCCTGCTGGGAAATTCTTAGGCTGGCAGCTGTGAGCAGAGGGCAGCACTTTCTTAAGAAACCTAGACATACCCATGTTCTGCTTTAGAGTTTTAACTTCCTTTTTAAAAAAAAAAAAAGTTTTTTTTAAGAAACGCAAATCCAGAAAAAGAATATATAAGCACATACATAAATCAAAGCCTCTCCCAGCAGCAATTTTAATAGTTTAGCTGTAAACAGTGCATCATCTCCCAGGTGTTAGAGCTACAATCTGTATAGGATGGATGTACATACCTGAACCCAGCTTTGCCCATTACCTCCGTGACAGTTTTTGTCATTGTCAGTTGTGGATGTTGTCATTTTCTTCAAACAGTTCTTACTGCCTAGGAGATTTACTTGTCTCTATTATGGAACTGTTACATGGTTTAATGCTCACTGGTCACAAGTCACCAATACAAATTAGTTTATGGGAAAGTTCACTGAGAAGCTGTTCCAGTGCATGGCTTTTGGAACAGAAAGTTTGTAGTACTTCAAATGATTGAAAGTCTTTGTAACTATCACTCCAGAACTCTTGGAGCTGCTAAGTGTATTTCAAGGAATAGAGTGGCTGCTGTTGGCACCTTCTCCAACTTCTATTGCTTTGGGAAAAAACAAACCAACCCTGCTACAAATGGGTAACTCTGTTTTCCAGTACAGTAGTTTAAAAAAACCAGCAAAATATATTTCACACTACCTTCTTCACACACTTTCCTGATCGCATGAGACACAGATCTGTTTCTTTCTTAGCTGAAAGATGAAAGATAGCGAAAATGATAAGGTTGTTTGTGCGGCCTGTGCAGAGTCCACTGAGACTATGACTGCCTTTGCCTAGCAAGTGAAGAGCAGCTGTTGCTGGAAATGTGTTTTGGATGCTGTGAGGGGAAATCATCCAACTGCTTACACTGACAGCACATGCCTAAGAAATACCAAAGGTGGATCTAGCAAGTTTCTCAAGAAGCTATTTTATTTTCTTGTTTATGGTTTCCATAGAGGAACGGAAGCTGTTGTTTTCCTATTAGGGAATATTTATATTTACAAAGTACTCCACTGAGCTCAGCTTTTTGTCCCATGCTAGAACTGGCGACACAAGTGACTAATAGGTTCCACCCAAGCATGTGATTTTGTGTGAAGGAGATGCCTGACTCAAAGTCTCTGTATTCTCCCTTTGAAGATTCCCCAGGCACAGGAAACAGCGTGGCCTCTCTTGCTTTCGGGGCAGGCACACAGGACTTCTACATCCTTTGAAAATAACACGTGTTGGAAATGGAGATGGTTACACAGCAGATCTCTAGCCTGGCTGGTTGGAAGTGACTTCTCTGGGCCAATTTTCTCCTTCAAACCTAGCTTAGAGGGGTCTCTCACAGGGGGGTAATGGGAGCAAACACTGTTGGCGCCAGGGTGTTGCTCAGGGTGTGAAATCCAGTGTGTTGGCCATAGCCACTGATAAAACAGAAGAACATCTAGTGAGCTCTTTCACTCCGAGGTAAATCACCCAGACCTGGGTATCACTGCACCCGCTTAGTTGTCACTCCTCAGTACATAGTGACATACATCAGCCTTCACAAAACCTTCAACAGTTGCAGTAGCCGGAGTCCTGGCTTGGTTTGGCTGGGAGAGGCTGAAATCAGACTGGCCGTACTTTGGACTTACACTATCCTCAGTAATGGGGTGGGGAGCCCAGGGATGGCAGTTCCGAGTAGCAAATGATTTGAATTTTTCATCATTCTGCTGAATTTAATCCCCAGTGCAGCTGTGACAGTTAAGCTAGACAGCTGTAGTATGTCCCAAAATCTGTGAATATTTCTGTTTCTGCCACTGAGCATATATACACAACTGCTGAAAAGTAAGGCAAGTCTTGGCACCTTGCTCGAGCCTACGCTTTGGCTGGGTTAATAAACTAAACTACATGTTTCCTTGTTACTGTGTTTGCAAACCCCACCACACTCTGGGAAAGTGTTGGTGGTGACAGGCAGGGACGGTGGTTGGTGCATTCATATAATATTGGGGAAATCCAGGTTTAAACCTTCTTTCTCTCTGACTGAGAAAGGTGTGCCCCCTCCCCTCCCTGGAGAGAACCCAAAGTTGTGAGCCATAGGTGTTCTTTGCAAAAATACTAAATGAACAAGAAGGCAGAGACTAAACCATCGTTTAGGGTGCTCTCCAGAGAACTAGGGTCAACACTGTGGTCGATCAGGTGAGTGCACGGCCATTTCCCCCACTGTGTGTGGTGGAAAGGTATGCTCCCTGACAGGGGAACCTTCTGGGCTTTCTGGGGAAAACAGCTGAGCTGGTTTAGGCATTACCTCAGTCACTGACCGAGGAGCAGTGGGAGACCGTGCTGAGGAGACTGGCCCTGTCCTGCAGCCTGTGGCTGGGAACCAACCTCCCTTTCGTGATCCAGACCTTGTTCCTTCCTACTGGTTGGCTCAGGTAGCTCCAGGCACGTTTCACTAGTTACCATGAAAAACTTTTTCAGATATCTAAAGCTCATTTGTATTTTGTGGATGTGTTTGCATGTCTAACTCACTAGCTTGCAATTTTTATGTTTATTTTTTTTTTATATAGAGCTACTGACTCCCAGCTTGGTGTTGTCTAAGCATTCAAATCCTCTAGGACAAAGGCATGGCATAAATTTTCTTCTCCAGAGAACTGCCCTTAGATGTTAATGACAAGGGTTTTTTTCCCCCATTGTTTTACAACTTCTGATTTTTTTTTCTTTCTGTTTTCAGATAAACAGTCCCACAGAAATCATATCATGTCTTTGCAGTCTCAGGCAAAGGAAATTGTCTGACATTTTACTGTCACGCATCAGTTACCCAACAGACACATTTTCGCATTGCTTTTGCAACAATGCTTACTTTGTTTTCAAGTTTTGATGAGTTATATTCATCCATGTGTGCTCTGTCTTGACAAGTTGCTTCCCTGTTGCTCCTCCAGCTTCTACTGTTATTCTAACATCTGATAAAAGAGCCCAGCTGGCAGCAGATGCCAATCTACCATGGCAGAGTCTTTTTCTCAGATGTGTACAGCACAAAATCACAGTCTTTCTTATAACCCATGCTGTTTTGGAACCACTTTACAAGAAGGTATTTTGGTTTGTTCTTGAAAATACAGGAGACAGCCTTCACAGAACACTGCCTGAACTTGCTGCAGAGCTAACTGTTATTAAATGCTGCTTTTAAGAGTGTAGGAATAATAATATAAGGGTGCAGAGTTCGACTTCAAAATCCCTTGTGATTTGCCATCAGTTTTCTCAGGTCAGGGCATTTCAAAACCTCGTTCTGTATTAATCTGAAAGTGATACAAACAACTGTGTGTGTCTAAGCTGCAAATATGTTGGGGGCAATATTGCAAAGCACAAAGAAAGGCCCCTCATGAAGTATAAATGAGAGCAATATTTAATAGGAAGCTGGTATAAAATTTATCAGCTCAAATATTTCATGCAGTCTGCACAGCCATCTTTTACATATGGTAAGGATGGTGTGAGGTGATGACTATGCATTGGGACAAGATGGCACAAAAGGTGTATTAGTATAATGTGGTCATTTCTTCATTGACTTTTGTGGGACCTCATGGAGTTTCCTAGTGTCTCGCTGTGCTGATACTCCTTATTGTTGTAAAATACCTAACTAAAACCGCTGGTGATCTGGCACTGAGCCCAGAAGTTATCAGTGGTTCTCCTTTCCTTGTCCTCATTAAAAAGGTGGTCATTTCTTTAAAAGGAAACACTGGAAGACAAGGAGAAGCAAGATGAATGAAGGCTAGCTTCCCTTTGATGTGTGCTTTACAGGTGCTAGTCCTGCCCTTCCTCAGGTTCACTTTCAGCTCCTTCCCACATATCTTACACAGAGAACTTCAGTGCATCCTGTGCCTTATTCAGAGCTACATATGTCCTGACAAACCAAACAAAATGTGCCTGCACACTGGCCAGATGGCTGCTGCCTCTTCAAACAGAGAGGATGCTGAGCTGGGCCTGTCTTTCACTCATCATGAGATACTAAATTGGGCTTCTTTCCTCTTTTTGGCTGCCAATTTTCAATGAACTTGTAAGAACTTGGCATCTTTGAGACCTTTGCACCTCTTTCAAAGTTGGCTGTTGCACTGAAAGTGGAGTTGGGAGGCAGACAGGCAGATGGCACAGTTGCACAGGGGTTGTTCCCTTAGAAAAACAGGCTAGAAAGGAAGAACAACTCAGAGTTCAAGGAAATTTCCAGTGTTGCATATATTGAAAGACTGAAATGTGTAAAATGGCTACACGGAAGCAATCCGGTAAAATGATGTTTTGTAGATAGCTAAAGAATGAGGAATTAGGTTTTAAAACATGTTCTGTGATTGTCAAAGATAAATGCTATTACCACCGTGCTACAGTTTCTCCTCCCTCTCCTTGTCCCTGTGGTACTCTTAGTTATTGGGCTTTTTTTTGTTTTCCTTTTGATCCCCTTTTTTCTTTGCTGCGCTTCATTTGTAAGGGAGACTGGCCTTCTGAAAAATTCCAATCACATTCACACACAACTGTATCTGAGGGAAAAGACTGTAAGTCAAAGTGGAGTTTGCCTCCTCCTAGAAAGCAGTGACACTGAACAGGAGCTACAAATGACTACAGATGACAGAAGAAAACCAGTTCAGCCTGATCTGCAATCCAGTGCTTTAGATCAAAGAGGATAATCCTTGGCTCTGGTGGCTTAAGGAAGAAGCATTATCTCAGTACTGCATTGATGGCAGCAAAAAGAGGCAGATCTTTCAGTGCCGATGTCCATGTTTGGAAAAGTGGTAGAAGTAGGAAAGGAACCTAAAAAAGAGTGATTTGGTGAGGGGGAATATTTGAGGGAATAAACCTCCCCCTCTTATGAGAAGACTAATAAGCTGCAATTATTTTGCTTGAAAAAAGAATGACTGAGATCTGGCTTGATGATGGCCTAGAAGGTTAACAGGTAACAGGCAATGTAGGTAATAAAAAAAGGCAAAGTTAACTTTGATGTTGACTGTGAAGAAATTTAGAAATAACAGGAAACATTTCTGTGTGAACAGCTTAACTATTGCAGAAACATACTTAGGAACATCATCATGCTTTTGTTTATTTGGAAGTCTTCAAATTAAGCCTGTAAGTCTTTCTTAAATATGTATTGCAACTCAAAGACATTTACAGGCTTAAACAGACTGAAAGTCTGACAATTTATGAACTCAAGGATTGAGTCAAGCCTTATCAAGCAGAAGTGCCCAGGTGAAAAAATGACGTAAAAAAGGGATTCCAGCAGCCAAGCAAAGGGATCCTGCCCACCTCATCTGTTTGGGGAAGGGAAATGAATGGGCTGGCCTATCTTGATGCTTATGCACATCCTCCTGGGCACAGCACATGGAATCTCTCCTTTCAGGCTTCTCCTTTCTCCCAGCCCAAAAATCTCCAGTCTCTGGCTCCATGGGTGGCAGGTGCTGCCTGCCTGAATATATGGACTTCTGCAGTCGTGGGATGAAAGTCTGGCCTTTCATTCAGCTCTTGCCTATCTCACACTTTGCTCTGACAGGCAGGCTGGTACCTGAAGTTCTCCTAAAATAACAGAAGAGTTATAGTATGCTCTTCACCTCTTTGAATTTGGCTATTATACACATATTCTGCTAGGCATTGTGGAGTCTGAAGATACCTTAGATTTTAAATGTTAGCCCCAGTGTGCTCAGTGAGTGTCATTGCAGGTGTTTTTCTCAAAGCCTAGTGAGGGTTTGGTTTGGGATGGGAGTTAACGGCTTGGAAGGGAAGAGCAGAGCAGGAAGGGTTGCTTTACACTTGCAGCTGCTTGCCTGTGCAAAGCCCAGCAAGCACGACCCTCGCAGCGCCGTGCTCCGACAGCACAGCTGTTCTCCCACTGCCTGATGTGGAGGCACTTCAGTGCTTCCCTGTTTCTTCTAAACAGAAGAAATTATACTCCTTATCAAAGCAGATGACACTGGCATTTATTCCTGAATAAACTTCTTATCTTACCTTAGAGAGTAAGGCAAGGAAATGTCTACGACACTGGAGGAAAATGTTATAGCTGTTTTGTCCTGCATTTTCACAGTATGTATGCAGCTCATGCTCTTGGAAAATGGAGAAAAGCACACTTTGTTTCTCACTTCAGGTTCAAAGTCCTAAGAAGCTTATAATAAGCAGCCATCTGGCTGCGCTTTAGTGTCCTCAATGAAATAAAGATGGTAGTCTGAACTGTGTATCCAGAGAACAGTGTCCATTTCATTGCAAATTACTAGAGTAATTCGTAAAGAGGCCAGAATCTCAGAGAGAATGCAGTCTAAGTAACCTTTCCATGATGAATGGACTTAATTTCATTTTTTAGACCATAAAACTGTGGAAGGTTTCTGGTTGTTTTTTTGTTTGTTTGTTTGGGTTTTTTTTGGGGGGTGTTTGCTTGTTTGTTTGTTTGTTTGTTTTTCAGATAAAAGTGTTGTGAGACTCCCTAATGTCAAATTTTCAGTATTGCTGTGTTTCTAATATTAAGCCCCACAGGATGGGTGCCATATGCCTGTCCTGAGTTTCTTAGCTGGGAAATAAATGCACTTGTCAAATTAAATGAGACAAAATACAAATAAAGACAAGCTGGTACCTTTTTTAAACACTGCTATTTTGAATTGTGATAATTAAACTGTTAGGGTGAAAACAGTGCAAACTATTGCAAAAGGGGATATGACAGGGGAAGGACACTGTTAGGTTGCAGCCTAAGAAGTAAAATGGGTGAGCTTTTCCCAGGATAAAAATATGCAACATCTTAATAAGCATGATACATCAGCAAAAAATCAGGTTTGAGAAAATTCTTTTAACTTTTAAATCACAAATTAACAACAAAAAATTATTTTGAGCAAGAACAGATTTGTAGTGGATTTTCTACCTGTTCTCTGAGTGGAATTTAAATTAGAGTCAGTAATTGAGTAGTTTTATGCTTTTTAGAGTCATTAGATGATAATAGCATCCTGGCAGAAACCTGTTTGCAGTTCAATGAGAAAGATAAGCGCCTCCAAATGGGATGTTTTTCAGCACCCTGAAATGCTTGGATTACACTGGTAATGGCAAGAACTGTATATTTTGATGTACATATTCAAAGCAGAGTGTTTATATGTTTGGGGGGTTATAGCAGATTTAAGAACACTAATTTTACTAATAACTTGAAAATATTTTGAATGTGACCTTTAGCTTTCAAATGTGAAAGGCAGACTGGCTTTCCCCTCTCAGCCTCACAGTGAATAATGAATGACATACTTGTGGTTAGTTCTGCCTGAGATCTCTTCATCATGAAACCTACCCATTTCATTACTCAGAATTTATTGAGGGTCACTTGCTTTCACAGGAAAATATAAGCCTCTGTTTCATTCAAGCTTACTTCAGTTGAAGTTGATGCACTAATGACTTTTAAACAAAAGGGACATTTCGTATTGTAGTATCAATTAAGAGAGCAGAGGATTCAAGGATTCAGGCTTAGCACCGTGCAGGAAGGCTAAAGTAAACAACTCAAATTTTGCCCATATGCTCCTCACATATCAGTTCAATATAAATACCAAATATTTTCACGATTTTTTCATCATGTGCAAATTGTGTAGATCTTCTGTGATCACTTGTTCCAAAAAGGAGAAAATAGATAGTAAGAGGTCATTAAATATGGAGATCAGGATTTTAGAAATCCTGGCTTCTAATCCTAACTGGCACTGATTTAGTCAATGTCTTTAGGTGAAGTGCATTACTGGGGGGACCATTTGCACGTTACTTCAGGGCCTAAAAATGAAGGTATCAAAACCCAATGGCTAAATAAACATGTACACCTTATCTTCTGTTTGCCCCAAATTTCTTGTCCCTGAGCAATAATCTTCAAATTCACTGAACTGACACAAAGATTGATATATTCATGTTTTCAAAAGGATTTTGGAGTTCTTTTTTTGGGAATGAAACAACGGAATTCACCATATTCCTCCCTTGGGAAAGTGGGAGATCATGGAAAGTGAATTGCTGCTAACAGGGGAACACATGAGTGGTCTGAAAGCAAAGAGGCTTAGCAGCGGACGGGGGTGCAAAGGCAGGTGCACAGGCTCAGCTGTACTGCCTCTGCAACCCACATTCTCTCTGCCTCTTACACATCCCACCCCGGCGTGCAGCCGGCAGATGGTCCGATGGCCTGCAGTGGCACCCACCCCCTCCTTTCCCACCACAGGGGGAAGAACCCACCCGTACCACCACAACTGTATGAGGTCCCACACCTGCTGGTGCCTTTTTCCATCCCTCTCCTTGCCTCGTTCATCCTACTTAAATTATACAGCTAACTCTGCCTTTCTCCTCCTTGGTTCATGCCACAGAGCCCTCGCCTACAACAGGAACTCTCTTTAATTGAATTTAACCAGTTCAGTCTTCCATATATCCCGCTACTGCTACTTCCAGTAATGACATTTTCTTTTTCAGTGTGGTGTAGTCTTGATGTAGTCCAGAGACAATTCATTGTCCAGATTTTTCAGTGTTAAGAGAGAAGTCTTGAATACAACATTAATGTCTCTTCATGGGCATTAGAAGCATAATAATGGTAGGAACTGGAGGAGGAAGATACCCACACATGTCTGAATCTGCCCTTCTGGAAATCTCTGCTATGCCCCCTTCCTTGCAATAAACCCATTTTCTATTCACAAGATACAACCGTGCTACAGGCTCAACATGTTTCTTTTTGATGTGTTTGTGGAAAATGCTCTTTCATTTTGTGCACTGACCAAAAAAAAGTATTTTGCCTGATTGTCATAGACCTTGTCGAGACAAAAGAATAATGCTTGTGTGACCTTGCCTGCAATGTGTCTAATATGGAGAATGACTAACATTCAGGTTTTCTTAGTATCTCCGTTATGTCAAAATTTCCTGGTTGCAATACTCATGGGTTTCTCTTTCATTGAAATGTGATGAGTTGGGCAATGTGGCCTCTTGCTGGGCAGTCTGGAAAGATGAGGCTATGAAGTGCACTAAATTACAGCTGAATCCACTGTCCACTACACCCATGGTGTTTTGTTTTCCCTTTTTTTCCACGGGCACCTCTCCTTTTCAATTTTATTTTTCCGTGGTCTGATGTAGGGTTAAAGAATGGAAGGGAAACACAAAGGGAAAAAACAAGAGTGGAAAACATCAGGAAAAGATCATTGCCCAAGTACATAAATAACAAGGCACTCTCAAAGTGCACAAAGAATAAGATAGTCCTTTTCTATTATTTTTTAATAGTTATTTATTTCTATAGGACCCTTGTTGATTAGGGTGAATGATGCAGTGGCTAAAGACAACTGCCTACATGCCATTCGCCTTTTCTGAAACTTGCACCCCTGTGGTGCATTCTAACATAAGACAGGTTGTAAAAGAGTGTTTGCTGGAATTATATCTGAAGAGGAAAATCTGAAAAAAAAGCAATCATCCAACCAATTTTTATAAGAATGGTTTGTTTCGTATATGTAGTGTGCTCATAAAAATATCAACAACAAAACTCCTATTGGCTTCTTTGGATTGAGCTGCTGTTGAATGTATTTGTTCTCTCTTCTCATCCAGGAAAAATGAGTTTTAGATTTCGTTCCAAAAGCACAAGAACTTGTCAGTGCTTCTATTTTTTTCCAAAGGCAAGTTCCATTTTCCTGTGTTAAATGTCCAGAAAGCTGTGTGCTGGGGCTCCCAAGTTCCATCTGTGCAGTTATCACTTCTGGTGTTCCAGTGGAAGGTGCTGGTGTAGAGAGAAGGTCTCACATCATTTGCGTCAACCTCAGAAGGAAGACAGGAAAGTTGGATTTAACCCAAAGTTAAGTCGGGAGACTTGCAGGCAGCAAGGCATTACAGTGATGGGTTCTAACCTTCTGTGCTGTGCATCCTGTGGAGCAGGTTTAGGGGCCATAGCATCATTTATAGATACCAGCTATTGAAATCATAAGATCTGAAGATCACAATTACAGAAATCAATGAGGTAAGAGCTCAACTTGGTGATTAGATCTTTCCTGGTAATTTAAGTATAACAGAGATCTTTGTTTCTGGCACTGAGGCCAATCCTCTTAGGAGAGTCCACAGCCTATTAACTTCACTTGCCTTCCCAAACATGATGGCCACAACTGGAAATTACCATTTCTAGGAAATTTTGGGAGTCTGTTTGTCATCTTGGATAAAGACCTCACTGAGGACGATTCTAATGATCTAACAATATCGAGTGCCACTACCTAGCCACATCCCACAGTGCTACTTAATTCATTAGCACAGGTCTACCTAGCATGACCTGTATGCCTCATACTTCAGTGCAATGCTAACCCTCAGTACACAGCTGGTACAGCATGAGACAGGACCACTTCACATAGCTTTTTTGGCAATGTTTGAGTTCTTGGACCCTATGTTTAAGTAAGTCCATAAGCTCCAGTGTCTTAAGCCTCATTGAAAAGAGGGAATTTTCGCCTGTGCACTGCAAGCCTCCACTGGAGGAGACTACAACACATGAACAGCAATGCCCTGTGGCTCACAGCTGTATATTCCACTGGTCTGGCATTGTTATGTCCCAACGAACAATAGCCGTATCTTCTGTGTGTCTGCAACATCCTCAGGGAGATTTCCTCATATAAAATCAAGCTGGGAATCTGTTCATTGTCAAAAAAAGAGAAGACTGTTCACACCAGGAAAATACAGAGACAAAATGCTTAAACTGATAGAGGATGATAGGAGAATATGTAATCCCAGTGGCTTCACAGTCATATAGAGGTTACTTCACTGAGTTGCGCTAGCTAACCTTTCAAAAATACATGTGTTCTCATGTACTGTTCAGCTTCCTGATTTCCTTCCCACCAAATTCTTCTGCACGACAAGAAGGGAATAGCTTTTGTACTTTTCATATTTGTGAACTAAGCCATTAATAGTCAGATATGCTCTAAAGGATGTGCAGTGTGAAGGAAACAGGAGAGGAACAAGTGATCAGAGTGTTTTTCCTGACCTCAGCACTGAGGAAGACAAGAAGTGACTTATGCCCTGTTGCTCATCAGAAGTATGATGTCTAGGGAACCAGAGTCCTGTGAAACTACTTGTTTTTACGGCAAAAAAGAAAAAAAAGCTGACTCACTGAAAATAAACAGGAATTTGAGATTATGAACACAAACATTCAGCATCTGACACAAAATGCTGAGTAAGTTTGAAAAGACTCCTTTGCCAGCAAACAGGAACTGTTACTAATCTAATGGCTTAGCTCGGATATATTTTTAAAAGAAGTGTTGTAATTCTTGGGGTTAGTTTGTCTCCTGACAAAAAAAAGGCTTGATCCTACCAGTTGCCACACATCACAAGTGCTGCTGAGGCTGTCTATGCTAAATTCAGGTTCTCAGCAAGGTGCCCCTTAACCTTCCAGACAGAGTATTAAATACTTTTCCTAATGTAATTTTGCTCAGGTAGAACAGAATAGACAAGATGACCCCCTGAAGAAACAAGGAAAGGTTGATCTTGTAGCTACACACAACTGAACTGAATGACCAAGTACATTTGTACTATGATCTAGCAATTCTGGTGACACAAATGAGGACCCACATTTAAAAATGAAGAACCTAAGACGTTTCTTCGCTTCCTGGGGATTCAGATTATTTCATCTCAGTGGAAAGAGCCAGATTTATATACATGCAGTTCCTGATTCCATACTGGGCTATTCTGTCCTTACAGAATTTTAAAAGTATATTTTAAATATTCAGAACTAGTAGTTCAGATGATCACATTATTTTCGAGTGATCAGGATCTTAGAAGAGATATCTGGGCAGCCTGGCATAGAGGTTTCAATGATTTAAAATTATTTAATGGAGCTCGATGAATTATTCATTATGAGTAATTCATCTGACCAATGTGGGTATTTCTCTGCATATAAATAATTCATGATTTAAAAAAAATTAAAATTATTATTCAACCTGCCTTCACATTTAACAATGCTTAGAATTTGGCTCTGCATACATTTGGCATGTCAAAAGACATGAAAAAAAAAATCTTTTATGTTACGTAGGCTGCCTAAATGTATTTTTCTTTCTTCTTCTCTTTGTTATGGTATGTAGAGGTAGTGTGAAGAAAAAAACCCCACGAGTTCCAAACTGAAAGAAAGAAGTGAGACAGCACGGAAGTTCCTTGTCCAGACATTAGGTCATGAACGTTTGTTTTGTTTTATGCATTAAAATCTAAAACATAGGGAAGGCATCAATTTCCGTATGCTGTTGCCTATATTGAGCAATATTTAACAAAAGCGCTGTGCACCCTTTCCTGCTTCTCTGCAGTTACAGTAGTATTGAATTAATTGGTAAATCACTTCCCTTTTATAAAACAGGGGCTGCTTTTGGAGAAAATTAAGTGTTTAAAAAGTTCTGTCTGAGGTCACACAAATTGATCCTTTTTGATTTTTTGATTTGCAGTCTTTTCCAGTGCAGTTCATAAACATGCAGCTTGCTTAGAGGGACTTTAAGCCTGCTGACCACGGGCTTGCTTTTCTATTGCTACTTGCGAATCTCATAGAAATAGTCCACAGATCATAAATTAAAAACAGTAAACCAGGAAAGAGGATTGGTAAATGCTTTTAAATGACTTCTGTCATTTCATCTGCAGGATATAAAGTCTGAATTATTTAAAACAAGGAAAAGAATGCTTACTGTGACATACCTGTCACTGGTAAAGCTAAGGTGCTAATCCAGGAAGGCTGAAATATTCATACACTGAATGATACTGGGGGAAGTTATGTATCTTCCTTGACATGCAAGAAAATAACCAACCCATAGTGATTATCTGTCCAAGACTCCACTGTAAACCATATGCTGGATCACTACATTAAAAAGTCAGATCATGATCTGCATGTCAAAAGTAAAAGTATTTTCAGTTGTTGCTGGGTAGTCCCAAATCTTGCATGCATCTTTGTGCATCTGTGCTCTCCTGGGACCATTTTCATTACAGCCCAATAATCCAATTAATCCATTATCTGCACTTTGCCTCAATCAAGACAAAGTGACATATTGATTTTCAAGCATTACACAAATTGACAGTGTGCCATTTGAATGTAAGTATTCCCCTGAAGTTACATTATTTCTAAGATTCACAAGGCTTTTCTTAGTATAGACCTGTTTCCTTCTGAGTAGACAGACTCATTTATAGAAAAATGCATCATACATGGCAGAGACATAGCATGTTTTAAAAAATTCTCACTTGGGTGACAGTTTTAAGACATTTGGGTGTGTAGTTGCCACTGATAGCATAAAAAATACTGCCATTTCTTCCTTGTTAGCACTAATTTATTAAGATGCCCTATTCCATACTGGATGCACATATGATATACATACCTATGAAGAGTGGGATAATTCCAGCAGCAATTTAAGAAGGTAGATATGTAACAAGCACCATACTGGTGCAAAGGCCCATCTACCCCATTATCCTGTGTCCACCAGTGGCCAATATTGGATATCTACCCACAATGATCAAAATCAACCCAAAATCAAGAGAGGATGCAAACATATTTGTTTCTATGCTCCTAATAGCCATCAATCTGGGGATTTTCAGAATCAAAGGAGTGGGTTTTTTATTCAATAGCCCATGGTGACTTTCTCTGCCATGATTTTGTTTAGTTGTGTCTTAAATGTATGTAATCTTTTTGCATGCATAAATTCCTGTGGTGCAAGACTCAATGACTTAAAAGTACTTTGTTCAGATATTGGAAAAGGAAACAGTCTAATCCCAAAGCTCTTCATGGTGTTCATGAGCTTATCAATTTCTATAATATCTCCTCTGAATGCCTCTTTCCAGTCCCTGTCTATATTGTTCTGTATTTTCAGTCATCTGAATCCATTCAGGGTCTTATTTATTGGACAACTTTGTATTTGTCTAAATGCATGTTGAATTCTGTGCCACCCTCAAAGCAGGTAGCCCTTGCCATGGCAAGACAATGGAGACATAGCAATGCATGAACTGGTAAATTCAACTGGGTTGTCCCTTGGGGAGTCTCTGTAAGAGGAAACGTGTTTGCTGATAAAGATGCCTTGCTGGCTAATCCCACTTGCCTGAGTTGCTCCGCAAAACAATCCCTCCACCAAAATGTAGTGTGTGTAGATACTGCCATGCTCAACTGCTAAGCTCATATTAAAATTGGCAGAAAACATGCATTGCTGTCATTTTTCAACTGAGCTTGAATACTAAGCTCAGCTTCAATGACACTACTGTTCAGCACAGAACCACTGCCAGCAACAGCTCAGACTAAGAATGGTAACTGAAACGTTTCTTCACAAACACAATTTCAGCTACACATGGTCGCTCTCTGCACATGCATTTCCAATGGCATGGAAATGACTTGTTCCTACTTGGTGTTATTTCTGCTTCAGTTGCTTGGCTCTTGCTCACACTCATGGAGCCAAATTGCCAGGGGAACAAGACCAACTCCAGATCTTGGAGACAGATGTGCTCTTGTCAGTCTGATCAATGAGCAAGGTGGAGGGCAGAGCAACTGTCTTGTACTGCGGCTCACAAAGCTGTGATTTATTGTGCTACCTCCAAAAGATAAATGAGGTCTTGAGTCAAAGTGAATCTTCTAATTGAATTATCCAGTGTCCCAAATGGAGATGACCTTAAGAGCCCACACCATGCAAAAAAGATATAATCTGAAAGGAAATCTGGTTCACATTAACCTGTGCATCTTCCTGGGTTTTGCTCTAATTATGACCCAATAAACCCAGCATCTGCTATTTTTAATGTCGAAAATAAACATTTTTTTCTATTTCTGATACTGAGGAGCTAATATAGGAAGCCCTTCTGCTGGAACAAGGAAGACCTACAGCTGTCTCCTAAGCCATTGGCAGCTCTTAAGCACTTCAGGTGGAATTCCCACCCAGGGCTTAGTTGAATGCCTGGCTATGAGGCCTACTGCTGTCCTCAGCCATGGGAGGAAGCGAGCCCAGGGATGCGGTGAGGCTGGGGATGGGGTGAGGGCAGCGGCATGCTCTGTGCGCTGCAGCACAGCCTGGCTCTGTCCCAGGCTGCAAACCTGAGCAACTGTCCACTCTGCCTGTGGTTTCTGCTTGAGAACCCTTCCAGGATGTCCTTCCCCTCCGGTATGGTCACTTGTCATCTTGTACCTCTGATTCTGTGGCTCCTACTCACAGAACAAATTTTGTAGGGTCAGGATGGTTAGCTGAATGCTTTGCAGATGTTGTGGCCCTGTCCTACAGAGAAATCAACACTGGCTGACCCTTATGACCTTGTCTTGCCACAAGGGCAGGGGCTGCCGGTGTGCCATCATGCTGAGGAACTAGGAAGATCTAGCGGATCTGTAGGGTATGAAAGTAGACGAGTATTCCTGTCTTACTGTGAGGAAACTGAGTCAGGGACCTGACAGGGCATGTCATGTCATTTGATTAGATCACCATTCCTGACAATTTTCTCCAAACGTTTACCATCCAGAATGCTGAAACAAAGGTTCCTCATTTATCATGCACATTTGCTTTAGCTCCATCTTCCTGCCACAGAAACATTTACTGTTTGAATTTGCTTAGGTAATAACATATCCAAGCTTTCTGCATAGTTATTTTAGTTAATATTTTGGTTGATATTACTTGCCATGTAGGCATCATTCACTTCCAATGACACCAATAACAAGCATGAAAATAGTAACCCTTATAAAGTAATGTAAATGAAATTTCTGACAGTGTGATGTTGAGCATTAGAACTACTCAAGTTGAAAAAATACCCACGCAACTCAAAAAACATATCAGGCAGCAGTCAGATGGGGGAAGCAGGATTCTCCTGGGTTTATAATTAGCTACTCCAAGTAGGCCAGTGAAAGGTCTGAGGTGGGAAAGAGAAATCCTCGCCTACAAAAGTCAACCTGCCTTCTAGCTGGTGACTCAAAAAGTCTTTAGTCTTTAGCTCATTTAATCCCCCAATTTTTTTCCAGAATGGTTGGAAAAGGTATGAAGCCCTTTTTCCCATTTTTTAAAAATATTTCAGAGTGCTGTGGTTTTGGATGACTCTTGTT
Source organism: Burhinus oedicnemus (assembly GCA_008921705.1). Lineage (NCBI taxonomy): Eukaryota > Metazoa > Chordata > Aves > Charadriiformes > Burhinidae > Burhinus > Burhinus oedicnemus. The sequence continues at coordinate 2,333,183 of VFFE01007677.1, read as the reverse complement.
TGTAAGACTGAAATACTATATATTAAAAAACACTGGCATTGCATGCAGGTGCAAGCTGAAAGTGGACACGCTGTAATACTCTAGACAAGCTGTTTTCCTCTGAAAAATACATTTCTCTTGGTTATCTTGAATTCATTGTGAGCTGCTTTAATATTGGCTAAATATCATATCAACATTTAAAAAGATTCAGACTTGTTCATATCACTCCCACAATCTCTGAAGCAAAGTTTCTCTAAAGAAGACTTGGCATATATATCAAACACATTCTCTAAAGATTCATCCAGTTGTATAGATGTGTCTTCAGATCAAAGCCTTGGGGAAAGGGAATGAATGACTATTAAAAAGCACTAGATAACACCTGAGAAGGGGTTATTTCATAGTACTGTGTCTGAAAATATGCCAGTGCTTTTTCAATCTACCTCCATGGTATGAAGACATGCCATGTAGATTAAAATACTACAGAGGTTCAACTTAAGCAAATAAAGACCGTAAAATTAAACACTTGAACTCTGCCTTTAAACCATTCATTAAAACAACCATGCCTTCTCCATTAGATGTAGTGCATGCAGCAGGCCACCTCTGCAGTTTGAAGTTTTAGACATACCAAAAGAAGAAATAAAGAATGGTCCTTGGCAGGGAGGTGTTTTGAATATTTTTAACAACACAGTTGAGCCCTAATCTGGTGCAATCATTTCACAGGGTGTCGTTGTACCTGTTCAGTATTGAGTTGAGTCAAAAATGGTTCTTATAGTGGTTATAGCACGATAAATTAATTCCTGGTGGGGATTTGGGTTCAAGCCACAAAACACAGGAAAGCAAAAAGGTGTCCACTTTCACTTAATGGCACTTCCCTGCACTCAGAACAGTCCTGTGATAAGAGTTAAACCATCAGGAATTGAAGCTTTCTGGCTGCGATCTCAATTACAGACCAGCAATTCTGTATCAGTGCAAAGCTGTGAATACTGGGTGGCGCTTGAAATCCTGCCCAGCTCATGACCCTTCCCCTAATGGGAAGTCAGTCCTTTTATTTCAGTCTGTTTCAATGCACAGACCTTTACATTCTTTTTTCTGAACGCGTACAGAGCCGTTAGAAATTTCATGTATGTGTAAAACAATACATATAACATATATGGGTTTGCTACCTTGGTCATTGTTTCAGGACCCCTGAGAAGCACACATACGCTCCCACACACGCATGTTCCCACACACACATGAGCACTCCACAGATCACTGATTGAAAATGATGTGTCTTTTTTTCTAAGATAAAGAACTCTTCTGTGTCTCTAGCAATATGCATTCACAAAGCAGTGGATTAAGGATGATCTGTCTTTTCAGGCTTCTTGCTTTAATTATTGATTGCTGAACGCTGAGGATATGTGAGCATAATTCTAGTTTGCTTTCCTTTCTGAAAAGAACTAACAAACCTGCGGGCATCTTGGGTGGTCTAAAGCTCCTTTGGGTGTCATACCATGAGCTACTGAGATGCAGCTGCAGTTTAGGTATTACTGTTAATTATTTATTATTTATATTTATTATTTTATTATTATCTATACACCAGCCATTGTACAGCATATAGTAGCTGCAAAGATATCTTAGAGATTAGGCTGTGGATGTAATAATAGAAAATTTTCAAGCTTCGGGATACCGACACTTTGGGATGGGTTGTATCTTACAGGCACTCTCAGTAGATTTACTAAGTGAATTCTTCGTTGCTTGTGGCTGGCCATTGTTTGTGCATCTGTCCTTATTAAGGACTCCAAACTCCACTGAACTCACTGGGAATCTGGCTGATGACTGAACAGGGTTGGATCAGACCCTTGATTTTCAATAAAAACAATCAAAAAGAAAATAAAAAATAAACAAAAAAAATTATAAAGCTTGCTAAATTTGCATTATAAATATCTGCCACGGATGGAGAAAGTTACAGTTTTGGCCCATAGGAATATGCTTTACGCTTACTTCCCTGTTCTTTTTCTCTGTTTCAGCTACTTCTGTGTGGTTGCAAGGTGCAGAGATGCAAGGCATTAAAAAGCACAGCAGAAGGGACACCTGCAGTTTCTCATCAATTTTTATAGACATTAATATCCTTTTGACCAGGCTATTTTAACAATCTTGATAAAACTTTATATTGCTTTTACAGGAAGCTCCACAGACCGCTGACAATGCCGAATCCTATTGGCCATAGCTGAGATAAAAAGTATACTGTTGCTTACTGTGCAAAATGAAGCACGTGTTTTCTCTGTTATAGCACCAGGGTTTTCAGAAGCAATATTATTAGCCATACACTATAAAAAAGTTTTGCACACTCTATTTCAAAGGGAAAGAGTAAGACTGTATAGATTTTTTGTAAAATCTGTGGGACTTAGTGGAGGTTTGTCTTTTTGCAGTCCTAATGAAATGGCGCAGCAAGGATAAAACACTGAAATTCTGCAATGTGAAATCTAACTACAGAGAAGAGAACAGATTATCTTAAATTCAGATGGAACTTTTTCATGTGAGTCAGGTTTCACTTGCTGTAACCATACAGAGTGCAAGAGAGCTTGCTAGAGTAGTTACTAATGTTCTGATTTGCTTTATTTGCACTCTACATTCTTCCATTTATTTATTCTGATCCTTCTGCACTTTTGATATTCACAGCCAGGAAACAGGTAAATATAGAAAATAGAAGATAATGCAGAGAGGTAGAGGAGAAAGAAACGCAGAAGCTGTGGAGAGAGTAATGCATGCATTCTTCTATTAGCCTACCTACAGCAAAGTCACTGCAAGTTTGATGTGGTTTGTTACTAGGGAAGGAGAAGCTCATTTCTCTAACTCAAGGCAGGAGAAAGCCTTAACTGGAGCTTGGACAAAAGTGGAAACAGTGTATTTAATTCTCATAGCTTTTAGTCAAGAAATTAGAGTTCTGGGCCTGAGCTCAGTTTCCTTACGTGTCTACTGATGATATGGCACAAAGAGGTCACCTTGAGCAGAACCTTGGTTTCAGCGTCATTTTAGACTAGCATGAGTCATCCCTGCAGGCTCAGAGCTGGTTAGAGGGGTACTGTCACCCCTCCTGGTGGCTTTTCCTTCATCATGCCCCACTTCTTTCCATGCGCTGACTTGGAGGTTTTCATGATTGTGTGCTGCACCCAGTCAGGAAATTGATTTTCTATTTTAGGGAAAAAATACGGTGGAAAGCAGTAGCAAATGTTGTGGTTGTCATAATCAGATGAGGACACTGTTTATGAGGCTGAAACTGTTCTGGTTTCTAGATGTTTTTGATGATTCACGCTCACATCACAATGTCCAAATATTAGAAGTTTCTGAGTAGACAACTGGCTAAAGTGTGGAGGAAAGCAAGGAAGACATAGGAGTACATAGGAAATTGATAGAAAAAGTAAGTAAGAGGAAGGAAAAAGCAGCTAAAATAAGCATGGGGTGAAGAGGGAGGAAATAATATGAAGCCGTGAGTAGATAACATAAGGCCTCAAGAGAAAACAGGAAGAATAATACCAGTAGAAAAATGGCAGGAAAAATGGCAAATGCCAAAAAGCAAAGGAAAAAGGTAACTGTTAAGAAATTTCTGAGTGTCTGTAAGCAAAAGCACACAAACATGAAAACTAGAGGTAGTGGTGCAAGCATGTTATGGCTGACGTCTGTCAAAATAATTTTTTTTGTATCCATGTTATCACAATAGAGGGAAATGAATACCGTTCCACCAGTAGCATCTACATACCATCATTTTTTTCTTTTGACTCTATTTCCTTTGTGTACTTCAGAGAACTATAATTGGCTTTTGACAGGGTCAGCATCTCTCAGACTGCAACATTATTTGAGCAACAAACCCACTTCACAATCCCCACCTCAATGAGTATTCGAAATAGTCATGAAGTCTGCAAACTTCAGGCCTTACTGATGAGACCTTGGGACATTCCTGGGAACATGAGCCCCATTTATGAAGAGCTAGGAGAAAGTTAAGCTGCTGCCTTGGGCCTTGGGGTAATTAAGGGGTAGGATGGGCACTCAATACTCTAAACTTCACATCCAAACATCTACATACTGAGGAAACCACATGGAATAGGGCAGCAGGAAAATCAGATCTCAGGAGTTTGAGAAAGAATGTGCTTCTTTTCTCCCAGACCATCTTGCTCTGCCTCACCAGGGGCATTTCCAGCTCAGCCCTGGAAAGTGGCTTTGCAGCATCTCGCACTCACTCAACTCACCCTCTGCTGACCCATCCAACATCACCTTTTCCTTTATTTGTGACTGTGCTACCCTGCCTTTGCATTTGAGACATGGCGAGAACAACCACAATAAAATGTTCTAATAACCACTGGGACAGAAAGTCTTGTAAGAGGTGAACAAGATGGATAAAGGTACATAAGGGGCTAATATGGCAGAAGGTATAATTTTATTGAAGTCGTGTCACCATTTGCAGGAACAATAACTCAGTTGCAAGTTACACCTCTATGTGAGTAGTTACCATCCTCCAACCACCCTTGGAATGGGACTGAGCAAGTAGTGGAAATGCTCCACTTCGGAGAAGAGGAAGTGAAGGGAAAAATTTCCAGTCTATAGAAAGCTTTATATAAAGTAAAGCTGACAGCATGCTGTCCAATTTGAAATTTGACCAGCAAAGGAGAGTGAACACACCTATGATTTCAAAAAGTACTGTAAAACTTTTAATTACCATAGGTGGCAAGAGACTAATTTTTTCATGTCATATATACTCTAGATGCCTTCATCTTTTATGTAGCATTTATCATCATTATATCTAAATGCTGACACCTAAAAGGCAGTTGTATTTCCCCTGAGAGGGATAAGAAAGCATGAAGGAAATCCAAGAATTTGTGAAAGCAAGTTTGTGGCAGTGAGCTGGCTCATTTAAATGGGCATGCCTTGCAGCACAGAGATCTGCTTCTGTAGCAAGCACAAACACTTAAAGCTGTATGTTACTGAGGGTCTGGAGTGCTTCTTTCCCCTTGCAACCAAAACTGAAGTGGCTAAGTGGCTGGTGGACTGAGTTATCTCTTTTTTTTTAAATTTTTTTTATTCAAGCTTTACCATCCATCCAGTTTCCTCCAGGTCTTCTATCAGCAATAAGCATAAACCAGCCAAGGTAGGATGCTTCACATTCACCTTGCCTGGAGGCACAGACTGCTTCATACTTGTTGGGGCCATGGCCTTCTCCATGGAGCTGCCTTGACAGCACACCCCTGGGAAAGGTGTGCACGAGCTATGGCCATGCTATGTGTAGACAAAGGATTTACCCCGCTGCCTGTGGTGAGGACAGGACACATCACCCTCATCAAAAGAAAAATGAGGTGTGGGGAAGAGACGCACAGGTTGAATGCCAGCTTGACACACGGCTGAAAAATGTAATGACATCAGCCTTTGTTCCCAAGAATTATATAGGTGACAGATGTTGGATATGAATGTAGATTTCCCAAGGGAGAAAAAAGATATGGTGAAGGAAACAGAGATCACAGCAAAGTAATTAAAACTATGGGGCCATACAGCAACAGCCCAGATTAAAATTTATGCAGAAGCTAGCTATTTCCATAGGGGAGAAGTGAGCTGGATGGAGCCTGGTAGTGCAGCAAGAATCTAAGACAACATCCATAATTTAGCTTGCACCACATGACAAGATGCTCTGTGGTCTTTAAAAGGTAAATTTTCAGTACAGCCAACTAAAAATGTAATGACTTAGTCATGCATCACCCTGAAAATACACCCTGTATATGTTAATATTTGAATGTGTGCATAGAAGGGCTTATGTCAGGGGTCAAATATAGTAACTATGCTAGAAAATATGGAGAATAAAAGACTAATTCAAATTAACTTGAATCATATGAACGTGCAAAAGTTAACTGAAGCTCTGGCTGGCTTCAAAGCTCAATGTCTGCCTTTGATAACATGTTTGTTACCCAACAGTAGACGTGATTGCTGAATGGAGACAGGATGATTTACAATGGGCATTACCTCTGCTCCTCTCCCTCCGCTTCTTCATTCCTAATTACCAGAGTTGGTGTGGACCTGGTGGTGAGTGTCCAATAGAGCTATCACATTTTCCCCATCAGCGATATTCTCCAGTCTTTCCCATGATTCATTTAACTTCTGTTGTATCTATTGGCAGTGTGTTATTGCAAAGCAGGATACTAAAGGGGACTGACTGGAGTGGCAGTGAAAATTCCAGAAAAAGCTTAGATGTTAAACAGCTCAAGCTTTTATGAAAATTCACAAGCCTCCAGACTGCACTGACATCTGCAGAGTTTTAATACCTTATGATAAGCTAAAGTTCAGTTTACAGTAGTTTTTGTTTTGGTTTGGTTTGGTTTTTTTTAAAGACTTGAAATTAAAATGAAAGTAGCTGGTGATTTCCAGTAACTATTCAGACTGCCTGCAAGTCTAAAGATAGCCTCATAGGATCTGGGTGGAGCGCCTGTGTGTGTGAGAGAGGGCAAGAGTGGGAGAAATGTATAAATAAAGTCCAGACTGCTGTTGAAAGCTCAAAAACTTAGAAGAACCAAATGCTGACTTTCTCATAGCAGCAGAAATTAAGCTACAAATGACTTCTTACTTGTGAGGTTCAAAAAAAAAAAAAAAGGGATTCATAGTTATCCTATCCTATCTGAACACCACAAAAAGTGAAACAATAACAACACATCCAGCTCCTTCCACTCAGTCAGTCATTGTACAATGCCCCTCCTGCTGCAAACACTACATCCAAGGAGAACTTTGTAATGACTTTGAGCACAGAGCGTCAACAGCTGGGCTGCAGTCCTTGGTCTTTAGGCAGCATGATATTGCCTCTCCCAGCAGCTGGGAGAGGGGCAGGATGCTGATGATTACAACTCTTACTGGTACGAATCTTAAGAACAGACAAACAGACATTGCTTCCACATCCCTGTGACTAGTGGATGGATAATTAATGCACCCTGGTATGACTGGATGTTTTATTATCCCTGACACAACATTAATCATCGCTTTTCCTACAGCTGGTACCAGGGCTGTAAATGGAGTAATTGATGATATAGTTGATGTTCTCAATTCCAGTCACTTTAAACAGGTGCCTGGCCTCTGACCAGTCCAGGAGAAGCCATTATACCTCCTCTTATACTCAACCTTTTGTGCCACCCTTCACCTCACTGAAGATATTGGGGCCATCTGTTTGCAACCCTAGGCAAACATAAGGGAAACTGAGACTAGGAAGGGGAGGGGAGAAGTGTTCTCTTTAGTGTTTGCTTATGGTCTCCATTTTTTTCTTTTCTCAGTACCCAAATCAATACTCAGAAGTTGGTGTCAATAGATTAGTTGGCAATAGATTAAACAAAGTAAAAATTGCCGCTATGAGTCAGCTCTTCACCTACCATGGGAGGAATGCCTCTGACTTGGCTGGAGGCAGAGACCGTGCTGGTGCTGGAAAGAGGACCTGTAACCGATCCCCATGGTGGGGCTATCACCTGCACAGCCAGTTGTTGGCCACCACAAATGGTGACATTGCAACTGGGAGGAGGAGGACTAGGCAGAAGAAAGCTGTGGGGCATGACGAAGCTCTGAGGGATGATGCAACTCAATGGCCCTCAAATTCTGAGTCCCACTCAATGCTTCTCCAGTGCAAAACCTGCCAAGCAAGCACAGAAAGTTGCTTTATCAATTTTTGAACTGAAATTAATTTAATAGGTTCATTAAAATTTTTTGGGGTAATTCCATTTCTAGCATTTGCTGAACAGATCCAAATACAGATATCTGCAAAAGAGCAAATGAAAGTAACCCAGACTTGCTGGTTCCTTTTCCCGGTTTTATTCTACTTTGCACTTGTAAGATTACATTTACATTTGCTTACTAACCAAAATACAGATGTTTAAAAGAAAAGTGCACAGCATTGTCTGAAATGCCTCCTGAAGTTCATCTGAAAAGAATTCTGGGAGATGTGATTACAAAACTCTCAAGTCGAAAAGCTTTATAGTCAAGCACTGACCACAAAGCCTGCCGTCCAAATTCTGATCTCAGAGCAGCATAAATCTAGTGTAATACCCATGGTTTTGGTGGAGCTAGTCCAGTTTTACACAGCAGTAACTGGGAATTGAACTTGGAACCTTGCCTTTAATTTTGTCCAAAACTGTGAAAGTAGAAAAAAGTATGCTTTCGAAATGGAGTCCCGCAGGAATTCAGAGGGTCATCACATTGAATCATTTTCCCAATTGCTCCCCATGCCTCCCCACAAAAAAAAATGCAACTGACAAAACCCTCAGTGTTTTCTCAGCTCAGCTAGAAAGAGAAAAATAAAGCACATTTTGCCTGACCTACACATATAGAGATTAAAAATAGCTGTGAAAAATTCATAGTATGAGACATTTGATAACATTTACAGTCGTGCTGTGAAGATGAATTAGTTCTTTTCAAAGGCTTTTTAAATGTGCAGGTGAAGTATGACAGCTATCACATTAATAAACGTCATAAAAGGTCTTTAAGTTAATAGCAGAGCTCTGGGTACGTGCTCTTTGATCTTTGCTAAGATTGAAGGCTCAGGTTTCGATTGCAGCATAAAGGCACAGTGCTGAGGGAATCTGTGGTGAACATCCAGTACCCAGGATGTGGTTAGAGGCCTCAGCATCCTTCAGAGTGGTATGTTTAGTGCAAGGGCTTGTCTGCATAGGGACTTACCCCTGATTAACTCCATGTGTGTACACTCCTATTCCAGAATAGTGGGTGGAGAACAAGGCTTTAGGCTGGAGAAGCATTGTCTCCCTCTTGGTATTATCCTTGGCCATGACCCCAGTGATGGGTCTACACATATGCTGAGGAAGCTGAGGACAATCTGGCAAGTGAACATAAGGGTCGCATCCCCAGGCAGTAGAAAGGACCCACAGGCTGGGGTGCTCTCTGAAACAAAAGCCTGGCATGATTGCTTTTACATACAGCAGTATGGCAGGCTTCCCTAGATTGCTATGCATGAGAAGGAAAATTGGAACCAGCTGTGTCAACATGTGCCATAAATAGAATACATTTCTCAGGAAAACAGCCAGCAAAAGTAGAATATAATAATCTTCAGCTCAGTATTTGCATACAACTAATGCCAGAATAAAGTATGAGAAGGAACAATGTAAGAGGATTATTCTTATTAGAAGTACAAAGCATTAAGAGGGATGTTGACCATGGTATTAGGGCAATATAAGCCTTGACAAAGAAAGAGCAAGTCTGTGACAACAGATGAAAATTCAACAGCAGCATTAGGGTTATTGGGAGTAGCTTGAATCAATATAGCCCCAAAGAGTAGAGCTGGGAATCCACCCAGTGTGGCATGTAGCCAAGATGAGCATATAAACCTCAAAATCCTTTAAGGAAGCAGTTTATAAAACTGAATGAAAAAGAGACTAAAGTGTTTTATTAGACCCTCTTCTGCTGGACTGTGGAATCTAGATGGTGGACCTCAAAGGAAAGACACAGCCCAGCCCAATACGTAGGTATTGTCATGACCTTACGGCTGTAACCTTCTTGGGTTTAGTTTTTGTGGTATGCATTGCTGGGTGCTTTCATCCTTGTTACCAGAGGGCCAGCTGGTCTTGCAGCTGAGCACACCTTACAACAGTTGTGTTGTGTTATTATGGGAATGTTTGCTGCGGAAGAGGGAAGTGAAGGGGAAGGCCATCGCATTTCGAGAGAGTCTTTGCTTGTCTGTTCGGGATACTGAGGTCTACACATCCATAAATTTTTCCTTTCCAGTGCTGCAGGGTGAGACGTAGGCACAACAAATAGGCTGTTTTATTGAGATATTTTCATAGGGATAAGATTGCTATTTCCTCTATGCACACTAGAGAAATTGGCTCTGGTTAAAAATGTAAGGCAAGCAAGGGATTTCTGAGCCAGTCTTACTCTTCTTCCTGAAGTAATTTTATCACCTCTGTGCATGCAAATGACAAAAGAGGTTGTTGCTGTCTGTAAATAGATTGGCTTTATTGTTATGCTGAGCAGGAGAAGAGGAATGTGGATTTACAGGGAAGGCGGGAAATGGGCAGCCAGCCAGCCCAGTAGTGGCGCAGCTGACTGACAGCACGGCCTCATTTCTTACATCTCTTGTGGCAGGCTTGAGTAGCTAATTTATTTGGTAGAGTACCACGCAGTATTGCCCAGTTGTAAAGGTAATCATAAGCTGTGTTAAATTCACTAGACTGTGATTAGAGGTAGTCAAATAATTATCCATTTTAAGTAATTCACCTTATTATGCATCTAACACTACATCTGCCTGGGAATTAAACACATACAAAAGGTGATTTCAGTTACCTGTTCCTCACTTGCAGTTGTTTTGCTAATATAGTGTGTGTAGACATTTTACCGACTAGTTGTGAGTAGTCTGTGCAAAATGTTGCTATTTATGGTTGCTTTTGACACCATCAACAGCACATGGTGTCATTTCAAATTGCTGTGGTGCATGTGTGGGTCTGGGAGTCTGGGCTCCAGCAACTGGAGTCAGACCCCTTGTTATTGGGCCTGTGTGTTCATGTGGCCAGTGACTGGGGCAAGTGAGCACGTATAAGTGGGTGTGGGATCATGTCATGGTTCGGCCTCAGCCGACAACAAAGAACCATGTAGCCACTCGTTCACCTCCCCCATAGCTGTGGGGGACAATTGGAAGAAAAAGGCAAAAACTCATGGGTTGATATAAAGGCAGTTTAACAGAACAGCAAAGGAACAAAGAAAACAACAATAACACCAGAGGAATGTACAAACATGGTAACTATAGCACCGCTCACTGACTGGACATGGGACGCCCCAGCCCACTCCCAAATGGCATTTTCCTACCCAGTCCCCTGGCCAGCTCCCGCCTATAGATTGGGCATGGCTCACATGGTATGGAATACCTGTGTCCCGTGCCAAATCCGTGGGAAAATTAACCCTATCCCCACAGGAACCAGCAAGTATCAAGCAGGACTTGCTGGTGAGTAGGTCAAGTGGGAACCACTCTGGGACAAGTTATTCTAGTTACTGGAGCATTTGCAAAGGCTTTCATTTGATATTATCAGGTCTGGTTCATATTTATAATGCTGTAGTCAAGAGGGTGGCTTATTTCTAATTTTTTCTTCATGGAGAGATTATTAATATGTACAGTTATCAGGCAATTGATAGCATGAGGGGTAATGGTTTTAAACTGAAAGAGGGTAGATTTAGATTAGATATTAGGAAGAAATTCTTTGCTGTCAGGGTGGTGGAACATTGGAACAGGTTGCAGAGAGAAGTTGTGGAGACCCCCATCCCTGGAAGTGTTCAAGACCAGGCTGGATGGGGCTTTGAGCAACCTGGTCTAGTGGAAGGTGTCCCTGACCATGGCAGGGGGGTTGGAGCTAGGTGATCTTTAAGGTCCCTTCCAACCCAAACCATTCTATGATTCTATGAATTAATACACTGTTCCAACAAGCGAAGCATCTGATTTCATGGCCTTTAAAAAAAGAGAGGTGCGAAAGAAATTGGGACCTTGTCTCTTTTTTATAAAATATATAGAAAATGCGGAGTTTTCTAAAGAATTATATGGAAAATACTAGTACCATTAGCCCTGATAGAAAGTCCAGGTGGATGGTTTCACTGGGTTCTTCCTGTTCCTAAAGGAAGTTGGATCTGAGAGCCAAGTTTCTCCTGATCATCCAGTGGCTACTATTCCTACATCTCAGAGCTAGCAGAACGAACAAGCACACGCTTAAATCAGGTCAAGAGACCTAAGGAATATTTTCCAGGTAAAAGGAAGAGAAGGCAAATCCATTACTGAATATTTAATGCTTTGTATTTTAAGACGATTTTTCAAGGCTTGATATAATTCTTTTGAACACCTGGTGACAACAGTTGATTCACAGTTGATGGAAGTTATCTCATCTTATGCATAGTTTTAGCTAATGACTTTATCTGTAACTATAGCAATAGATGACACAGTAGAAAGAGGTATGTTTAGGATTTAATTTACCTATTTCCTAAGGTGGCCAAGGTGAATTGTGTCTAAAATGTGTTTCTCTTCACTAGTGCTAGAAAGGAGTTCGGGGTTATTTGTGCACTTGAAGACCTATTCATTTTAGGCATCAAACGTTAGGCAAAATGATCCTTTATTGTTCAACTTGCCTTGGAAGAAGTTTGCTTTTCAAGCCATGCTTTTAGTTAAGCTTATTAGGTAGCATGTACAAAATTTAGTAACAGCCAAGGACTATATCATAATGGAGGTCACATTTTATGTTTTTACTAGACTCTGGAAAAAATATATCAATACTGATTTATATGTTGCACAATTTTTAAACTGTGTAGTTGTATGAATGTGTTGGACCTTCTTCTTATTTTGTGCATCATACAAACTGAGCTGCCTTTGCCAAGCTGTTTTGGAGGCCTAAATATTTTGTAGTTAAAGAGTCTTTTAAAGATTGCTATGACACCATATTTTAAATTGACATTTATAATTTTTCCTCAGGAGATTTAGAGCCTTTTTAGCCTGATTATCCTTTATTTCCTAGGAGGTATTTTCTGTTGTGACCCTAGCTGCTAGAAATTCTCCAGGCAAAACATTAAGTTTGCATAGTATTAATTGGGCGATCTGCATTTGATTGATGACACAGTAGAGGCCTTAAAGTAGCTATTATTTTGGTCTGACTGTATTTAATATTTTACTGTGGCAATTCCCAGTGTGAAGTAATGAATATGCTTCTGAAACACTTAGCCTATATTCTGTGCTTTAGATGACGCACAGAGAAACATCTTGTTCATAACAAGGGGCCATATCAAGAGAGGTTCATTCTAATCATAGCCAGAATATATTTACAATGTAATAACAAAGATAAACCTAAAGAAAGGAATGGATATCATCCAATGCTCTTTCAAAGCTCCCATCTTGTGATGCAGTTAGTTATTTAAGTGTTTCTCGCAGTTAAGAGAGCAGTCTGTAGCACCACATTTGAGGTCAATGTCTCCCAAGTATGAGATGTGTCAGACGTGGCAGTTCAGCATCTGGCAACAATCAGCAACCACTCATTACAGTTAGTTTGCATCTGCATTTGAATGCATTGTTTTCTTGTCATTTTCTAAAAGTGTGTGGAAGGTGCTGGAGTAATTTTAAATTTTATGAAATTTTACACATCTGGGATACATGGAGCAGCCATGGCTAGGTGTGTCTGCAAAGCTTCCACAAGAGATGGTAGCTTCTTTCTGCCCCTGAAATGAAAGTTATATTTTTTCACATGTGTTTGCAAGGAATTATCTTCAGTAACAACAGTTAGTTTAGTGTTGCCCAAAATACACACAGTAGAGTTGTCCCAGAGTTTTCCTGAGATTTGTCCCTTCATTTCCTTCTACACCACCTGAGCCACTGTTTACAAGGTGGTACAATAGGCTTGTGACATAAGCAGGTTTTAATTAAATCTGACCTAAGCTTCACATACTAATGGGATGGTTATTCCATGCTTTATGTTCACAAGAAGGCCACAGCACTGGTTTCTGTGACCAAGGAAGGCAGGGCTGGACCTGTCATGCTCCAAGACCTCTTACAGTCAATCTTCTGCAAGTCTTTAACTAAAGCATGGCACTCTCCTACACATTTGGTTCATGGCAGAGGTGTATTTCTGGCTGGAATTTTGAAGGCTGCACAGTTTTCCTTGTAGAAATGTAACTGTAGTAATTTCCAAGGAAAGCATTTGCTCATAAAACTCCGCAGAAAAACAGGACAGTGGTATCCAAAGTTTTTACATGTCTTCCAGGCAGTGTCTGTATTAGCAATTTGATTTGAAGAGACTTTGTTTCTCTGTTTACCATCGTCTACACCAGCGTAGACAAGTGGAGAGCTACCATACAGCTCCCGGCCACCCAGCTGACACCATGCTCCTGTGCTCAGTTGCTCAGTTCACCCTACAGAAAGGTGGGGAATCACAAGAAACAAGCCATTTCTCAGAGGGGGACAGCAAACACTGCATACAAAAAGTACTTTACTAGAATACATTGTCCTTTGTTACTTTTTTGTTGTTTGTTTCTTTCTTTTTTGACTAAATGTACTTAAAATTCTCTAATGGTCTTTCAAATAAACCAAGTTTTGCTGCCAGCTTCAGAATTCAATAAAAAACAAACGGAAAATGTTTGATTTGAAACATTCTTTGACACATTTATTGGTTATAACTAGGAAAAGAACATATTAACTTGAGTGTATGGCTTCATTTGCCACAACAGTGACAGCTCTGTTTTCAGGATTTTGTCATCTGATAGACTGGGACTGTTCATGGCTGGCAGTAGTTTGGGGACAAGGGTTATGTTTCAGGACAGCAAGGCACCAAGTTCTTTCTAGACTTTCCTACAATGTCCAGGAAGCCAGGAGACACAGTACCGACAAGGGCTGATAGGCTACACCTAATTCACCCAGTTGAACAATTCACCTCTCACAGGTAGGATAAGAGAGAAAACAGTGAGCTATAGCTCAGCAGTCAGAGCTTAGTCTTACCCAGTGGAAGCCTAAAACTATAGGTCTGCAGATGTGTCATAAGAATTATGGATTTACTTACATAAAACATCACCTTATGAAGGAGGAAAAATACCCCACTGTTTGGTTGGTTGCCCATATTGCCCAGTGCATTGCCCTGGTGGAGAAGAGGCACCACATCCTTTCCTGCACACTGTGTGTATCCTCCATAAAGAGCACCCTGTCACCAGCTGGTGGATGTACTCTTCCCATCGCCTGCACCTCTCTCAGTAACTTGCCTTCACCTTTCCAGCCACAGCATCACTCTTACCTAAGTGTGTATCCTGATGAGTCATTAGCAGAGAAAGTTTCAGGACCATTAATCAACAGAACTTCAAAAAAATGCCTTTACATTTGAGCTGTGCAATCATCTTTTCAATAACACATATAATGTATCAATTTACCTTAATACCTTCATAATTCTCAGCCACAGCACAGTATCTTTCAATTATTCTGTTCTCAATCCTGAGCATTAACAATAATTTGGCTTTCCCCCCCAACCCCACATGTTCTGTATTTATGATGGTTGAAATGTTAGCTTAGGTTTTTCAGTGCTCAAAAGTCAGATTTAGCCACAAATTAAAACACTGACGCTGGATCTGAATTTGTGTACAGGTCTGAATGCTAAGACAAGTCTAGTGGTTCATGAATATCCTCAGATAAAATCAACCTTTGACCAAGCAAAGACAGCATACAGGCATCACTGGCTATTTCGAAGTTCTAGCACATAATTAGGTACCCATCAAAATACAAGGGTGAAACTGATGAACACTAGACATTTGGAAGCTCAGCTGCTTTAGAATGAAGTAGAATTAATCCTGCTGTTTCTGGCATAGAATGGGAAGAGTCATATCTTTTTCTTTCCCTTGTTGTCCTTTCCAACATTATTGTGATACCTGCGGTTCCCAGAAACATGAATGCTTCTGGGCTATAGCTGTATGGGGTAGGGAAGTGTGACAATTTCTGTTTTATAGGTGGAGACTAAGGCACAGAGATTCAGTGAAACATCTAGCATTATAGACATAAAGTTTGTTTGGGAGTTTAGAACTCAAACTTTGTCTCCAGGAATAACTTTTGCTAACACATAGCTTTTTTCATATAACTTTTATACTAGCAGCCCAGGACAGATTTATCATTCTTCGATAACACTGGCTTCTTAACTGTCACAAAGGTACAGAGAGGCTGTGGAGAGCAGTCTCTGTTTAGTCCTTAAGTCATGCAACTTTTTCCCTGCTTCAAGTATTGTATGAAGAACAAGCCTTGAAAATAACCTCACATTCCTCAGCAAAAAAATATGAGCCAAGATGACAAAGCAGAAAAACTCTCTGTAGCTAGTTAAAATGAAAGACCAAGAGTTTTAAAAGCTTTAACTAGAGCAAAGCAATCTTCAATATTCCAAATAAATTTCAGTTCACTCTATGCTTTTCAGGTAAATGCAGATAGCAAGGGAAAGGGAAGTGGAATTAAAAACAGTCCTTAGAAATTGTTTTTCTTGAGAAGACTCAAGAAACTACAGGAGAAACTTTTCACAGAATTAAAAAATGAGGTTACTTATGAAATGGATGAAACTGTGTTCTTAAATGTTTATAAATATTAGCATATCAAAATGCATATTGAAGAGAATTTTTTTCGATACTCATCCCGAAGAAAACAAAGCTTTATTATAATCCTACAAAAAGGGAAGTTACAGAAAAGGCAGAGCAAGGCCCTTCTCAGAAGTGTACAGCTAGAGGACAAGAGGCAAAAGGCACATATCCAAATTGCAATTGGACTTAATGAAAAAAAATCTGATTAAGCACTTTCTCTGCTAATGACTTATCAGGATACACACTTAGGGAAGAGTGATGCTGTGGCTGGAAAGGTGAAGGCAAGTTACAGAGGGAGATGCAGGCGATGGGAAGAGCACATCCAACAATCAGATTAATGTTCCTCAAAAGGCCATAGAATTTCTTTCATTGGAGAGTGTTAACACTCTACTGATAAAATTGTCAATAAACCTGTCCTAGCTTTGAATTTGGACCTGTGTTGAGTTCAGGGATGGACCTGATGAGCTCCAGAGGTCTCTTCCAACCTAAAGGACTCAGTGTTTCTGCAGTCAAATTCTGTAATAGTCCAGCACAGGAATAGCTCCGGTAAACCTCTAATACAGACATTAAGGGTCAGACAGTTGAAAAAATGGTGGAAGGGTAATACATGAGCATGTGTCCACTGTGTCATTGCCGTATACCCAACCTGTTCAGGTTCTGTTGAATTATATAGCAAAAGAAAACTTAACCTCCTGTGAAAAAGACTTCAGCTAATTATTGTGACCTGTAGTGTTGATGTTTTGAGAGCTATTGGACTACTTAGACAAGTGGTTTGAATGACAAAATATGTTCTTATTAGACAGTTCATCTTCATAGTTAAATTCAAAGACTTCCAACTACTCCTGTTCTTTCTGAAGAAGAAAGACTTGTTTCTTCTTAAAATCTGGGCTGAGTAACACAAAGGTGTTAAAAGACGAGTCCCCCCATCCAGTGTTACCCACAGCAGTGATGAAGCGCTATCACACAACTCTACCACAGCAGGTCAGTGCTCAGCAGCAGCCGGCAGGATGGGTGCTGCCAGCATGGCACTGCTGGACTCCTCCTGCAAGCTGTCAAAGCCTTTACAGAGGAGAGATGTCTCTGCTGTTGCAAGGGTTTGTTGATAGCATTTCAAACATTTATAATTTGAGGCTTTTTCAGCCTCTGCGGAAAAGTTTCCCATAGTGATTTCAACAGGCTGGAAACACGCTCCCAGAAAAAGAAGTTGGTGGTTGTTGATCACACAAAACATAATGATGCTTGCAAGTATTTTTTGCAATTCCCATAAGGTAATTTATCAGCAACTTAGAGGACAACTTGTTGAAATGATTAGAGAAACCACTGATCACACACATAAGTGATTTTACTGTGGAAAGTTCCCAGACGCCTCAGCTATGCACTAATGTAGGATTAAACATTACATTTGGCCAAAAGCAGCCTGTTACACACCAACCCTGCACCATGACTTCACAGTAACACCCTTTATTCTAGGAAAGAGTGGTGACAGGGAGGATCATGGATCCATGATCCAATAGAGATGATACACTCATATTTTACAGAATATTTTCTGTTAAGTATTCTTCAAAGCAATATAAGCCAAAACCCAGTTGTTTCACTGACCTCTAAATTGCCCCTCATTTAGGTGCAAAGTTATGTATGTAACATCTTCTATACAGTATATAAAGATTTAAGAAACTGAGGGTCTAGCATTTGTTATTGCAGTCATCTGTGTCTAATGAGCAGGGCACAGACTTCCCTAACAAGTGCTTTACAAACAGTAAAAGGTGATCGCTCTCTCCAGTTTTTCATTCCTTTGAGGGCACTGGCGTAAAGAACCACAGTTGCCGATGGGTGCTGTGATTTCAAATGCAACTGAGTTTAGTGCAATCCATCCTTAAAGTACAAATTGCAACATCTTGCCTAAAACACCTCTCCAAATCAAGAAAACTCACTGGGTGTAATCAAGAGCATACACTTTCAGAGATTATCTTGCACCTGCATTAGGTTTAGCTAGCACATTTTGGCTTATTTAGAACGAAATGTGACTTGTTTGTTTGCTCAGTATAATCCAATAGATTGAGGTAAGGATCCAGACAGAGGCTTGGGTATAATCTTGTTGTTACTGGATCCACGTCTTCTCTGAAAAGTATGGGTTGCCCACATACAAAGCCTTCTCAGTGCTGTAGGGATCTTGTGAGTTGCAGTGAACAGCAGAGCTGGCCATCACCAGGGATGTCTTCTTCTGTGTGTGAATTTCTTGTTAAACAGGAAGATAGGATTTTTCTTCAAAACTCTGTGAATGTTGTAATTCTTGATGAGAAAATTAATTCCTTTTACACTATCCTAGTGCTACTGTTTTGATGAGAAAAGGCAACTTTGATTTTAAATAATTTCTTTCCTTTGACAGACAAAGAAGTGAGAAAAGAAGGCAAACTGTATGGCAGAACATTTTTCACTCTTTTTTGTCAACTTCAATTCAGAGACTGCTTTGTGTGCTTTTTTACCTTTAATATCAAACATATTTGTTGTTGCACATTTTAAACATTTTCTAGCAGGAATAAGAAGGAAGTTGAGTTGGAAAGAGAAAAAAAGAGAAGAGATTAAACTTTTTTTCCTAATTTTTAATGAATTTTTTTCTAGAATATTTGCACGATAGATCCTTTTGAAGAATTACATTGGTTGTGAATATTTTATGAAAGTGGATCCGAGATGAAATGCTGTTGAAATATTCATTGGAAAGATCTCAACCAGCTCTTACAAATAGCCTTTGGCTTTACAGTTTTCATTACAGTCTGTTTTATTATCTAATCAGCATAAGCAGTGAAACAGATTCCATTTACATATCAGGAATGCAAAGGGGGAATAATTCAGTGATGGGATGCAAAACACAAATGCAGCCTTGAAACCCACCTACAAAATTAGCTGGCCAAATTCATGGTAATGATTTATATTTTAAAAGGAAGGGGTTTAGCTCCTGTTACAAGTAACACTAACGTTTCCCTTAAAGGTCACTGATCAATGTTTTTGGCGATAATCCCCTGCTGTTCACTAGCACATCTATGGAAGCATGTTTTGGCAGGCTTAGGGATATATGGTGCATATGTTCCCTGCTTCCTGCTTTTGTTATGCTTAAAGCTAAATTGCTGCTGGACTCCCTCCAGCTACGACATGCTGAAGTGCACTGGCAGCACTCAAAGAATTTGGTTTAAAAGCCAGAAAATCTGGAAGTGATGACAGGCACCTGTTTAGAGGCAGCCAGATCTGACACTCGAACTCACTGGTACCACAACCTTTTCAAGGAAGGACTTTCAGGCCTTAGTTGAGCAGTTAATCACAGTTTAGCAAAATCTTTCCCTTGAGTATATACTTGAGAGCCTTGTTGGGTAGCAAACACTTCAATGAGTGCTTGGAATTTGTGATAAAATATTCACATTTCAGATGGATATTTCAGATAGATTCGCATTCAGATAGATATAGATATATTCAGATAGAATATTCTTCCTTATTATTTGCATGATTAATGAATCAGGGGTAGAATATGCTGTAACATGAATGATCCCTGAAGGAACTGACAGGCTTGCAGGAAACTAGCAAGGGAAATGTGCCTCAGCTCTAAGCTATGCATGACATTTCCCTCTGAATTAAATAGCTGAAAGTGTGCTTGGAAGGGTTTTCCGTAGGGAATTCAATGAATAAAAAAGAAGGTCCTAAGTAGCTTATCTTAAAAGTAAAATACTCTGACCTGGACAGGAATAAATAATATTTACATTTACTTCTTTGGATTTGACACTCTGGTGCTTATTGACTGACTCCACTGGGAATTTTATTTAGCTTTAAAATGCAGGAAAATAATTTCACAATCAGCACTAAGCATACACAGAATTTTGGAGAGGATGAGTAACAGTTATTTCCTACCTCTGTACAAAATCCTTTTGAAGTTAGTCCTTCTCTCTGTTATCATCTTAAAGCTTTTCCTCTGAGATCTTAAGCATTTTCTTGGAGGGGCAGGCCTGTAGTTCTTCAGAGAGAATGAGAATATTAGTTCTCTAACTGAAGTGCATCCAAATTTGAAGCTGTATTCTTGGATAACATTAAAAGGAAAGTAAGGATGCAAGCACCAGCTATGCATTATGTTAGTGACCACTGTTTCTGCACCATTGGTTTCATTCTGATAGTAGCTGTCACAGTTAAACCAACTCATTACCTCACTTTTACACTGTCAGTGTGAAAACTCAGTCAGTAAAAATGCAAAGTTTTAGTAGAAAGATGGTCAATATGCCATTGTATGAAGTGTAAGGGTAGATCTTGCAGAGCAAAAGATGTTTTTTACAAAGTAACAGACAACTCTGTTCTAGAGAAAAAAATATACAGCCAAATGCAATAAATCAGACTACATTCCATCTGTCTCTCTTTATAGTGTATGTTATAGTAATGCTCCAAAATACACAGTAACTGTGAAGTTCATCCAGGAGGAAACTAAACACCCTCCACATAAGTTTACTGCAGCTTGTTACCCAATACTCTATCCTTGCAGAACACTTTTTGGAAAGCACAAGACTTTGTAGCAATGTCTTATATTAATTTCTGCAGTGGTGGAATTTAAACCCCAAAGAAATGTGTTGGAAAACACTCAGTGCTTTTTGCTTCACGTAGCCACACCACCAAGAGAAGAAGAAATATGAGCATCTGCTCGTTGTACTGCAGAATAGTGTGATGAGTGCATGAACCTCACTGGGAAAGCAAAACCCACGGCAATGAAGCAGGGCAAGACAAATTGAAATCAGGCTTAAGGAGCCTGAACATGTTGGCAAGATGTTGAGGTGGATGGTTTGCCAAAGATGATGTGACTGGACATTCCAGGTCGGTCCCCAAATGGAGAGGATAAGGACCTCAAGTCAGGTCTTACAGCTAACAGTGACAGCTCAGCTGTGGGCTCCAGCACAGGGCCAAGTATTGGCAGTGAAAATTCAACTACACACACAGACACATAGACACACAGACATGCAGACACGATGCTCTCTGGGTTCACAAGTGCACGCACACTTGCCAGCTGGCACAGGGACCCTCACTCGCCCAGTGTCTGACCCCACCTGGGACACCTCCACCCCTGCTGTGGCTCCAGTATCTGGCACCAAACCCATGCCTGCTGGTCCCCCCCTGTAGCTGGTACCTAGTCCTTGCAGCCCTCAGACATACACTGGTTAGAGAGTGAGATTACGCAGAGAGATGGTTAGGAAAGGATTAAATCAGAAGGCAGGGACTGTGGGGATCATGTCCAGGGCTCAGACAAGCACACTGGCAGCCCCGTTTTACATGCAACCAGCCCCATAGTACCCCTTTCAGTCCCGTCCCCACTGCCTTCTTCCCCCGTCTTCTTCCCTTAAACTTTCCTTAATAGATCTCACATACGCCCACAGGACCATCTCAAATATCCCAAATCCTCATGTTCCTTCTGTTTTCCTCTTCTTATCCGTTACAAAGTCCAGTTTCTGTGGCCAGTTTCTCAATGGCCTGTCAGTTAGTGACTGGAGACTTTTGGTCTTTGGCATCATCTTCGTTATCCCCCATCTGCCAGGTTTGTATCTCTGTCTTTGTTTATCATTCCCAGCTTTATATATTATCAAGTTTACATTGTAAAGATCCTTAACTGTATAACCTTAATGAAGCAGATGCTCTCACCTTCCACATACCTTTATGCTACCTGAGGGGATTTGGTAAAGTTTGCTTTATTTGACTATTCTTCCTGCAGGTTGTTTTGCCCCAAATGGTCCTGTCTACCTCAAGGTCTAGTATCTCCAACGGGAATGGGAGGCAGGAATGGTGGAGTCTGGATCCAATTATTGACAAGCTTGGATTTATCTAGTAGGCAAAGAGCACTCTTCATTGCATGTTACCTTTGCAGTACTGTATGTAAGACCACTTGATTGGGGGAGGGGGGGGAGTATTTGCAGAAATCAGTTTGCTGTCAGTTTTTCCATGATGTGAAATCTCCAGGAACCAGATGGTCCAAAATTATTTAAACCAGACATAATTTTATTCAAGTAATTGAGGGCAGAATCAGGATAGTCTAATGCTCTAATGCTGCATCTCTCACAGCTGAAGTTTCTGGGGTTACAGCTGCAAGCATCCCTCCATTTCACAGAATCACAGAATCACCGGGGTTGGAAGGAACCTCTGGAGATCATCTAGTCCAACCCCCTGCCAGAGCAGGTTCATCTAGAGCAGGTTGCACAGGATGGCATCCAGGCGGGTTTGGAATGTCTCCAGAGTTGGAAACTCCACCACCTCTCTGGGCAGCCTGTTCAGGGTGCAACTTCAGCTGTTGAAAATTAATGTCAACATCACACTGCTATTCTGTGACAACCGAATATTGCCATTGCTGATCTAGAAACAGTTCTATAATTTCTCTGTTCCACACATTATAAAATTCAGTGTTAATGCATTTGTAGAAATTATGAAATGGAAGGTGGTAGACCCTAAATCATTGAATTTTAATGGGAATTCTAAGAGGGGGGAAAAGTGACTTGCTTTTACAGGTGATGCAACTCCTGCTGTTAAAATGAGTCAATAAAAGGTAGCAAGACCAGTAATTATCACACACAGTCATCTGATGTTTACTTCTGAACCTGGTAAGGGGGTATCCCAGCAAATTATACAGTGAGATTCCTAGACACCTGTGAATGAGGAAAGGATACTGAAACTTTTGCTTAGAGGGCATCACAGTGAACATATTGTCTGAAGACAGAGCAAAAGGATGTACCCAGGGCTCAGTGATTTCCAAGCCAAATGCTGAGTGAATGCTAGAATGAAGATCAGAAATTTTTATGGACTATACTGCTGTGGGTGATGCACACAGTGGGTCTGTATAAAATTCAGCCTCTCGAAAACACCGCTGTATTTCCTGTTGTTCTTAAGGGGCATAAAATTAATGTCACAACAGCTGCTAACTGGGTTTTTCTCAAGCTGGTTGGCTTGGCTTTCACAATAATAACCTTGGAATTTTTGTAAACAGGCAGCATTTTGCAGCACACCAGAGCAAGGTGTATTTGACTACTGCTTGCCAGCAACTCTGAAATATATATAGTCATATTTCTGGAACTTGTAAAAAATCTGTGAAACAAAACTATTTACAGGTACCCAATACTGGAACAGAAAAGTATTTACATTCCTAAATAATACTTGGATTTCTATTATCCCTCTTATTATTTCAGGCTTCCAGAAGTTTCCTGCTGATAATTGCAGAAATTCCCTCCCCTCAGCACTGGGGCAAGCTGCGATTTTCAATAGCACTTGACATACAGCCACATATTTTCATTTTTGCTACAAATACATGCTCTGGGTTTTAAGTGCTTGTTAAACACAGCCACAGTAACATTGTGGGGAAGCATCCCAGAACGACCTCTGTGAGCTTGAAACAAAGCATTTGGTATACAATAGGCATCAGTTAAAGTTTCCCAAAATAATGAGCACTGCACATGACACAAAGGATTTCTGTGGCTTGAATGCTGCCTTTTTACCAGGAACTGGGTTGGAAAAGGCTTGGCTTATTTATAAATAAAACATAAATGTTTGGATGCTCATGTGATCAACAACATGAATTGCTCAAAGTAGATGATCAAAAAGATCAGTCCTAATTCTCCTTTCCACGGTATCATGGAGCAGTACCTCTAATATCAGCACTTCCAATAATTTTGAAATGATGGGAGAAGAAAACCAGGATCAATATCATAGTCTGCCTTTTTATGCAGTGTCTTTTAAGATAGGAAGCTGCTTAATGGCTGTCTCCTGTCCTGGTTTCTGTTATCCCATAAACAATGTTGAAAGAAGCATAGCTTTGTTTTTTTGAAGTATCCCAAATTTTGCTGGCATTAACAGGAAAAGGTCCATAAAAAGAGCGAGCCTGGTTGTTCTCTCCCTTTTCTCTGTTTTTTGTGACACTGGAGATACTGATTTCACTGGACTAACTCTGGAGTTAGCCCTGACTCAGCCAAGCCCTCCAACACTTCACTTCAAGTTCACAGGAGATCCCCTTCCTGTTCAACAATGTACTTCAGCAGAAATTAGAAGTTAAGCACATGATTTAGTCCCACCGGAGTCCCAGGGACTGAATCATGTGCCCAAAAGTTAACCGCATGCCTGAATGTTTGGCTGAATAAGCAGAGAGCAACTGAACCACAGCCTTAAGCTAGCACAGGGAGAAGTCTCACATCGGCATTTGAGATTTAATTAGGAAGAGGCAGAGCATATTACTGCTGCTTTGGCTCTCCTCTCCCACAGCGTCACTTTTCCAAGCAGAGCCCTTGAAAGATGGCTGGGGCCCAGGTCCCCAAGGACTGTTCTTCCTCAGCTCCTGCAGCTCTGTGGCCAGTCAACCAGGGGCCATTGGCCATGCCTGGGGGCATTTGCCTTCAGTGGGGGATCTTTCCACCTTACCATGTCATTACAGTCTCCTGTAATGCAAGAACTTCTGGTGTGATTTCCCAGGCTATGCTCTCACAGGGGGCTGTGCAAGCCCAGTCAGTCCTTCCCTTTCCTGGACATCTTCAGGTAAACTTCTTCCAGCCCTAGCATCTCTAAATGCATCTCATTTCCACTTGCCCCACATGGGCAGTCCAACCTCTGCAGCCCCTTCTAAGGCACAGCTGTGTATGCATGCTGCTGCTCTCCTGGGGCTGTGGTCCTTCCTCCTTCCCTCTCCTGTGCGCATTCCTCCTCTTTTCCTTGTGCTTCCTCTCTCGCTGCTGGCAGGAGGCTCCGCAGAGGCTCCATGGTACATTTTCCCCACTGCGGGGCTCAGTCTACACCCCATCCTTTTGTTCCCTGTACTGGGATGCCACACATTCTGCATCACAGACCACAGTCTCTTCTAGGGATCCCCGGGCTCTCCCACGCCCAGGGTTATGTGCATTCACCTTCCTGGGTGGGGCAGGGGAAATCAGGGGAGGCAAGGAGTTATTAGGAGTTAGGAGTTATTAGGAGTCAGACATTAAGGCCAAACCCAGAGAAGGACGAGCAGAGCACTGCTGCATTGCGAAGCGTCAGCAGGAGTCATGAACCAGTCATTTGATCTACAGACAATTGCAGGGGTGCTCAGTGCTGTGAAACAGATGGCACGTGGGAAAGCACATGTCTCCCATTTCCCCCTGTTAGCATTCTGGATTTTCAGGAAAATTGGGGTGTCCGAGGACCTGCTGCCTGCCCTCTTCCCCGGAGACTGGCAGGATCATGCTCCAGGTGGAAAGGGAGTATGTCCAGACTTCGCACGCTTGGCCAAAAGACAGGAACACATGCGGGCAGATGTTTCACCCCGCCAGCCCCACAGAGAGCGTGCCTTCATGCCTGGTACCTCCATGTAATTATGATTAAAAACTCCAGACACTATTTCCTCTCTCCGCCTCAAGCCTTTGCTCTGCCTAGGTTTTAGCTAGTTACCAGACAGTCTGCCTCCACTGGTGAGGAGCTACCTGTGGATTAACAGCCTCTGCTTCTCCAAAGACCTTCACCTTGCTGTAGCCCTGCTCTTTGCTGAAAGCTAGTCTGTATGTCACGGTTAACAGTGCAATTCCTAAAAAAAACCTTTCTGGGTTTGAGGCAAGTGTACTGCAGACTAAGCTGGTTTTACCCCAGCCAGCATGGGAAGCACTCATCCTGATTGCACTGCAGTTTGACTGTTTCGAAGTTGAACCAGCAAGAAGCACCACGTACACAAAAGTTAGGAGTGGCCTGGGTATAATACACATATCTGAGTCTGGGTGGGTTCGGTGTTTGGTAGAACATTAGCTGTGGTGTGTCAGGGTTGTTAATTGTGTGTGGGCAAGAGTTGGTGTAATCTAGAATAAGGGAACTATGTACAGAGCAAACTCAGTTATTATTTTGTCACCATATGCTTGACTGACCTCCATAAATATAGTAACAAACTTTAAGGTGCTGTTTCTCAACCTTGTTTACAGTGGAATTTTTTTCAGTTATGTCCAATTAATTAAATAGGTAAATTTAAAATTGAACTTGAGCACAGCCAGACTAGCAACCATTGCCCCTATGGAAAATTCCTTCAGGACAAAGAGTCATGATGATTCATGCAGGAGCTGCTTCCTTTGCGATCAGCAAACATTTTGGCCCACAAGGACCTTAGGTCCATACAGCATGCCTCGCAGTCCTTGTCCTTGCTGAAGTCCACATGGGTTCACCTGAGAGACCGTGGCATAGGTCCCATCTGTGGGAAGAGGGACATCACACCTGCATCTCACCCAGGTACAGATGCAGCTGGGACACATCTCCAGACATACAAGCACCCTCATTGCCACAGCATAGGCCTGTAAGGAAACAAAGAATGGAGGAGAAGGGAAAACCCAGGAAAAGGGCAGTGAAATGTAGACCCAAGGGGAGAGAGGAACAGCAAATAAATATAGAGTATGAAGACACAGAGCCCAACTCAAAAGAGAACTGCTCACAGCCTTTTTCAGGTTGAAGCAGTAGCTGGCCTCGGGAAAGAACAACTCTTGGGAGAAAGAACTATTTTAAACTGCCCTCGTGCTCCTGTCCTTTCACAGTGACTCACGCTGTTCTGCCTGCTCTCAGCTTCGAGGCCCAATTCTGTGCTAAGACTTCAATTGGAAACATCTGGAGGCCCGTACATACCTACTGACAGCATGTTCATCTTGACTCCTACAGAAACTGGGGGTTGGGAGGGACTGAAGTATTCCAAACAATTCAAAAAAACAGCAGAAAAAGGAAAAAAAAACCCTGAAATCACAAGGCTGCTAGGAAGTGCAAAGCGCAATGTCAGCACTGTGCTTGTCTGTTGGGCCAGCAGAGGTAGGGGGGTGCAAGTGACTTCTTTCCTAGCCACAGTGGGAGCTTTTACTGAAACTGTGAATAGGGTATTTAGATCTGGACCCTAGAAAGTAGCTAAAGCAGTACCAACCAGAGAATAATGAAGGCAGGAGCTTAACACTAATTCTTTTCACAGTGTGTATCTGGGTAGAAGGCAATCTGAAGTCTGATTTCACATCACCCCGTACAGTAGAAAGTATTTTTCAGTTAAGTATCGAATGAAGCAACCTCAGTCACGTGGTTAGTTCCAGCCCAGAGCATTTGTTCTGAAATAGTCTCCCATAGAAGTAGTGGTGCACAAAGAGTTGAAGAAAGAGAATGCCAAAGATCAAGAAAATAAATGCCCTGACTCTTACGGTACAGCTGCCTTTGCGTGCAGCCAGCCAGTGTCAGCGGTTATACAGTTGCCACTGTTAAATCATTTTCTAAATTCTGTCAGTTTTTGTTATTGTAGCAAATCTGACCTCATCCTGGTCCCATGCCAGGACCAAAGAGCTGCTCTATTTACCCACTGTTGATGCAATATCTAAACTTAAAAGGTTTCCAATAGCTGCTTAGAATGTAGGGGAAGAAAAAAGCAGTGCTAGTACAGCAACTTCTGACTGAAACATGGTTTAAGGTACTTGCCAGTTTGTCTCAACTAAGTCAGTGAGTAAAGGCTTCTTTTTCTTTTTGTAGAAGCCTATACTTCTGAATCAATTTTTCTGTGCTTTCAGGTCTAAAAGACTTGGCAAGGAGAGAAGGGACACTTTAAAATTATATTTAAGTCCAAACCAAAATCCTGAACCCTAGCAATGGGCTGTTTTCAAGTTATTTACTTATTTATCCTGTTTTCTTACATTTTTAAAAGGCCGTTGAAGGGCCAGAAGGGACCATGAGTTCACATAGTTTGACCTTTTGCATATCACAGAATTTTCGTGTGTTAAGGTCATGTTTGTCTGAGGAGTATCTTCTGGGTACTTCGGTCGTGATCTGAGGATTTCAGATCACCACTTACCTTGACAGTGTCTTACACAGTATGTTGATCACCCTTACCTCTCCTCTGAAGTCTATGTAGAGAGACAATATACTTCATCTGACCACAAGGCTAATGGTAGCCTACTGTGAAGCGGGATAAGACAATCCAACAGCTCACTGGCCCAAAAAGCACTGCTTTGGCTCTCCTATTACCTTGTTCCAACTTGTCCTCGGACAATTAAATTCAATAATTAAAAGATCCCAAAACCTTCAGCTTGGTTTAATCTGCTTATGGAAGGGTCTGAGGAGTGTCAAAGCCCCCGGCTAGGAGCAGGGAGGGCGAAGCAAGCCCTCCCCTTACAGCAGCAACCTGTTAGCTCTGCTGCTTGCAGACCATAGCCTCAAATGGCCAGGAGGGACGAGGAAAGGCTTTTGAGCTGTATATAAATACAGGTTAAATGCAGGCTGTACAAGACTGCTTTTACTTATATTTAATTACACTAACTGAGTAGATAAATGTGCAGTTGCATCCTGGGCAATAAAGGGAGGGAAAGGCTGTTAACCTCTGTAGAGCAGGGATGGAACATCAAGGAGGTCATAACGGGTCTAATGTCTCTCTTAAGTTCTTAATTTTCACTAAGGATTTTAGTTCCTAGGATGCTTGTATAAGCATCCTTCTTCGAGGGTTATGACTAAGAAATCAGATATGGCACGGCCATTTTTTGAAGAAATAAGTCTCTGAGTAGTAAGTGGGTGTCTCTGTTTTCTTGGCTTGGTTTGAGTTTGCTGTAGTGGTTGCTTACTTTCAGTCATATCATTTCCTTGGGTCTTTGGTATACTGGAAATACACCGCAGTTCAGGGTAAACACAATAAATTAAGTATTGGAACTCTTTTTGTGGGTTCACAGCTTATTGTGTGCATAATGTGTTGTAGCTTTCATCCAAAGGGTGCAGCTGAACAGCAGGGCATCTGGCTGCTGCATCTGCCCTGTTTTGGCTCCACTTTTAGAAGTCAGACAAACCCATGGGGCAGAAGCGGTGCATGCTCTGAGACCTGAGCTGGGGGGAAGGAGAGCAGGGGGGAAGCCAGGATGCACTGCAGCCATACAGTGGCCTGTTTGTGTCAAAGAGCAAGCCAGAGCCAAGCCTCAGAGATGCCTACAGAACAAGCAGACCTCCTCAAGACCTAGGAGAGACTCCGTACAGTTTATTAGAAAGCCAGCAAGCAGCTGGAAGTTGTTAGACCAAGAGCAGGAAGAAAAAAGGATAGATATTGCAAGGTCACCAGGGGTGGGAAGAAGGGTGGTAGTGGTAGGGATACTTGCTTTTGATTACTCATCCCGATTTTAAATACCTGTCTTATTTTAATACACAGTTTTGAGTGCTTTTGGAGTCAAGGTGTCTTTACATTGGTAGTGTTACTGTAATTATATTTAGGCATTGGGTTTGCAATAACTTCATATAACACTGAATCTTCCAATGGTTTTGTATTTACTACTAACGCTTGCAAGTCAGAAAGAAACAAGGCATTCTCTTTTTTGAGGTTGGTAGGCTTCCAAGAGCTAGAAAGAAGTTCATGAAGAGACACAGAAGAGCAATGCTCCAATGTGCCTATCCCCACCCCCAAACCCAGTCCAGTGTGCATTGTTCAGGCCTTTTGATCAGCTCTCTCACTTCACCCAGACCCTTGGTCCCCAGATCCTACAGACTCCCATTTTGCAACCACTCCCACCCCAGAAGTAAAGCTGCACCACTCAGCTGATTTCTCCCCCAACACTTCTTCCAAACCCTGTCCCAGTTAAGTCTGTCCTGACCCCCAGCCTGGCTGCAGCTCCTGGGCTCCACCACTGCTGCCTTGCAGGGTACTGCTAGTGGGTATCACTTACACTGGTTGCTCTGACAAAGTCTGCCTGCTCTGGGAACAAAAGGTAGTTAGTGCACAGGCAGATAAAAAGCAAAATGCTGGTTTTAGTCATGTCAAACATGGAAAGATTTATAGCAGACTCTTTTAAGTTAAAGCTCCGAGATTTTCTCAAAAGATACTTTTTCCCTTTTTTTTTTTTTCTTTTTTCTGTTATTTGAGCTACACCCTTCACAAAAGAAAAAAATCTTTCTGCATCAATGTATGTATAGAGCACTATGCCAACCATCTATCTTCTAGCTTGGCACATTTTTCCTTCAGTGCAAATTCCAGTAAATCTTTTTGTTAAATAGAGAGGAAAATATTTTATAGATGGCATAAACACTTTTTTTCTCTTAGCCAAACTACAGTAACTTCATAAAATGTATTAATTTTCCATACTGCATCAGAGATACTGTGATCAATAAAGTAGAGTGGAAAATAATCTGTTGTAAATTTCTGACACGAGGAATAAGAATGAATGTAATCTATGTTTGATAATTAGCACCCGAGTTAGTACATACTTACACTATGCCATAAAATCTCTGAAACAGAAACTGAGATCATCTTTATACCACAAATGGTATGTGAATCTGACAAAAACCATAATGTTCATCTGGTAAATTGTTTATGTTATCATAGGGAGTTTGTTGTTGTTGTTGTTTTTCTTATTATCATTATTAATTATTATTTTGTTCTTATTATACCAATGTAATGGTTTGGACATCCATCTTTTTCTGGTTAGATCTTCCTATTGCCCAGCTCAAGCTTACATTTATCACTGGCATCTTGTTCAGGTTTGACCTTTTTGCTCATTTTGGGGTTTTTTAGGAGTGTAGGAATATGATGAATGATCAAGTTCTTTCTTCTGATTTTATCCTACTCACTCCACATAGACCCAAGTAGATTGTTACGTTTGCATTTCCTCCCTAATAGGGCAGAAAAAGAAAAGAAAAGGAAAAAAATATTTTCAAAATACTTTCAAAATCCATGATGACTGATATGCAGAATAGAGCCAAATCCCTTAGTCTTTTCTGGGGAAATTGGCTTAGCAAAGAAACAGGCAAAGATTCAGCAGAAATCATGTTTCATGCTGAAAGAAAAGGTCTGAAATACTCACATGAGAAACTTTTCAAGGCTGCCATGTCACCCAGGCTTTGCAGTGATTTTGTTTCATTTCTTGTTGTTGTTCATAAATCTATGAAACACGTTTATAACTTGGCATAAAATTCTTCTGAAATTTCTCTCCTTCCTCAGTAGATTGGTGACTATTCAAAAATGGGCCAGTGCTCTTCATTGTCCAGGAATCACGTGCATTAGCCACTCCTGTTCACGACACTCAAGTCCTTCAGCAGTGTCAGTGGTGATGCTCGTGATGGCAGACATCAGTCTTCCCCTTAGGCTAATCCCCCGGCTCACCTCTGCCTAACTGCTTGTCCAAACGTGCCAAAGCAGTGCATTGCCAGACACTACTCAGACACAACTGCTCCATTTCCCAGAGTTATGGTGTTTCCCAAGCTGACACAATCGCTAACCTGCTCTTCAGAAATATTCTCAAATCACAGCCTTTCCCAAGTATTTATTCTAGGTAGAAATGTGTTAGTATACACTGGTTGCGTGAAGCTCTCAGGAAAACAAAAGACTCCAAGGATCTTCTTCCGCAGCTCCCTCTAGTGTGTTGGCAGGACAGCAGATTATAGAGATGAAGCCAGTAATATTTTTCTGTATTCTTAGTCCTAAAAATCTCAGCACAGCTGAGCTTTGCTCTGGCTCTAAATGCTTTTGCTCTCCTTGGGGCTTTTAACACACTGTCTTCCCAGTTTTACCTCAAATCTTTTCTTCCACCAAGTAATCTTGCCCAGATTCCTAACAGCTCCAGTGCTCCTTCAGTGAACTCCTTGGCTTAGCTGAAGCCAATGACCTAAGTCCTCTGGCCTGCAGGAAAGGCAGGATTTCAGCTCTCATTCTCGCAAACTTTCTTCATCTTCACTGTAGCCCTTCATTTTTATTTTTCGTTTCATATTCCTGTTTCCTGAATCTCATTCTTCACTGCTGGTTCATAGAAATTTGCCTCAAATTCTCCATTTCCTTGGCATCCGCTACTCTGCAGAGGCTCCACTTCTTCAGTTTTGCAAATGTGCTTGTTGGGGGTGTCTGTGTCCTGTTTCAAATAAAAACATTAAAGCCTTTTTACTGGCTGAGTACATTTAGTGCAAAGTCTCACTGCAAAAGTGAATGTTTGCTCATCTCCCAGAGCTACCTGGCTGTTCACCGTGCAGTGCCTGTCTTCATATCGTGGCCTGATTGTTTTCTTGGGTTTTAGGCCATTTCTATAATACTGTTGCTTATGAATGCAAACAATTCAGGGCGTTTGCCACCTGGATGCAAACTGAAGTTCTGATATCTCGAGCCATGCACTTTTTCAGTCCTTGATGCCCAAGTGATGCAACAGGCACAGTCTCAGAGAGCGACCTTCTGCTTCGCTGGAAGGATGCCCAAGCCTCCTTTTCTTCATGGTTCTTTCACTGGAGATGACTAAAGTGCCATGGTTTTGAGAGGGTTATTTGATATGTGAATTGTTTTGACTGCCAGTCCACAGCGTGATAACAACATGTCCTTAGTGATTGCTTCTTAGATTGAACATATTTAAAGCAGGAATGCAAACAAACAAAAAAGAAAGATAAATTCTGCAAGCCCGAATGGTGTCTTGCTGTCTCCTGTGAAAGGGAGGAGGCACAATACAGAGAGAAAGATTGATTCAATCAATCAGCTGGCTGCTATAGATGTAGAAACAATGTTTATTAATGAAGATCTCTACTTAGAACATACTTGTTATCCTGAGAACCATCATGTTATGAATCTGCAGCACTGCTCCTCCTGTTTTCACTACATGGAAGATGCATTTACACCACAGTGAGATCCCAAACTTTCTTTGAAATGCCACCGGAAAGTATCTCTGTGTTGTATCAGTATTCTGACTCTTTGAGGATTTAAAATCACTGCTCCTTTGGATGACGACCTTGCTGACACTGGTACTGTTTGAAACTTGAGCCTTCAGTTGCTGACTCATATAGCAGTTGGCTTAAAAGAAATGGCAGTTCTGTGAACGTGTGTGTTCTAGTTATGAAAATATCACCTCCTTCCCTCCAGGGATCAGGAAAAGGTTTTCTCTCCCTTTCTCTCTCGCCTTCCTCACCAAAATGCACGTTCACTGGAATGCTTCCTGTTTAATTTAGTTCACACCTATTGCTTTTGCAGAGTCTTGATGCTGTTAACATTTCTTCCAGCCTTTCTAAATGGTAGAAAGCAAGGGTTTTCTTTAGGGTGTGGGATGTGATAACAAGAACTGAGCTACTGTCTGAAAACATATTTAGAAAATGGAATTTTTAAATGCTGTCTCTTGTGGCTGGAGTTACAGCAGCACTATTTTGATTCCAGCCTCTTACTATTAAACATCTTGAAAGATCAAGAGCTAGGTGAAGGATCTTTTAAAAGCTATATGCCATGCCTCTCTTACATTCTTAAGACACATTGTTCTAAAAATGCTGAGTGGTTTGTGTCTAGAACCTTCTACCCTGGACATCTGGGTAAATATAAAAATGACATAAAAATGAATAATGATGAATCTGGCCATTTCTAATTTTGTTTGAGAACAAACATGATCAGTTATAAAACAGTAATTAGTAATCAGTAATTAATTAAAATTTAATGTGCTTGAGTAAGTGGTAAGAAATTAGGTGTGAGTCATGTTAATCGTGTCTAGGCTAAACTCAGAAGAACAAGCGTCTTTACTCCTTCCCTGTCAGGTGTGTTTGACAGCCCATATCAGATTTTGTAGCATCATTTTGGCTGTTTTTGAGTTTCCCCTTCTGCTTCCAAGTTGAAACTGGCAAAGACTGGATGTGAGCAAATATCCCAGCAGCACTATGAATTGTGCTGCCAACGGTACTTGAATCAGAGTCTCCTGCTGAAGAGGTAACATGATTGTTTGGTGTCTCTCAAGTACCATTTTACTTGACTTGTCTTCTGGGAGTGGTCCTTGCAGTCAGCCATCTCCCTACTCATGTCCAAGTACTGCTTTGGAGGGAGCTGGCTGGAGGAACGCTGAACAGAGCCAGTGTGTGAGCCAGCAGTTAATAAGTGTAGACAATCATGCCGCCAGTGCTCAGACTGACTCCTGGCCCTCTTGTATTTGGCAGATAGGCATAGCCTTTTACTCATCTTCTAATGATTCCCTAGGGCTTATGTGGTTTGTTTCTGCAGCTCTGATACTTAAAATCAGTTTAATAACATAAAATCTGTACTCTTGCATTCAGACTGATCTCTTCATGAGACCTGGAGTCTCCATCTTTGGAGATAATCAAAGCCCAATGGGGCACAACCCTGGGCAGCCTGCTCTGTGTGACCCTGCTTTGAGCAAGGGGATGGGCTAGACGATTGCCAGAGGTGCCTTCTAGTCTCAGCTGCTCTGTGATGCTGTGAATAGAGAAGGATGTAAAAAGAGGTCCTTATTATTCTTTCTTACAGAAAACATTGTCAAGAAAGTAAGTCTACAATTTTTTAACCTGCTCAACATGTATGGAGGTACAGCATGCTGTCTTATGCATAAGCGCGTTAGATGCTTAACTGGAGAAACTCCCCATTTTTCTGTGCTTATGAAAATTATGTACACACAAATACTGTATGTATTTTATTTTTTAAAAATCGGTGTTAGCTATAAGTTCTGCAGCTTTTTTTCTCCCTCTCTCTCCTTGTGACAGAATGGCTCACCACAGCCACCATTTTCAACCTCACAGTGTTGGGGAAGTCATTGTCGTAAAAACGAGGTCCTTTAAGGAGGAATGAAGAGAAGCTACATCTCCCCTGATGTGCTAGGTGATGCAAACAGCTCTGCAAGACTTCCTCGCCCCAGCTCAGACTCTGGTTCTGTGGCCAGCAGCAAAAGGTCATGTTCATAAGTGAAAGGGGCAACTTTTGTAAGGGGCAGCCTGTGTAGCTGGAAGCAGCAGCTAGCTGTACTGCTGCTACTCATCTCCGAATTTTCTCCAGTCAAATATCCAGAAAGTTTTGAAGGATTTAACGTGTGAGTGTGTATTTTAAAAAATTAATAGCTTGGGGACTGAAGCTGACTTGAGGCTGCCCTTAAGGTCATAACTGAAGGTCATAAATTGAAGAGCTGCTGTGGATATAATGTGCACAGGAGTCATGGAAAAACAAGAACAGGAGCTGTCAGACCCAGAGAGATGGTCAGAAGGAAAATAGTGAATGATATTCAGGAAAAAACACAAGGTATAGGAACTAGGAAGACTAGTCCTGACTTGTAAAACAATGTAGTCTTGTGTAGGAAAAAGGCAGAGATAGAAAATCTTTTTAATGGCTATCATGTGCTTTTTCTGTGTTTTCCCCAAGGGTGGTGGAGTATTTTCATAAATCTATGACTAATTTTTGAGTTCTGGATCTCAAGCTAACTCTACAATTAGCTAAACCTTTTAGTATTTTTAGTAAGAGTACTATATGGATGCTTTCAGCCAAGTTAGTCACACACATGAACGCAAATTTTTTACTAAACAGCCTATTATTCGTGAATTTTTAGTAAATACAGTTGAGGAGGTGAACAAGGAATTAATAGAATTAATACTTCTTTCTATAATAAAAATGATCATATATTTGATGTGGTAGGTCAAAACTTAACCAGAACTAGGACAGAAAATAAACAGTACTTTTACAAACAAAATGCCTATTTTAGATGTGACAGACTTGGCTTCTTCTGCAGAAACATTACGGAAGATGGGAGGGTTTTTTCTGGTGAAGCTGAGGATTTCTCTGTGTAATTAACTGGTGAAGAGAGCAGCAAGGCTGTTACTAAAGGGAGGTGGCCCAGTGGGCTGGTATTGCCTGGCTGAATGTGAACCTAGTCATTTTCATGATAATAAACTGGTGATATAACTTTGACATTAATTTTATTGGATTTCAGATCAATCTTTTAATCTTTTTGTAATGTTATTTTGTTAAAGGATAGAATTCTTATAGTTAATGATATTGGCTACTTCTGATTTTTTTTCTGTTCTTTATATTATCTTCTTCAAACTCCAAGTTTTCTTCTGAAGTCATTCAAATCTGTGAAGCTCTATACAGAACTTTTTCTCATATTCATATTGAAGTAGCTGAGTTACGTTGCATATTGAAAAGTTTTGTCGAGCACTGTAAAAAATGAAAGTTACCAGATGTACATAAACATGTTCCATAACACTAAGAATTATTATGCTGTATAATAAATAACCTTGTAGAAGTAGTGTGGTTCTCACTCTTAAGGTATTAAAAAGTTATTACTGGACAAAGCAGTAAAATTTTACAGTAGACTATATCTTGGCAAAGATACCTCATGGATTTAGTTACTATGTAGCAGAGATTTATTCATTTCAGGCTTCCTGGGTCCCTGCTCATCATTCTTTTTGGCATTTCATACTATTACTAGCAACACTATGTCCAATTAAAAGGAATTGTTACAAGGACTGTTTCCAGATCAGAGTCTTCACAGGCACCTATTTCTGTGCTCCTGGTACAAAAAAACAGGCTTGAGGGCTGTAAAATTTGAACTTTAAACCTATTTTATCTGTACTGTAGTAAAACCACGATCTGTATTTTGGGTTGCATTCACATACATCTTATGTATTTATTTTCTACTATTAGGACATCCTGTATCCCCTTGCTAAAATTCTTAGTGTCGAACTTACATTACAACATGGGAATTCAGAAAGTAGAAAAAATGTGGTGGTATGTGGACTCTCAT
This sequence comes from Burhinus oedicnemus, assembly GCA_008921705.1. Lineage (NCBI taxonomy): Eukaryota > Metazoa > Chordata > Aves > Charadriiformes > Burhinidae > Burhinus > Burhinus oedicnemus. Next base: position 2,296,686 of record VFFE01007677.1, on the reverse strand, counting down.
GGCATGCATGGTGGCTGTGCTGTTACAGTCTTTCTTACCTAGTTTCTGTAAACTAGCAGAGTTGGGACAATCCCCTCAGCTGTATTTTGATTTCCAACCATCTGTCCTTAAAACACAAGCCATAAAGGAGAGTGAGCAGACAACCAAAGACCTCTACTAGCCTCATTCTCATGATCATTAAATTGAAAGCACAGCCTTCTCAGCTTGGCTGTCAAGGGGAAGCGTCCTGTACAACAGATCCAAGAGAGATGTAAATAAAACACAATACATGCCTCACAGCAGGAAAAGGTTTTGTTTAGTTGTCTGTGTTTTGCTTATTGACAGCGTTTCCAAACCCACACTGCTGTTTTGTTCATGACCATGTTCTGAGCCTCTTAATTAATCCCTCTTTGCTGATACTGCAGCAGTGTCGAGAAGCTCCAGCCGCACACATGGAACTGAACAAACCCATAATAAAGGGCTGAAGATCTTTTCCCTCCTCTCAAATTATACGAAGTCAATAGCTCCAACAGCTGGAAGAGGTACAAGGCATAGTAGGCAGGGGATGTGATTATGGCCTGTTCGAGTTTGAGTCCATTCTTGTGGGTAAGGTGGTGGAGACGTGGTGACACGTTTCAACATATGCTAGTGCTCAAAGCAAAAATACCCCTTCAGCCTCAGGTACGCATGCTGCTGTCAGGAGCTAAATCATCTATCATTGTGACTTTACTGTGGCTAGATGGAGTTAGCACAGTTTTAGCATATATCATGGTTGTATGTTCATTTTTGCCAGGTAGACATATAGAATCATATATGAGACTGCACAATAAAATGGCAGGACTCCAAGTGCCAGCTGTCTAATGCCTGTCAATATTTTATCAGCTTTGGTGCAGAGACAATTTAAAGGAGAAAGTGAGCAGGATGAGGAGAGTGATGACTTCATTTTAATCACAGCTACTTTCCATTCACTGCCAGCTGGGTTTGGCAGGTTAAACCTGGGGCGTTGAGTTGACGCTGTTGCAGCTGTATAGTTTGTTCTGCACAGAGCAGCAGGACCATGCCAGGAGCTGTGATGGAGGGAAGGTGGATTCAGAGAGGAGCCAGACCAGTAACAGCAGGGGTAGGTAGTCTAACCAGCAGGATGCACTAATCTCAATCCTCAGTGAATCTGTGCTGCAGAAAGCAGATCTTCATTTACAAAGGCAAAAGAAGTTGTTCAAGGACTATTAGAATATTAATTTGATCAGACCTCTGACTTGTGTTGCTAGACCCTGGGAACAAGTCCCTGCTTTGTCAGCAAGGGATGTGTACCCGAACTGCCACAGGGGTCTCCTCCTCTTGCAATTACTTGTTTTAGGGTGAGAGTTTGACTTAGGTACTGCTTTGGTGTTGAAAGGTGCTTTCTACCATTTAAAGCAGAACAGATTTCCAGTAACTTATAAAATGCTTAAAAAAGAAAATGTTTTTGCACGGATTAATAGAAAGGAAATTGTTAGCAATTCTTCCTTAATTAAAATAATCAGACTACTACTATTCTTTTTTTCAACGTGCTTTTATGTGTTAAACCTCATATTTTTTTTGAATAATGTCTTTTGTAAATCTGATAAGATTTGGGATTGGTTGGGTTGCAAAAGGTGCTTTGCAAGGTATAAGTTGGGCCCAGCTCTTCTTATAATATTCTTCTGAAATAGAAAAAGGTTTTGTTTGTGGATTTTTGTAGACATGACAATGAACATAGAGTCTACAAGAAAGAAATCATACTGCTTGGGTTACCTTACTTTGAGCAAATGCTATCTTGGTAATTATTACCCTGAAAGCATGTATCAGATTCATGCTAATCAAATCATGCATTAACCTCTCATCATGTAGTTCTGCTACGTCATTTTGTTATCCATAACCTAAACAGACAATCTTTCTTAGCAGTCAGAGTAATCTTAGATGTTTTCATCATTTCTGCTGGCCGAACTAATAAAAAAACCTCATGATCTGCCAACTAACCGGCATAGTTAAGATGGAAATTTTGCAAGTACACCTCTCAAAAACCAATTGCTAGCAGAGTGTATATACCCTTTCTCACTTACACATTGGCCCGATCTTGTAACTTCTACTTGACCATAAAGCTGCTTTTCCCTGGAAACCTCCACCTTCCTGTGGATCCCACAGGCTGTGTGTAAGGATGTGCCAGTCCCATGTGGCCATCTGTCCCTGTTTCTGGCCAGCCCAATTCAGTCAGGTGTCCTGCTGAAGGGTCTGTGAACTGTCATCATGTCCACCTGGATACCTGCATAATGGCATCAAGGATTGACTCGCATGCTTATCCTTCATTTCTGGCCATGGTGCTTGCAGTATCAGGAGGGGAGGAGCTGTAGGATTTTGGTTTTGAAAGTCAGTAGGAGAACTGACTGAATAAGGACTGTGGAAGTTGGTTGCAGATAAGCATCAGTTGTCAACTAAGCGTAACAGCTGACCCTGCGGTTGTTGTTTCTCATTCAGTATAACGTGTTTACATATTGGTATACATATTGGTATACGTTTAATCTGCTTTTTGTGAATTGTTTCTTTTCAAAAGGGAAAACATTCAATAACCTCAAGAATAAGAATATGAAAATGCTTTTTCTTATTTCCTACTGGATTCTTTGTTGGAAGGGCAAATTTCTGAGACAAGGAATGGTTTTCACCCCATACGCTCCTTAGGAGCAAGTCTCCCTACCTAAAAAGTTAGTTCTGCATTACATGCCTTACCTCAGAGAGGTCTCCTTTCTTTAGGGATAGCAGCATTAAAAATAAATCCTGGAGCAAACACCTAAGCCCTGGAGGGGGGATGGGAGTTCAGGTATGTTGTTACCCTCAGTGATTTCAGTGCAACAGTCTCAGGCATCTCCCAGCTCAGCATACCGTATAGTGGAATTATTTGTCTGGGGCAGTGAACCTAGGTTTGAAAAAGGGTGGGTTTCCAAACAAAAGCTCCAGACCCTGTATTTTTGAAAATTAATTTATTCCCAGCGTAGCTCTTTCTTCAGGACAAATAATGACACAAAATGATTCTTAAGTTTGATTTGGACACTAATGTGGGAAATACGAAATCATTCAGGGTCAAACAGCACCATGGTGGTGTGGGACACAGCGTAATGCTCCCACACAACTGTGCAGAGCCAAGCCAGGACTGGCACCTGGGCTTCCTTCCATGCACCCTCTGTACCGCCAGCCAGCACAGCCTGGCTGCTTGCTGGGGAATGAACACTGCAAACTGCCTAATTTTAATCCATTTCCCAAGCTGTGGGTAGGAGGCTGTGACTAGTGATAAGATGGTGTCCTTTCCTGCCAACACCCAAGTCTTCAGGAGAAATATTTATTAACCACTTAGGCAATTTTGTAAAAGCAACTGATGAAAATGAATGCTTTATTTAATGATCTCTACAAAAATTATAAAACCTGTTACTGGGCCAGTGTTATTTATCTAATTCTGTTACTGCTGGTGTTGAACCTCTTTTTCGTTTTCTTTCTAGCATTACTCCATCTCACCTTACCCATTTTACACATTAACTGAATTCGTTAGTGGAGCAGAGATTTGAGCCAGCTGGATTTTACTCAGACTGGATTACCTCACAGGGATGTGCAATCCATCAGATGGGCTAAAGTAAACACTTCACTGGGCCATAGTCTTCCGGCAGCCCAGCCCATTTAAAATCCTGTATGAGATCACTGAAGTCTCTGAGTCGATTACATGCTTACCATTGTAACGTGGGGACATGTGTCGGGAACAAAAGGTTTGCGTCCAGCAGTGTGCCGCTCTCGCCTCAGCCAGCCATGCTGCTGGGAGCGGGCAGGCATCTCTGCTCCTGCCCAGACGCTGGGATGTGGCACTGGACCCCACGTCCTCTAGTCATTTAGAGCATTCCCTGTCTAAACGCGAGGCACGCTTTAAGTAGAAATGGGATATTCCTATTTCGGTTTTATGGACATATGTTTTATTATTTTGAAATACTTTAAGGGATGAACTATTTCCTATTCTTCCCTTGACACAAGCCAAATCTCAAAGGTGTGCGTGACGAAACACCTGTGAATCCAACCCCACTGGCAAATGGAAAGCTGTCAACAGTGTATTAGCAAAGAGTATTATTATCGTGGGTGCTAGTCCTGCCAAACCTGGGTGTTCAGGTATCTCTGCTTGCCCCTGCAAGGCCTCCGAGTTCAGTGGAGCCCCTCACAAGGCACCACCCTGCTTAGCTGGCTGCTGGCCTGGGCTCCCCACTCCGGTGGGGAAAGCCCCATCCTGGCCCTCCTGCTGCACTAACCGCTGTGAGTGAATTCATGTGAATTGTTAGCCTAATTTGCTAAATTGTCCATAAATAATTCCTACCAGCTGCACATTGCTCAACACCACACCTCAGTATCTATGGAGCTGCTCTCTGCCGTGGTGTGGAGAGGGTCCGAAAGCCTCTGCACCTCGCGGGGCTCTCGCGGCCGCAGCGGGGATTTGCTCTTTTGTTTCTGGCTGAGAAATGGATGTGCTGCAGCCCAACTGGGAGCACCCAGTGGCAGCTCTGATTCTCATTTTCCTGCCACCAGGGCTGCCAAGGCAGCAGCTTCTTTGTGTGGCAGAAACACGAATTATGTGTTGATGTTTCAGCCATCCTGAATATTCAAAATACCATACTGAGATTTACTAAGAAAGACACTTCTTAAATGCATATTAAAATCATTGTAAGAATCTCTTTTTTCTCTGCCTCTCTAACTGCAGAAAGCTACAGTTTGAGGTAATCTTGAGCAATGAGAAGAGTGGTAGAAGATCTGCTTATAGCTCACTGGCGGGACTTCATGGAATAACATTGCTCTGAAATGTGCCATTGCAACAAAATGGTTTATAAATGGAACAGAGTACACAGGAACTGTTTAAAAATGGAAAAAATGTAATGTTTTCATTGTCTCTTGGAACAGCTTTTAAAAAAGTATATTATATTGAAACCAAACAGCCTGGAAAATGCTTTGGAATTTTACTAGGAAGAAATCAGAATTTTTGGGCTTTTATCCAGCTTAAAATAAAGTGAAACTTCAAAATGTGAAACACTTTTCTGAACTAGAATTTCCATTCTTCCTATGGCCACCATTGTATTGTCCGTGCCCTACTTACATTGCAAGAACAGGATGTGAAGGCAGTTGCAAGCTAAGCTTTTGTTAGCAGTCAGATTCAAGGAGAGTTTATTCTTCCATACATTCAAATTTTCTAATCCTCTTCTTTTATTATTTTTTCCAGCTGCTGAGAGATTTTCTACTGATTTCCTATTGGGAGGGAAATTCCACTTAAATGTGGAAAGGAGGAAAGTCAGAATGGGAACCCAATGCCAGATTAAAAAAAAAGTGTCTTGTTAGTATTACATGTGGCAGGGAAGTAGCACAATTCTTTATTAGCAGCAGCTCTAGCTGAGACACTGTGTCAAGCTCTATTCTTCCAAAATTACGAGAATTTGCATGTGGGATTACGAAGGACAACACAATTTTGACTAGTCTTCCTTCTGCATGAAATCCTTCACGTTTGTCCACTGTATGGTCCCAGCCTTGTGATGCAATCTTGTTTACATTTTGGTAGGCAAAGAAATGTCAGAGCCCCACCCTACTTTTCTCCCCTTCTGAAATACTCCTTGTGAAGGATCTCTGCTCAAATCCTTTGTAACTGAAGTAATTGGAAACAAAGACTTCTCTGGCTGTCTTATCAGATTGTGCTGCATGAGAAGATATGATTCAAAGCACACCTATTTTTGCCTTTGTTTTACTCATCTCACCTGTCAGCCTATTGTTGTGTACGTTGGCCATTGCAATCAACATGAAATGCAAGGTGAAGATGTGCCCTAATTCCTGACACTAATCAAGGCAAACTCCTTGGAGAGGCCCCAGCTCCTTGTGTCTTTCATTTAGTGCTCAAACGCTTTCTCACCTTTTTCTACTGAGGTTTCCAACTTTGATTTCAGGCGTCTGTGCACCACCCCACTGCTGCTGCGGAGCTTCTGCGGTGGCGGTGCTGTAAATCACACGAGAGCCCTCCCCTTTCCCACTCACCATCCTCACACACCATCCCCTCCCACGGGGGAGGATGGCTGGGTGTATAGATGCTGTAGGGGCCTCTGTTGCAGCAGCCTTCCTGGGTTCTTTTGGCAGCTGTTGTAGCTTATAGTAGCCCCAAAGAGCAGTCAAAGCTTCAGAGATTCTCAGATGTGTAAAGATAGATTATCCAAGACGAACAGGGTTGCCTTGGGAAGGGTGAGGGCACCACTGCACTGCACATCTGGGTTTATGGGATGGAGTACTGTGTCAGATTGTGTAAGAGTGAAGTTACATCATAAATATACTTTCAGACATTTTGTATGCCAGAGCTGGATCCATTGAAATGAACCTGAGTCCCACATCTTTTAAAATCTCTCTCTATAGACTATCCTTTGATAGGGCACAAACACTTTTAATCTGCTCTGAAACTGCAAGTCGAGATTTCTCATCAGAATGCCTTCTTTTTTGTGCTCTTTTTGCTGGTCTTGCTTCTCCTGAGTATTCTCCCTAATACCAGTTCAAAATATATTCTAAATGACTTGGGAACTCTGCCGTCCGCAGACACCTCTTTCAACAAATTGTGCACATAATCAACAACATATCATCCAATTGCCAAAAGCTGACTATTCTTCTGCATGATCAAATCCCAAAATCCCCTGTGTCTGTCTTCTATCTAGGGCATGGATTTAAAAGGCAGCTGTACTCTGACTTCTATTCATTTTTGTGGAGCATTGCACAAGCCATGCTAACAATTACATAAGTCAGCCTTTGTTTAACATTAACTGATAGTCTTTATTGATCACTGGCCAAACTTCTTTTGTGTAATCTGTATTTAATTCTGTATTTAATATCTCTTCTGGGTGCTATTATAAAAACCTGGCCAATAAAGTCCTTTAAAAGAGTTGTTTTACAATGTCCTTCCTCAAAGTTCAGCTTATTGTATTCATTGCCAAAACCACACTGAAGCATTCTTTAAATGAGTATGAATTACATGGAACATCGGGGTTTTGTTTGATCCTTGACTGACTCAGTGCACTCTGGAAGCATTGTTACCAGCTGACCCTCCCCATCACTGGGACAGCCGTGGTGCACATTGGTGAGTTTGTTTGCTTTCTGTGCTTTGGCAAGCCAGTTGCTCACCTATGACCATGGCCTTCCATCATGTCCTTTCTCCTGCCCCACCTTGTGAGACAAGATACGGAAACAGGATGGATTCATGGCTCATCATTTTTACTATGGTTATTTATTGCTGCCTTGCTGTGTGGGCAAAACAAATGCGGTGAGATTTAGATTACAAACCCCAGCTAAGCCATCCAGAGCTGCCTGTGGACCCCTGAGTCAGCAGCATCCTGCTCCCTGCCTGGATGTAGGGGGAGCAAGCAGCCCTGCAGACTACTGATGTGTTGCCCCACAGCCCTGCAGCTGGACCTATGGGCTCCAGAAGTGCTTTCCCTCCTTGGAGTGGCCCTGCGGCATCTGCACCTGCTGAGCTGGCAGAAGGGGTGGCGCAGGAGACAGCTGTTAGGTCACCGTTCATGTGGTCTGATGCACTGTCAGCTAAGTGATCTCATCTTTACCAATTATTGTTGAAAAAGGACTTTCACAGTCTTCAGGGGGATGGATCCCATCTGTCTCTGAGCAGCAACATGCCTGATCTTTGCTTATATGATGGATGCTGTCTCATGCCAGATGTTACGTTAGCTAGGCTGGCCAGCCAGAAAAATGTTACTGGTTTCAGAGGGACTGTGATAACTCTGCTCAGCTGGGCCTGTTTGCCTACTATAGGCAGGATTTAATCAGTGTTGAAGAAACTAAAGAAGAGTCGAGGAAATACTACCTGCATTATTGCCCTGTAGATACAATCTGATATGCATTGGGTCTGCTGAGCTGCTTTAATGAGACAGCATTTGTATGTGAGATATCATCCTAGGGCACTTGTGATGCATCTGCTTTATACTGGTTGCCAACAGCCAGCTACTCATAAAGATGTTAAGCTCCAGTTTATTCCAAGCCTGGAAATAAATGAACTTCCTCCAATATACTGGGCTTCCTCATTTCTTCCATCACTCATATCTGGCAGAACTGTTAGTGTCAAGACTCTCAACATTTTTCATGTCTCTGGCCACAGATGTCCTCAGCACATTAAAGCTGTTTGAGATAGTTGGGGTGAATATATTTAGAATCGAATCGAATCGAATCGAATCGAATCATTTAGGCTGGAAAGGACCTTTAAGATCATTGAGTCCAACTGTTAACCTAATGCTGCCAAGTCCACCACTAAACCATGTCCCTAAGCATTTAGTTCTGTCCTTCCCGTATACATTTCTGGGAGTATTCATTTCCAGTGTACTCTTTGTTCACAGAATCACACAGAATCACAGAATGGTAGGGGTTGGAAGGGAGATCATCTAGTCCAACCCCCCTGCCAAAGTAGGTTTACCTAAAGCAGGTTGCACAGGGTGGCGTCCAGGCGTGTTTTGAATATCTCCAGAGTAGGAGACTCCACCACCTCTCTGGGCAGCCTGTTCAGTGCTCTGCCACCCTCAAAGGAAATAAGTTTTTCCTCATGTTCAGATGGAATTTTCTGTGTTCCAGTTTGTGCCTGTTGCCCCTTGTCCTGTCACTGGGCACCACTGAAAAGAGTCTGTCCCCATCCTCTTGACACCCATCCTTTATAAGCATTGATGAGATCCCCTCTCAGGCTTGTCTTCTCCAGGCTAAACAGACCCAGATCTCTCAGCCTTTCCTCATAAGAAAGATGCTCCAGTCCCTTGATCACCTTTGTAGCCCTCCACTGGACTCTCTCCAGTAGTTCCTTGTCTTTCTTGAACTGGGGAGCCCAGAACTGGACACAGTACTCCAGATGTGGCCTCACCAAGGCAGAGTAGAGGGGGAGGGTAACCTCCCGTGACCTGCTGGCTGTGCTCTTTTTAACGCACCCCAGGATACCGTTGGTCTTCTTGGCCACAAGGGCACATTGCTGGGTCATGGTCAACTTGTTGTCCACCAGGACTCCCAGGTCCCTCTCTGCAGAGCTGCTTTCCAGCACGTCGACCCCTAACCTGTACTAATGTATGGGGTTATTCCTCCCGAGGTGCAGGACCCTACACTTGCCCTTGTTGAACTTTATTATGTTCCTCTGCACCCAACTCTCCAACCTGTCCAGGTCTCGCTGAATGGTGGCACAGCCTTCCAGTGTGTCTGCCACCCCTCCCAGGTTTGTGTCATCAGCAAACTTGGTGAGGGTACACTCTGTCCCCTCATCCAGGTCATCGATGAATATGTGAAACAGGACTGGACCCCCTACTGACCCCTGGGGAACACTGCTAGCTATGGGCCTCCAACTGGACTCCACACCACTGATCCCAACCCTCTGATCTCTGCTGTTCAGCCAGTTCTCAATCCACCCCACTGTCCACTCATCTAACCCACACTTCCTAAGCTTACCTAAGAGTAACCTTGTTTTGCGTTCGTATTTTCAAGGTATCAAGTGTTTCTGAATGGCTCGGATCTTCTAATCTTTTAAAGGAATTCTGCATATTCCTCATCTAGGCAAGGGTATATTTTTTTTGCATTCAGATAGGATGGAGTTAGGTAAGTCCTGACTATGACTGATCTATATTGATCTCACTTGGAGTAAACTTACCTCGTGGCCAAATTCAGCACTTAGAATGTCATAGTTTTCTACAGGTACTGCACAGGGCTCTGGGGATAAGATATAGACAAAAAAAGCATAATTTGGAAAACAATGGTAATCTCGAGGAGAACTGGTTATGGCAGAAGTTTCAGGTGCCTGGCAGAGTGTTGTCATACAGCAGTGAGCCTAAGACTGAAGAAGCAATTCAGACAGCAAGAACAAAAACTTGCTGGCTGCTTGGGGCTGCAAAGAAGCTGTAGTTTTCTAAGGAGAGGTTTTTCTAAGAGGCATTTCTACCTGTGTGCCACCCTCCTCAGACCAGCGAGGGGGTTCTTCTGACCTGACAGAGAGCTGACTCAGCTCAGTAACCCAGCCTGCAACTATTCACTCTGCTTCTGCCAAATGAGGTGTTCTGGATAAAGGATAACAAATTGCATCCTTAAAGGTTGTGGTTTGCTTGATTTGGTCATGGGGACACAGCAAGGAAAAAACCAGAAACTAAATTTTGTTGTTTGCTTCCTTCTCTGGTGCTGGGGGAGCTCTGCTCTGAGCAGAGGAGCTTTCTCACTGTGGACACTGCAGGAGGTACATGGCCAAAAAGAAATCACAAAAAGTAGTGGAGAGATTAAGGCCCAAAGCACACGTGCTTATTTTGCAGTGTCTTACTGTATAAATCTGCATTCTCTACACATATTAACCAGGCACAGTTCATGTTGTAAGGCATATGTTAATTGACATGAAACAAGTACTTACGTGTAAGGGGCAACATGGTTGCCTCTGTAGTACAAGCCTGAGCAGGATTGCTCTGGCTCCTAAGTCAGGCAAACTGTCTTGCGGATGTTAAAGCCTGTTTCTACCCATCTCCCTGCCCAGGTCCATATTAGAGGTGACCCCCTACTCTTGTGCTTCCATAAAAGGCCCTGTTTGAATTTAATGTACAGTTGGTTGGCTTGACATTTGCTTTTTTCTATTCATTTACTCAACCTTAATCTTGAAATTGCTCTCATCTACACTTGGCAAACTAACCGTACTTATCTCTCAAGTTATATGCAATATAATCTTTCAGATACTCAATTTCACCCTCCATGTTCCAAAATGTAAATAAGATGCATGGAAATATATTCAAATTCCTGTCACTTGGAGTTATGATTAAATTATAACCAAACCAATAGAGTATAGATATTAACTCTTCCCTATGGCGCTACCTCCCTGATGGGTCCAAATCAAAGGACCTGTAACTACTGCATATTAAATTATTTCACTTCAGTTGCACTTAGTGGTAATAAAAGTGTGTTTTATCATTGATGGAAAACTTAAAAAACATCTTTAGCTTTTATTTATCTGGAACATAATCAGGGATACAAATCCATCCTGTGTATCAGGCTTTTGCAGCCTGCTGGAGCGTGAGCATTTTGGAGCTAGAAAAATGTGGCCCGTCTTACACAGCAAGTCCATGTCCCTTATCAATTGTTAAAACTAAGAAACTGTTCCTAAGGAAAGAAACTATTTATTCTTTGTATTTATTCGTTCAATGCTAAAGAAACAGGCAGCTGTGCCAGCTCTCTGTTGCGCAGGCGGTGCAGCCTCACCCTGTTTCTCTTCGAACGGCTTGGACCAACTCTGCAAACAGCTCAGAAACTCTTTGATACCTGGCAGCCGTCTCGTGCGAGCGCGTGTGCCAAAGGCACCCGCCAGCCATCTCCGCAGGACCGCGCTGCCTCCCAGCCCTGGCTGCTCCGTCCAGCATCCCCTTTCCAGCCACCGCTCCCCGCAGGGAGAGGAATGCTGTTGTCAGCGGGGAAAAATTGCCTGTCTGGCACCATTTTCACCAGCGGTTCCCGTAAGCTGGGCAAACTCCATTCTGACCTGCAAATCTGCTCAACTCCAAATTGCCTGATTTGAAACCAGATTGTCACTCGTGGGTCATACTGACCTGCTTCTTTTCTGCCCATGGCCCAGCCCAGAGGAAAGGCCACTCTCCTTCCCTGCTCCACGTCCTAGTGCACCGCGGCCACCCCAGTGCCCTTCCACCTGCACAGTAATACACCTTATCATGTGACGCAACACATTTCAGCTCATAATAAAGTTATTGGCTCATTCCCTTTGTGGAAAGGTCGCTGTCAGACAATGGAGGAGCTTCTCATGCTCCCTCTGATGCCTGGCTGCTTTACACGCAGCAAGGAGCAGGGCAAGAAGAGTTAAGAGAGCATCCCCACGTGCAAGAGCAGAGATTTTTGCATTTAGCATACAGTTTTCATTTCCCCCAGCTAACACTGGAAGCAGCCAAAAGAATTTCTTCTTATGCCAACTTGAGCACATCAAAATGCCATTTAATGCAGAGTCCAAGTTTGGCCGGAGCTGTTTTGATTTAGTAATGTCTCTTAGAAATACGTGCCAAAGTATCTAGTTTTCCAGTAATAACTTCAGCACTGGCACTACACTTTTATAAAACAAATATAAGGTTTTAAAATCTATAATGAATGTGTTTGCAATTAGCTGTAATTATTAGGTCACTTTTGTAATTTTTATCTTTCAAATTCAAGAGCAGGAGTTACCTAAAATGGTACAAGTATGTGTTGGATAGGCATTAATTTGCTATGTAAAATGAAATTAGGCTTTGTTAATGAGGGATAAACCAAAAAATTGCCCAATGTAAGACATAAGGAAATTTACTTGCCGTTATAGAAAATTATTCTCTAGCACCTTGTTTAATGCACAACACAGCCAAGCACTATGATATTTCTGCACATCTAACTTGAAGTGATCCTCAAACACATTATTAAAGATGCAAAGTAGGTTTTCAAGTGTGCGATTTCTGAGCATTTAACTGTTTTGGTTTCAGAGATATTGCCAGCCACCTCAACAAGGGAAGGTTCCTGCTTCTTTATTTTCACCTCTTCTTATTTCAGTGATTGTAAAGTGAGGAAAAACTTTAAGGAAAAATATCTTTGTGGTAAGTAAGTAGCTTCTGGCAAGAATAAAACGTGATTTTTTAATAAGCACTATGGAGCAGTGAACTCATTCATCAGCGAGTTCATATCTAGCCATGTACTATGGCTTTGTCCTTGAATGTGGTTTTGAATAATGTCTGCCTCTGAATCTTTTTTTATCCTGTTTCTTTCCTTGCATTCCTTCTCCACCCCTGCAGTCCCTTTCCAAACTGTGCATAGATTCTCAGTCCAGGATACAAAGCCAAATCCATGTTCCATAAACAACACAAGTCTTCAAGCTTTTCCCTTTATTTGGGGCTAAAAGTTAAAGCACTGTTAGTATCCAACACACGAAATATAAAGTCCCCTGAAATAACTGTACATTTTTTCAGGAACCCAGCTTAGTTATTACTGGTGTCTGTGAATATAATTTTCCCTTGTACACTCTTGTCTGGTATTGTAACGTGAACACTGCAAAGATTTGGGAAGGTGTTTCTTGACTATACTGTTTATTTCAGTGTTAAAAATGAAGAATTTGCTGAGTAATCTCTTTACAACTTTGTCTGTTTTCATAAAGGAGGCTCAGTCTGGACAGCAGCCAGTCTTTTAATGCAGGAAACTGGTCAGCTTGTATAGAATATTTGCTAGTCCCTGCAAGATTCAAGCTCCACTAAATTGTTCCTAGTACATTAATTGCAATACTAGAGAAGACCTCACATTTTTCTTTTTTATTTAGTCATGGAAAATAACATATTTTAGTTGTCAGCACAGTTTACACTAAAAGCATCACATGCCTTAGGCTCTGCCTTAGTCTGCTACATCTAGTTGTCTTGGTGCATTTGTTCTACTTATAGCAACCACAGATGTTTCCAAGAAACAGTTATTTTGAGAGGAATAAATATTGGAAGTGTACATTCTTGATGAAAATATCAATAATAAAACATTTCACTTACTAAATTAGCAATTAAACATGTCTGGCAGCTTTCTTACACTAGCTTTGGCGAGGAGGTGGAGAGCAAGGCAGTCCAGTGCAGTCAGCTTAGCCTCCAATGGGACCTCCCTCTCTTTCTCTGAATGCCAACCTCCATTTTGTCTATTAAGATGCTTATTAATATTTTTAACAATGATGTGAGGAATGGGGTCTGTACAATGTGAAGCAGGTGGAATAATTAATTACAACTTACAGATTGTCGTTTGTATTTTTCCATCCATTATAATGCTGTGCTTCATCCACAGCTACTCTGCTGGAGCTGGAGTCAGCTTATATGAGTCTCATCCCAACCTCAATTCTCTTGCCAGGAGCAGACTTGCTCCCTTCCTACAGTGACTCACAGGCAGAGCAAAATCAGGCTTATTGAGCAGATCCTGAGATTTCTGCATTGTTGAAGGAACATCCCAATTTTTTGGAACTGCCACCAAACCAAGTAAATACATTTCTGCTGTGTATTTGGCCCTGGAAACCCAAGGAAAGGAAAAGCCAAGGAAAGCCAAGACCTCCTTGGAATTAAGTCTGGCAAGGGATATCAAGGTCAACAGGAAGGGTTTCTTCAAGTACATTGGAGGCAAAAGGAAAACTAGAGAAAATGTGGGCCTGCTGTTGAATGACCGATGATGCAGAGAAGGTGGGATTACTGAATGCCTTCTTTGCTTCAGTCTTTACTGCTCAGGCCAGCCCTCAGGAGTCCCAGACTTTACAGGTAACAGAGAAATTCTGGAGGAAGGAAGACTTTCTGTTGGTTGAGGAGGATCAGTTAGAGATCAGTTAAGTAAACTGGATATCCACAAGTCCATGGGTCCTGATGGGATGCACCCGTGAGTGCTGAGGGAGCTGGCAGAAGTCGTTGGTGGGCCGCTCTCCATCATCTTTGAAGGGTCCTGGAGAACAAGCAAGGTGCCTGAAGACTGAAGAAAAGCCAATGTCACTCCAGTCTTCAAAAAGGGCAAGAAGGAAGACCCGGGAAACTACAGGCCAGTCAGCCTCACCTCCATCCCTGGAAAGATGATGGAACAGCTCATTCTGGGCGTCATCTCAAAGCATCTGGAGGAAAAGAAGGTTATCAGAAGTAGCCAACATAGATTCACCAAGGGGAAGTCATGTCTGACTAATTTGATAGCCTTCTACAATAGCATGACTGGACAAATAGATGAGGGGAGGGCAGTGGATGTTATCTACCTTGACTTCAGCAAGGCTTTTGACACTGTCTCCCACAGCGTCCTCATACGCAAGCTGAGGAAGTGTGGGTTGGATGAATGGACAGTGAGGTGGATTGAAAACTGGTTGGCGGATAGAGATCAGAGGGTTGTGATTAGTGGCACAGGGTCTAGTTGGAGGTCTGTGACAAGTGGTGTTCCCCAGGGGTCAGTACTGGGTCCAGTCCTGGTCAACATATTCCTCAATGACCTGGATGAGGGGACAGAGTGTACCCTCAGCAAGTCTGCTGATGACACCAAAATAAGAGGGGTGGCTGACACACTGGAAGGCTGTGCTGCCATTCAGTGTGACCTGGACAGGCTGGAGAGTTGGGCAGAGAGAAACCTGAAGTTCAGCAAGGGCAAGTGTAAGGTACTGCACTTGGGGAGGAATAACCCCATGCACCAGTAGAGGTTAGGGACTGACCTGCTGGAAAGCAGCTCTGTGGAAAGGGACCTGGGAGTCCTGGTGGACAACAGGATGACCATGAGCCAGCAATGTGCCCTTGTGGCCAAGAAGGCCAATGGCATCCTGGGGTGCATCAAGAGGTGTGTGGCAAGCAGGTCGCGGGATGTTATCCTGCCCCTCTACTCTGCCCTGGTGAGGCCACATCTGGAGTCCTGTGTCCAGTTCTGGGCTCCCCAGTTCAAGAAGGACAGGGAACTGCTGGAGAGGGTACAGCAGAGGGCTACAAAGATGATTAAGGGGCTGAAAAATCTTTCTTATGAGGAAAGGCTGAGGGACTTGGGTCTTTTTAGTCTGGAGAAGAGAAGGCTCAGAGGGGAACTCATCAATGCTTATAAATACTTAAAGGAAGGGTGGACCAGTCTTCTTTCAGCGGTGCCCAGTGATAGGACAAGAGGTAATGGGCACAAACTTGAACGTAGGAAGTTCCATCTAAACATGAGGAGGAACTTCTTTACTTTGAGGGTGGCAGAGCATTGGAACAGGCTGCCCAGAGAGGTGGTGGAGTCTCCGACTCCGGAGACATTCCAAACCCGCCTGGATGCCGTCCTGTGCAACCTGCTCCAGGTGTCCCTGCTACTGCAGAGGGGTTGGACTAGATGATGTCCAGAGGTCCCTTCCAACCCCTGTGATTCTGTGAAAGCTGCCATTTTTAAAGAAACTCTGCTGATGCATATGTGCAATAGGTCAATATTGAGGCCTCATCTCCTTGATATCCACTTAGATATCCAGCTAGTACAGACTTCTATGAATTGAAAGTCAGGCTAACTCAGCAGTGCAATGAAGTGGAATGGTAAGGCATAATCTGTTTTCACCATACCATTCTTCATACCCCTGTACCTCTCAGTTGTGGCTTTATGGATTGGCATATCAACATCACAGTCCAGCATCTGATTCCACATAAGATTTATTTGGTGTTACCATGTGGTGTCAGCTCCTCGGCCTGCCTTTGGTTCAGAACAAATTCTGTTCTGTTTTAGCTGAGATTCAAATACTTGTTTTTTCCCCTAACAGGAACACAGAATTTTCTTATCTATGGATACCTTTTAAGTAATGGTCTTTGCAATATTCACCAGGTGTGCAATCACCTTTGAAATACAAGGAAGGAAGAGGTGAAATCTTTTATCAGAGTAAGTAATGCAACTGGAGAAAAACACATGCACTTTTGCATGTGCAAGTCCCCCATTATGTCCTGAAGAAGTAGCTGAGAAAGATTTTGCATATCCCACACCTTATGAATTGTTCAGTTTCTTTTCTTCAAGTGTTAGTTGCTACATTTATGAATACTGCTTCTCTTTATAGTCTTAGACCGTTATGATAATAACAGCACTAGGGCTTTAAAACTTAGGGTGTGGGATGGAGTCTTTCAAATCTAATGGAAATATGTGGCAGCCATTGACACCAGTGGCCTTGAATTAGATTTGCAAGAAGGACAGAAGATAGCATTTTTATCTTGGTTATGTATCTCAGTTAAAACACAAAATTCAACTCAAAGATAATTTTACCCACCTGTCTAGATTAGAAAATCACTAACAGGACCTAAATAAAGGCAGATTTGGAGGCCTGTTTGGGTAAGGAATAAAAAATATATTCATATCAGCCATAACAGCAAAGATTTGGTATATTAGGAATAATGCTGGGAAATATATCTTATTTTGTTCTTGATCTCCTCATTTAAATCCCAAAAAAGGGTAATACTGCGTTTAATGTTGCATTTTTAAATCTAATTATCACTACTAATTCAGCAGGATAGACTTCAATTCTCCTTTGTCCCAGAGAAAAACAATTCAGAGATTAAACTTTTCTAAAACTAATATAGATGCAAATTACACATTTCAGACTAGATGGCATGTATTCTAGTCCTTTGCATCGAATCCTAACGCAAATGGATTTTTTTGAGAAATACTTCAAAACCCATTACACTAGATACAGATTCTGAAGCTATTATGGTTAATTCTGATACCTTCTCAAGTACTGTGTGTAGAACATATACCAAGTGTATAGATTGGTGTAATTAACTTCTGAATCTAGGAAACTGCAAATCAGTACAAAACTTAAACTATGTGCATATTTGGAGGAAAACAAAAAGAAAACTTGACTTATGCAGTGGTAATGCAGTCGGATATTGCATTAGGAGCAGTTAGTAGTCGGAATGGGGCACATCTGCTGGTGACAATAATTATTATGCACAAGAGTTTATTTTCCATAAGCAGCTATTTTCAAAGTACAGAGAGCGGATGTGAATATATGGATGTGTATGTAACTATACAGGCATTCATAACTTACAGTTGTGGTCCCAATATTTCAGGCAACAGAAAAGGCAATACAAAATAAGGGCTCATTTTACTGCAAGCTTGCTCTGCACCCACTACACGAGTGTGTGCTGGTGTCCACGTACCTACAGCAAGCTGATCGGATCCATTTGAGCAAAGCCCTTACTTTGCATGGTAGCACAGTTCTTTTTTTATGGCAAGTCGCTCAGCACGTGACACGCTCACAGGCACAGCAACTCTCAGCGGACAGCAGTAGTAGTATTATTGGACTGGAAACCTGCCTTCAAAAATATAAATATACAGTTATTTCCTGGTAAAACTACCATCAGATAGTATCTGTAATGTAAACCTCTCTTCCCACATCCATCTCCTTCTGCCAAAGCTGTACTGATTTTTCCACTGTTCTCTGATGTTTCAAGCAGCACTCTGGTCCTCTGATGTTTACAGCTGCACAGTAGTATTTTTCACCGTTGAACTTAGTTTAATGTGTAAACACATCATTTCCCAAATGGAAGTGCAAGTCTTTCAGACACAGCCAAAATTTCCTTTTTTGGTGACCCTGACACAACTTCAGCACTGTGTTTTTATTGGTAAGAAAGTTGTGTTTTTACCTTGAGATACTGATGTGGATAACAGTTCTCAAGGGAGAACCAGGGAAGAGACAAAACATGTTGCCTTCTGAGGTCAAGGCCAGGTGGCTCCCATGGCTGTTAAATCCCTGTCCTCCCATTCTGGTAGACAGGGATCAACATGGTTATTATACTGCTTGCTTACTTCTCACTCCCTAGCCCACATGATTGAAGTCAATCATCTTTTTTTCCCCTAGGACTTTTATTCTGGTATGGGCCAGGGTCTGTGGCCAGTGGTGGGGATGACCCAGAGACATCAGAGACACAAACCTGGTTCAGTGGTGGGACTGGCAAGACTCGGCAAGAGGCAGGGGCTCACCCCACAGTCCCCAAACTGAGCAATAAGAGTGGCTTTCCAGGGTGGCTTATGACTGGAAACATCCTGTTTCTTCAGCAAAGAGTGTCCACAAATGAATTTACAAAAGAAAAATGTGACCTGGTAAATCGCTTGTAAAGGATGCTAGCTCCAGTGTAGCCATGCAGTTAGTGTTGATACCGCGGCAATGAGCTCAGAGGGCTTGTCTGCCTTGGCTTTGGCACTCCTGAGATGCCAATAAACATTCCCTTTCCTTCTGTGTGGGAATTAACACACCATTATGCTCAAAATCTTCTTTGTGGGCAAAGAGGAAGCATGCCATATATATAAATAAAGACAAGAATTTATTGTTACTAAAACGTAAATCTTTACAGTCTAGTTCAAGAACTATTATTAGTCTAGATGTTATCATTGCAGGAAAAGGGAGACTAATAATGCTGTTAGAGCACTCCTGTAGAGAAAAAGTCTCAATACTAGCAAAAATAAAATTGTACTGCATATATTTATTAGTTTCTATCTGTTTCCTTGGAGTTATGCTCACCCTTCCACTACTCCTCTGGACCTTCAGGAGCTTTGGACTGTTGGAGAGGACAACAGTGTTGACCATCAG
Organism: Burhinus oedicnemus; assembly: GCA_008921705.1. Taxonomy (NCBI): domain Eukaryota; kingdom Metazoa; phylum Chordata; class Aves; order Charadriiformes; family Burhinidae; genus Burhinus; species Burhinus oedicnemus. The sequence goes on along the minus strand of VFFE01007677.1, from coordinate 2,277,617 downwards.
CCCCTGGAGTCCCTCACTGGGGAAATGTGGTGCTCGTGGTGCTAGATTTTACTTCCTCCCCTGAGATGCACTTGGGATCATTTTTTTATGTCTGCCAACACAGTTTTACACCTTTCTTTTTCTTCACTGGTCTATAGCTCCATGTTACAAATGTATTTACTATATATGGTACCATTTGTGCATGTTAGACATTATTTCTTTGTTCTCTTTGTTATCCCTAAAATCTATTTTGTCCAGCTATAGGTCCATATTTCTAAAACTGACCTCTGATGAATTGTCTCCAGTGCCAAGCCTGTGCCCATCTCTTATCGCTCCGTCCCTGTACACATCTGCAATGCACCCTGTGTTTCCACTTCTCAAATCCTCTGCTGTCGTACTAGGTATCTATTGCTCTGCCCTACATCATTGTCTCAGAGTCTCCAACAGCTCATTTGATATAGCATCACTGCTTGCTACTGCCAGCTATCTAAAACAATAGTTGTACCATGCAAGGGTAAACAAAAGTAGAAAAAATTAGCCAGACACCTGGTCAGTTAGAGAAATCACTGTCATGGCTAAACAAAGTCAAACAGAGCTGTGGGCAGGTCAAGAGACATTTAGACAGAGCACGCCTGACAAGCCTCAGTGCTGAGGCCTTGCAAATTCACTGCAGAGCTCATGGCCTCTGGCTAGAAGGCAATACTACATTGCAGGGCTACAGGGTTACACAGCAAAATGTTGTTGTCGCTGGAGATACGTGTGTTTCTGTAGTCACTCTGTAATAGCAATACATTTCACCCAGCTCTTGAAACATTTCCAAGTGTCCTCTCCCAGCAGTGATGTGCGTGCAGCCACTGGGAAAGCTCGTTTTTTCTTTTTAAGCTGCTGGGTTGTACTAAAACCCATGCAGTGAATGTCAGTGCTGTGTCTAAGAGGTTAAGCCCAGCTGCTATGGCCAGAATGACTGTGGGCTAAGATGACCACGAGCCATCATGGTGCTTTCATGGTCTGGGATGCTCAGGGGGGCTGCGATACCCACTACAGAACCAGGTGTCCGAAGTTTACTCCTTTAGATGTTTTTTGCATTTCTCAGTCACACCTCCTGCACGTATTTTAGGCCATTGCTTTTGGATAAGTATTTTTTTGTGGCTAAATGTAAATATTTAAAAGTCCTTTCATGTTGTTTCATCGCTAGCAAGGACAAACAAAAAAGTTTCTCATTCCTGTGGTTTATCATATGAAAGAAAATCCTATGACTTATTCAGAAAGTATTAAGAATTTGCAAAAAATAATTTTACAAGATTGTCTGATCAGTTTGCCTGGTCCAGCATGTTTTGGACACTTCATGGGAACAGGGTTTGAAAACTGTGTTTCCTGCCCTTCCCATGAGACAGCAACTCTGTCTCCGGTGCCAGCCCAGCTCCCGGAGACTCACCAGCTCTGGGCCTGGATGGCTCATCTGCAGACCCCCCCCATGAGTCCCCCCCGCCTGGACTCTGCCTCCCAGCCCAATCTGCGGCACTGCCAGGCACTGGGAGCTGCTGAGTCTGGCAGACAGGCAAGGGGCGAGCAGGGTCCGTGCCCTGGGATGCCCATCACCAACTTTGCGCGGGGACGGCCACAATACCTGCTCTGTGTCTCTGACCAATTCTCCGCACCTCTTCTGTTCATGCTTTGGTTTGGGGGGATAGGATAATGCTGGAAAAAGCATTTGGGAAGGGCAGTGCTTGCCCTAGCACCACAGAAATACCAAAGAAGGTGAAACTGCATTGCTTTCCAAAATAATCCCCACCTCTACTCCTCACACCAACTCCTATCTGCATCTTCGTCAAATGCAGTACCTAGGTCTTCAGCCAGTTTTTTCCATGTCTTAATCATCTTTCAAAAATGTTAAAACAAATTTGAACTCCAGCTGTACTTACAATTAGCTTAAATTGTTCTTCCATACCAAACATATTTAACAGAGGCTGCATTATTTTATACTACACTGGAATTTCCAATTGGCTTGATTTGCTCTCATATTATTCTGTTGCTTTGGATATATTTTATACATAAGCATTTCAGACATGCCACACATTGCTCACTGTTGCTGAAAAGACCCTTGTAATTAATAAATAAAAGAAAGGAAAAAACCCTTATAAAATATTTAAAAGCTGCAGTTTTTAATTAGGAAACAATATGTGAAAAGACCTCTAAAACCCACACTTTATAACAGAATTGTATGTATTTAAACATGTCTATTAAAAAATAATAAATCTGATACTGTCTCTTTATTCCACTTCAGAAGGCTTTGAAAGGTTTCTCGCATGCTATAGTTGCCATATAACTACGTGCTTCCAAAAAATGAATTCAAGAGAGAAAATATAATTTATTACCCCAGAGTAATATGTAATGTGGTGATTCATGTCATGTAAAAGCAGCTGCTTTCTTTGTCATCTTCATAAGTAGCATTCATTTGCCTGGCATAAGCACAATTTACAAATTCATCCTGGTCCTCTCAAGATTCAGATAGCATCATTAGCATATATTTAGCAGTAGCAGACAGTGAGCAGCAGGTACAAATGGCTGGCTGATGAACTAATATGCTTTGGGCACTTTTCCAGCTTGCATAAGAGAAAAAATACACTACTTCAAAGTCTGCCAGTTGCAAACCAATTAGCAGAAAAGAATAATAAAATGACCTAAAAATCCAGCACTGAACTGGGGGTATAGGTATACTGGCATGTTTAGAATCCTAATTAAGACAAGAAAGTACCACTTGAGTGAAGAGATGCTTCAGCACATTATCATCACATTTAAACCTTTTTGTCTTTTTTTCCAGGGAGTTGTCAGTAATAGAAACGTAGGCATCTGCTGCTTACTGGCAGTGTGGGTAATAAATATCCAACAAACCATAAATGGCAGATCCTGCTGTCAACATGAATTGAGTATTTTCATTTTAGTGAAGGATGCCACTTTCCTAACATATGTTGCTAAATAAATGTGCCCAAGAGCTGAGCAAGTATGTCCCTATTGTTTGTTTTCTTCCAACCTTAAAACAGAGATGTCACCTGCTGCTGAGAGGACAACAAACCTTTTTCACAAAGCAGGCTGAGCAAGTTGCTCACTGACACCCAGGTCAGCAGGCACTGACACAGGGGTAGAGTCCAATTCAAAATATGCTGATAATTAACCCTCTACTGTATTAAAAAAACCACATCAGAAGAGAGTGAGACAGCAGCCTGTGTTTAACCCTAATCCAGCCTCATTTCCTAATGGTTGTGACCTGCTAGCCAATCAACCATCTAATGCCCTATAGATTTGTTCAGTCTATGAATTTTATTTTCACCCCAATGAGCGGGGGCAGTAGAAGGAAAACTCCATGGAGCAGAGTTCCTAGTGTTCTGCTGGATGCCCATCACTGGCTCTTCCTAACGTCAGTGACCAAGCAGACAAATAGTGTATCTGAATTTGTTGCTTCAGTAAGCACATTTCAAACACATAAACTAACCCTCAGGCAGACTGGAAACCTCTCTAGCGGAAATTCTCTGCTGTAAACACTTGAAACTTTGGTCACTGGTGTCAGAAGTACTTACTGTCTGAGCTAGCACAATGCAAGATCACTGCATTTCATATGTGAAATATTGGGTGTTTTGTTGCTATCATACTGTATTTGGCAGTTCTAATAATTACTTGATAACAAGTTTGATACTAATGACTTCATTTTATAGGTTTTTTCTCTGGAGCCTAAGAGATGATTTTAACAAGTCTTAACTCAAGAATTACCTTGAAGAAGGTGAATTGGGAACGGACTAAAAAATGGGTACAAGTGTTTGCTCTCTCAGGACTGAAAAGAGTGGGAGACAACCTGATAGTATTAAAGTTCATACAAGAGGAGATTATATTTATTATAAATGACAAATGCAGAAAAAAAAGTCCCTTTTTTTTCCCTCTTTGCTGAATACAAGCCCCTGTGAAGAACCAATCTCCAAAGACATGCGGTGTGTCAGATGTGGTGGAGGTCCGTACCACACCTCAGCGGGCTGGGCGCACCCTGTCCATCTCCGTGTGCTCATGCGGCTGCTGCAGGTGCCCCATCAGTGATGTGCGAGGTTCACTTCAGCCATCACACAGGACCAAAAAGTGGCTCAAAGGAGGGACCTAAAAACCAAGTGGTTATTCCTTCTCTCAGCAACTCCCTGTGGTGCTCATGGTTAGGAACAAAACACAACGTGGGCAGACGAGGTGGGTAGCCTGAAAATGATTCAAACCCCTCTATGCTCAGTGGCTACTCAACCTCAACAGCATGTAAAACCAGCCTCCCTTCAGCCTGCAGGTTCCCAGATCCTCTTTAAATCACCTGGGATCCATGAAGCAGGATGGGCTTCCCCATGTCTGCACAGCTCACACACCCCAACATGTCATCGTTCACATTCTCTCTGTTGATTGTGTTGCTTCCTGAGAAGAAGGAAGTCTTGCCATCTGCTCACCTTTTTTTCAGGTTATTTCTACCTTCAACTCAAAGACAGTTTAAAACAAAACAAATTACCAGCATTTCCAGCTGAGTGTGAGTTCAAATGCACCTTGTATTTTGAATTTCCTAGGAAGAGGCTGTAGGCTTAGCTGGTAGGTCTTGGGTCTCATCTGTGGCATGTTGATCTTGGGACTTACCCTCTGGAGCCATGAACTCTCCTCCCAGAGGAAAGCCTGCAGGGTCAATCATAGGAAATTGAACCCAGTTTGGCTTTCTGGGCAGTGCAGTCAGGGACCACAGACTTAGAAAAAGTTGTGTCAGAGTTCACTTTGCAGGCACTTAAGTGCTCTTTAATCTAGACCTTGTTTTCCTTTAGATGGCCTCTAGCACAACCATCACAACTCTAAGAAGCTCAAGTCAGAGAAATGCTCAGTTCATCTGTGCTGGTGAGTTTCAGGTGCACATTAAGCAATGAGCTGCTTGACCCTACAAAGACCTGAGCAACCTTGAGGGAGCTGCAAAGTGCACCTGAAACAGCCCCAAGAACCTAAAACTGAAAAGGTACGTGGTTAAGGAATTACAGGCTTCCAGGATTGAGCAGTGGCTGATGAAGGTATTTTAAGTACATAATTTGGGAATTAGGTGCCTAAGTGCCTCCTTGAATGTAGTCCCAAATTTTCTTGTTCTGCAGCTCACTGCAGCCGCCTGTAGATTGGCTTCACTGCAATCTGGGACACAGCTCTGCTCTGGGCTGCTTGGTGTTCATCAGGACCCTGAGACAGAGGCAAAAAACCAACAAGGTTATCTCCCTTCCTACTGATAGAGATTAAGTTCTGCTCATTGTCAGACTACTTTAAAATTGCAAACCTTTGAGCAAGAATTAAAAATGAGCTAGGAAAGAGTTCAAATTCACCACTGAAACAATACCTCAGTGACAGTTATTCACAAGAGACAGAAAAGTATCTGACAGGTAAAATCTTGAAAAAAGGTTTCATTAATGTTCAATGCAAGTTCTAAGAACGGAGTCTGCCAAACTGGAGTAAAAAGTGAATGTAGAAAAGATATATGTATGGTAATTTTATACAAAAATAGAGTAACTTCAGACAGAACATGCCTGACACACCAATAATAAGGAAAAAGTTGAGTCACCTATACCCACAAACACCTAGCTAACTTTGCCAGTTGCTACAGATCACAGACCCTGCATGTCAGTTTAATTCTACCAGCACATTTTTGTGTGTTTTCCTTTGTTAGGCTTGTTTGTCCTCCAGGCAGGATGGTGACTGCTCTGTGGGAATGCAGTTCAGCAGAGGGCTGTTAGCAGAAGTACGGCATGGTACAGCGTGAAGGACAAAACCCATGTCATGTCTCACACACGAGGTAGTGTATTCACAGCAATGCTGAGGACCATGGAGGTTTGAAGAGCACATACAGAGCAATAGCTACCTTTTTTCCTCACCGTGCCTTTTCTGGTTTTGGGATTCCTGTAGATATGCAGCTATGGCTCCTATTGGGAATCTGACCTGGACTAGAGAAACGTTAGCCTCTAACACCAGTTTAGAAAAGATGTTAAGAGTGAGAAAAGGTGTTCAGATTTCGTATAAATTGCAGAATATACAGCAAACTGTTTGGAGGCTTTTCTGTGCAGGAATTTTCAGATTAGTTTTCATGTGTCAGTTAGGTATGGAGATTTAGGTTATTAGGGCTGCATAACTCCCTATGTGAACACTGGGCATTCTTATTCAGAATTAAAGTAAACTTAATTTGATTTCCTTTAATTCATTAGCTGGGTAAATTATGCTAAATGGAAATAACATGACTCCTGAATGAGTACATGAAAACAAGGCTTTAACATGGTTTAGCTAATCTACTTTAAATCTAATTTGGGCAAATTTTCCTAACTCTCCAAGTAGACAACTGTCCAAGGCTAGAGCCTCTAAGGAATGCAGATCCTGTAAGCCTAGCTTAAGGTGCCTGGCTCGCAGAGGTGATGTCTGCATCGGGTGACTTGGCTCCCTGCACAATTTGAATACACAGTCCCCAGAGAGACAAGCAAAGGGACATCTAGAAGCAGCCAGTGAAAGAATGAGTATGGGCAGCACAGCCCCCTTGGGAGCCTACGTCCTTCCCACACAGCTTCAGATGAACATTGTTATAACCTGGAGACCTACAGCCCAGAGTCCTCTTTGGTGGGTGCGTCCTCTTGAAGAACAGGGTAAAGCTCAGCCCTGACAGATACTGGTGGGACCACCACTGCTTCCTGCACACTGCACTGGTGAAGCGGCTTCATCCACGTGGAGGGGAATCCCAGCTCCTTCTGCCTCAGAGGTTCAGGTGCATATGTACCAGGAGCAAGTGTCTGTGATCAGTGTGAGCTAGGGCTCCTCCTTCCCTCATTATCTTGGAGTGCAGAAGAATGCCTTAGGAGGTCGTGATATGACCTTGAAGCCCATTGCTTTGAGCATTTACTGCCACAGCTTCCTCCTCCTAGGGCTGCTCCTGTATTTTACACCAAGCAATAATGTATTTTAAAGAGAAAGTGGCCACAACTGCCTTCTGTAGGATACTTCATGCTTTGGATGGGCACTCATGTTCTTAGAGTGGTCCAGAGGGAAACCTGCAGCATCCTCCAGCTTCCTTCTCTGGCTGTCAACATAGAGCTCCCCAGTCTGCACTCGGATTGCAAGGGAAGAGACAATTGCTTCCTACTTCCTTCCCGTCCTCCTGCCCTAACAAGTTCCAGACAGGCTTTTCTCACCACATTGGTACACTGAGCAACGCTCTAAGGTGCGGAGTCTGCCCTTTATCTGGTTAGTACTGTGAGCACCTAAATTTCTTTCCTCCCCACCCCTAGGCATGGGGGTGATGCATATTGCCCAACTCTGCTGGCCAAACACATTCCTTAACTATGGTTCAAAGTGTGAGCAACCAGTTCTTGAATTACAGCATGCTTCTTCACCACTGCGTGTGCTGCAGAAGTACGGACAGCTACGCCTGGAAAACTACCTATTTGAGACACTGTGAGACTTTAGTGTCATTGCTTACGACCACCTGGAGGAAAAGACAGCCAGAACGGGATGGCAGCTCCAGCTGCTCACCTCTGCAGGGTGGCGCATCAGCCACATTTTTATTCAGGGCTTAATGTGCATCATCACAACCTCAATTTTCCATCTGACTTTCACGCCACTCAAAATTCAGCTTAAAGGCACTCTGACACATTGTTTACCTTAATCAAAGCAGAGATCTAGCTGCCTTTGGGCACACAGCTTGTGAATGGATGTTGCTTATGGAACAACCCAAGCTGCCCGAGAGCAACTGCCTGTGTGCATTCACACGGGAGTCCCAGGGAGACAGTGGGAAGGGGGAAAAAAGAAAAAAGAAAATGCATATGTGAAACTTTTGAAATTAAAGACTCTGCTGAAGAAGGTAATTGAGCTTGAGTAGACAGACTTTCCTTACTGTCTAGCAAGCCTTCATTAGCACATTCAGTCTTGTTTGCTTGGATCTAGTGGACAGACTGTGTTTCTACACTGTAGCTACACACGGGCACAACACAGAACTGGTGCAACAGTCCAACAGCAGGGACTTTCCCTCCGCTACAGCCTGCTTCACAGATCCTGAACAAGGATGCAAGCAAACAAGATGCATTCTTAATGCTTACTAAGCTCTGAAAAACCCTTCCTATTTTTCTTACAATTTTATGAAATGAATTTTTATGAAATGAAACCTGGCACAGACTTGACACTGCAATTGAATCAGCAGCATGGTCCTCCATTTCTTTGACTTAACAATTAGGGTAGACTTCTTGTCAGCAACGTTTCTCTGAGTGAAGCAAAACGAAAGCCACCAAATGTGGCAGAACCCTGCAAGGGTGGCGCTGGAGGACCCTGACACTTATTTTACAAGTGATGTTTTGCAACGTTGCTCGTGTTTGCAACTAGAGCAGAAACTGCCTGAGAAACTGAAACTGGTGCTTGAGGCTCATCTCCCTCGTCACCTTAAGGAGCGTTGGGGCAGAGGTGGTGGGTATGGTACTCTCCTGAAAGTGAGAGTGCCAGCTGAGTACGCCTCACGGTCAGAGAAGGAACTGAATGACTCCTACAACTCTTACCCGAGAGCTAGTGATGAAAAATGGAAGCAGGGGGAATACTCTTATGATATTATTTAACTATCTTTATTTTTAATGAAAGAACTGACTCTTGCTTTTTTTTTCCAAAAGGAAAATCTTAAAAAAATAGCATGGAAGGGGTGAATCAGTACCAACTGTGAGAAATAACAGCCACCTCACTACACATAGAACAGAGTACTGCCTCACCTAGGTCTTTTTGTGTATTTATGTTATACTCCTCATGTGCAGCATTATTTTGTCAATAAAAACTTTGCTGTTACTGTCAATTATAGGGATCAAATGAGAAAAAAAATTAAAAATTAAAAAATTCCTTAAAAAGTAATTAAAAATTCCTGATTTTCTCTTCTCACAGAATATTTTCATGCTTCTTAGAAATGCCTTTTAAAACTAAAAACAGTAAAAACCCATGTTACATCTAATTCTTTATTTGAAATGACAATGTCATATTCCCTAAAATGGCAGGAGTCGATTTTTATTAAAATTACAGGAAAGAGCTTTTTTACAGGCAACTTCAAAATTCTGTAGGTTAGATCCAATTGTAAATCAGCAAAGGAGAGGAATACTCTGGACTGAACACTACTGGATTGATGGAGGGATGTAATTTCGACTTGCAGAGCCTGATATTCTTCCCAGTGGAGTCAAGCAAAAAAAAAGCCACCTTGATTTCAAAGCGGAAGCAAGGTAAGTGCTTAGTTTTAAATGGAGTTGCTAAGCAGCCAGTCTATCAGACAGTCGGTATGGGAGATGCCTTATAACTTTAGAAAATTAAGAGTTTTGTTGTATCTAAAAGTCACATGTATTGAAATTAACTCAGTGCATGCCCAAGCTCTGCTGCTAACTGCATGAGTCTGAAGTATACGGAAGTTACATTAGTTTTATATATTACACAATTGATGTTTCTATGTATAGCATGTACTCTACTGCACTGTGTTACATTGAGGAATTACTGAAATTTTATAAAAGCAGCAACTCAAAACTTAGGAAATGCCAGAATTAAGTCAACCCCTGTGACTAATTCAGCTTCCCCGTGAATATGCATTAAAAATGGGTTCCAGTGACATGATCGCGTATGATTTTTCTGGGAAGGCCTTTCTCTTTCCATTCACTGAATGAACAGTGCCTGACTGAGCTTCCCCTAGAGGCTTATTTTACCTCGCTGCTCTACACATGGCCCCATCCCTTATTTCCCAAATAATATTCACACCTCATTCTGAAGACTAAGTATTAATTTCCTTAGGAGGGTTTGGTTTTTTTTAAAAAATCTTAATAAAGCAATGTCTGAAAACTATTTATTTCAAGGAGTTTGTATTTGCAATGTTCCAGCAAAATAAGCTGGGTTTATTATTCCCATTTGGTAGCTGAGACATTACAAGTGTCCTCTGATTGGTGGTGGTCTACTTAAAAAAATGAATTCCTGAATTTTTTTTTCCAGAGAACTTTGCATTTTGTACCCTTTTCCCTATTCAAAGCAGAATGTCCATAACCTTCAGGGAAAACTCTGAATGCCCAGCACTTTTTTCAGAAAAAGTCCTGGGTTTAAACTCAAGCCTGCACAAAATGGAGAGCACATCCTGCATATAAATTATTTATTTTGTGTGCCTCATATTGCATAGCAGAACTTGGGTAGAGGCAGGGACAGAGTAGAGTCCTCTGAGCATCACTGCAGGCTGAGGGAGACCCTTACTTGATCTTCACACTGCCTTTCTTTCTCACTGTGCAGAGTACAACTGATGCTGCAAAGTAAGTAAGGATTATACAGACAACACCCTCCCTGAAAGACCTTAGTTGACTAGAAGACTGCTGTATATCCTGTACACTGAAACAGGCAGGGAAGTGGTGGAAAACCAGTTATGTGACCGTCTATCATGATGTGCATCGATATATTAGTTATACAGGCAACTTTAATTCTGAAATTTCCCATCTTTTTTTACTGAATGATCAATCTTAGCATTCTTTAATATATCTTTTCTTGTCACGTGCAACTTCCTAAATAGATTCCCTCTTCCCTCCCCAAGAAAAAAACAGATAATATGGAGCCATACCGACACCCACAGCGCTGCTTCACAGAGCCTGCGTTATAGCATCTCCTTCAGCCCCAAAATCTACAGTTCATCAACAGAGTTAAACTTTTTAACTGCCATGTTCAGACCTTTGACCATCGAGCAAAGAAAGTAATTTCTACTGAGAGAAACAAAACGTTGCCGTCCTTACCACCAGAGCTCGTTACCCATGTTGTGCCTGCTTATTACGGCTATTTAGTAACAGCAAAAGGACACGGATGCTTTGGAAGCCCAAGGTATAATCAGACACTGGAGGAACAGGCTTCTGTAGTCATGGGGCTTTCTGTCCTTGCCCTTTTCTGATCTTTGTCCCCACGTGTTCCTCCCCAACCATCTCCAACCTCCACCTTGCTGTAGCTGCCAGGCCCAACTTCAAACTTGTATGCCAGGCTGCTGCTTCTCTCCTCCCATGGCCAGGCTCAAAGAGCAGCCAGGCCAGGACCTACCGACAGCTTCTTTACTCAGCTTCTGGTCTGGGAGGTTCAGTGCCTTCTGGATGAAGGGAAAAACAATTAGAGAGAGTCTCACTTAGCCATTGCTGACCAAGGTTAGAACCAAGATCGCTGGGAGCAAAAGGGAGCTACAGAAAATTTATCTGTCAAATTTGACCACAGCAGGGCCTGGAGAAACCTTAGTTTAACTTGGAAACATTTGGAAAAATTTTCACAGGCAGTGCAGCAGGCATATCTAAGGATGTAAAAGGTAATGACTGCTATATTTCAAGTCCTTGTTCCAAAGTATGAAAGAACTAAAGCTCTCCAGACAAACTGTTTAGAGAATTTAAGAGGAGAAAAAACTTTTTCATTTTTATGATCTCCTTCTGAGAAATAGCTGAACAACTTTCATTTAAGTTTCCCAGAAGAATTCAGGCTGGAGCAGACAACCAGCATGGAAGATGTTAGCTGCAATGGTGAAGGTCTGGCAAAATAATAAGGTATTGCAAACAAGGTCTTGTAATTCACCAAAAAGATACATGTGCCTAACTAAATAATGTGAAATTTTCAGTGTAAGCAGTTGATTAACATTTTCTAAAACCGTATCAATTTTATATGCAACATATTCTTCCATTTTGAATTTTTTTTCAGATGTTTCTGGCACTTGTCTTGAATGTTGCATCTCCACATAATTTTCCTACTGATCTCTCTAAGCCGGGTCTTACAACACTTCTAAATCAAGCGTACCACTATTGAGCCCTGAAACTGGTAGAGAGAATCTAGAAAACATGCACAAGTCATAAATAGAGGCAACTCTCTTCTCTGCAAGTATCAGATGACAAAACGGCTAGGAAACAAACTGATCTAACCATTTTAGCGAGTTGTTAATTTCTAAATATAAACACTACAAATCTATACAATTTGTATAGAAACATTATTCACACTCAGCTTGCTGGTGATTCTAAGTAGATACATTCCCCTGATGGGTTCATTCCACGGTTTTCATTGGATTAAGCACTTTAACAGAAACCAATACCTCAGTGGATCTTCTTCCAGCTTTAAATTCATCCTCTCTAGCCCGTAACAAGTATATCAGATACTTAGTACTTGTCAGTGCAAAAATTGTGATGCATCAATAACAAATTACAGGAATGGAATAAAACAAAGGCATTTAATATTATGCTATAGAGTAATTTGCTTTTCCACATTTATTTATTTAAAAGGATTCTGTTAATTTCCTTGGATGCTTCCATAGTCCCGCACAATATACATTCACTTTACTGTAGAGTACATTCGGATCTCAGACCACACCATCCAGTAGTCCGTCAGTCATGAGTGGCCAATGTCACACTTGTTCCAAATATAAAACCGTAGTTCTCGCATACTGCAGTAAGCATTAAAGGAATTCAGGCTCCCTACATCAGTTTAACTCCAACTCTATAATGAGTGAGGAAAAAAGGAAGATGCTAATAGGGATGCAGATTTGAACCTTTCTGAACTGTGCAACAATTCAGATCCAGGATTCCAGTCAAGCTTTTTTGGTAGATAAAGTTTAACCAATTAGCACCCCTACTTTCTCCCCGCCCCAAAAATTCACAAATGAGAAAGTAAGGTGAAGGCCATGACAGTTTATTTGGGAAAACTGTACCTGTCTGATAATGTTATATGTATACATATCACAGCTTAATTTCCTCCTGGACACATACATGTCATTAATACTAACCTCCTAGAATTTTTCAACTGGACCAAGATCAATTTCTGAATGGATCTTAATACCTCCATGTAGAATTATTTTGATTGTAGTCTGATCTTATTACTGCAAAGACATTTAATAAAACAGTATCTGGCTTAAGCAAACATCAGCCATGGAACTCAGCTCAAACCTAGCTCACCACTATCTCACATAATTAAATGACACATGGGAAGCTGGAGTACTGCTGGGAAGAGCTGTTAGGGGAAGTGGTAAGTTTTGAATGCAGAATGAGATGCCATGAAGAAGATAAAAAGCAAGTCAGCCCTATGACTATGGTCCTTATTTTATGGTCAACCTTCTTGTTTGCAGCACTCTCTTAATAGCCTGGAAATGGAATTTTTCCTCACTGATCGTCCTTCCTTTTACAAACACTGTTTTCTTCCTCTTCATTATTCTGTATTTTTCTTCTTTGGGCATGTACTAGAAGCACTGCCAAACACAACTTGCGCAAAATGGCAATCTCCAAGCATCTGGGGATGAATCTTAAAACCCAAACTACATTCTTACATTTATTCCTCTAAAACAGAGGTGTGGGGTTAAGTGACAGAAACGCACAGGATTGAGCGAAAGAACTGCACGTTTCTGCTGCACAGGTGAGGAACGATTTGTACTTAAATGTAACTGTTGCTTAACTTCCTTTTCCAGGCTTTCATTTGCTTAAGCTATCTTTGATTAATTTAATTAAAAACAGAAAAGTAAACATTTTGCTCCCTTGGAAGGTTTTGTTATTTTTGTTTAGGAGAAAAAAAAAAAAGGATAAATAAAAACTCTCTTTCATACTGACCTATACAAAGGAAATCAATAGTTAAGAAATACAGACTTCAGACTTAATTCAAGGGAAATAAGCCAGAAAACTCTTCAAAAGATAGTGTTTACGTATATATAAATGCACCCTGCTTGTCAAAAATATTTATACAAAAATTAAGACAATTGTTAATTCTTGAGTGTTACAAACATAAAAATGCCACCTGTTTTCCAAGTCAGTTCAGCCAAGACTTTTTTCAGATCATTTATGTTACTGAACATCCCTGAAAATTTGTAACTTAGTAAACCGATGAATCACAGTGGAGTTTCAACTCAGACAACTGGCAATGTAGATGCAAGTCTCAAGTTAAACTGAATCAGCAACTGAACAATTAGCAGATCATTTCAAACTTAAAAAAATGTTGCAGCCACATAGCTTGCAATCATATCCCCATGATATATGCTATTTTTATTAGGCTAGCTCTTCAAATTTCCACTCACAGTAATGCTGTATACTAAAAAAAAAAACCCCTTACTGTATTATTCATTTTGGAAAGGGGATTAAGTGGTGTATTTTTCTATATGTGCTTAACATCCTAGTACATGTAACAACTAGTCTCTATTTTCAGAAAAAGCATGAATATATTTAAGTTCCCCTTTTTAAGCGAACGTTTGTCGTAAGACAGTACTTGCTGTGCAAACTGGATGGCAGCTGATTTTTTTCCAGTCAGTGTGAGGTTTCATAATCAGTTCCTGTCATAGGCATCAACTCTCCATTCATTCAATCATAAAAATGTGACTTACTAGAAAAGGAAAAATAGAGTCTAAAGGCACAGAATCACATAGCTGCTCTAGTAGGAGTCTGTAAACAGAGAATAGTTTGAATTTAGGAAATCCAAATCTAGGAAAGTAAAAAGGCATCTGAAGCAGGCTTTTATCTAGCCAGCTTCTTTAAAGACCCAAAGGGTTTTGAGGTCTACAAAGTATGCACTAAAATACCATATTTCAAAAAGCAATAAGGCAAATAGTATACTCATTATTTCAAAAAAGTTACAATGGTAGTGTAGGCATACACAGTATAACTTAGTTACAATGCGTGGTACTGTTTCAACTACATAGCCCTATAACTGTTTCCTTTCTACATAATTGGAGATTAAACTGGGGTTCCAGGTGAACACAAAACCATCCTTGTACCACCGTCTACCACTGGCAACAGTTCTTCAGCAGCAGCAGCATTTGCTCTGCCGCCTGGGTCACGTTCATGCTGAGGGAAGTCCACAAATCAAAGTTCAGAGATTAAACACTGTCATACTTGTGAAGAGCTTCTTCTAGCTTTTGTGTAACTTTTTGAAAAAAGAGTATTTGCTGTTGCAAGAAATGCTGCATCTGTGATTTAAAGTCCCTCACACGAATTTTGTGGAAATGATTAATTTCTGCTAGGGTTGCGAAAGAAATAATGTTACAGCGTTCTTGAATGCCCTCAGCTTTTTGGAGCTCCATCTTCCCCTCTTCCACATGCCGCTTACTCTCCTTTACTTTGGTAAGGGCTCCTGTGTAAAGAACAAAAGAAAACAGTTGAACTGTGAGGACAATGTAGACTCAACTATTGTACTTCAGCAAGTGATTTAATAACCACAAGGATTTGTATAAGGCTCATTCTAAACATATTTATATGTGTGCATATATATATGAATAAAGAGGAATAAAATAAAAGCTTTTTCATAGTGAATCTTGTTTAAAAAAATCATGCTTTTTTAAGGTTCTAGCTTGCAAAAGTTAGTAAAACATGCCTATTTCACAGTCTTAAAAATCAGATGGTGTCCTTCAGAGAGTAACTGATAAATACACCTGGAGTGGGAAAAAATGAAAGCACTAGAAAACCAGTCAGATCAATTTATGCCTACATAAACACTAGAAAAATAACTTCATTAAGAAACTGGTCTTTGTGAAACACCACTTATCCCACTGTTTGCGAAACGTCAGAAAGAGAGCTGAATACACAAAACCTTGCCAATACACCACTCTGCTTTTACACTACAGATACTCCAAAATTAGTTGTTGACTACTAGAGAAACTAAAAGTTTATTTCAAAGTCAGAGATGTCCAGGTAGACGTAACGCAGTCTTTTAAGAGCTAGAAGAAAAACAGAGCAAAAGAACTGACAGTCCTCCTTCTCCAAATAGCTAATTAAAGCACACACATCCTACAAAAATGAAGTATCACCCAAAACAGACCCACCCAAAGCAGACTCATATAATGACAGAGTACCAAGATGTCTCTTAAGACATTCATTTTCTTGGACTCGATTTCCCATAGAGAAAAATCTTTGCCTTAAATATTACATACATATTTTACTCATATAACTAAAACCGATCAGACCAATACAGCTCTTATCTTCTCATAAGATATTGATAGGACATTTTTCACGTCCTTTAGGATCAAGCTTAAGTTACTTGTTCCTTCAACTATCTGTAGTGTCTTAACTCTCTTTCCTTTCAGATTACACTTCTTACTGTACACGTGACTACAGTTTGCTGACGGAACTCCCTTCACATTGCCCCGAAGAAACGCTTTTCTGTACTCCCTACAGTGACACGAGCCAGCAAGATAACAGAGAAACCTCTCTGCCTATATATTGCAGGGGTACAAGCTCCACTCTATCTGCTGGGGGAGCTGGTTTGTCTTCTCGTCAGCCTGAATCCACACATGTAGTAAACACCATTAAACAGTAAAAACGTAGTTCATCAGCAGTAATACTATGTTCTGTGCTTTCCTTCCTGTGCCCGTTTAACAAGCCATTTCGGATGGGCCTCCCCCCAGCGCTCTGACACATCTCTGCAATTCAAATCTGGAGCACGACCTTGTGTGCGGCCGTGTCTGGGTTTGCTGCACACACAGTGGGTTGGGAGGCAACTGGGGAGCACGGCATTTTGTTCAGGCACTTCCCCTCTTCCCCTGCCTGCTGCGGCTTATACCCTGCCCATCTCCAACCCTCCCTCACCAGGCAGTCAGGTCGAGCAGAAGGGCAAGGCATGCTCTCATTAGAAGCAAGTTAAAATATCAGATGACTTGGCAGGCTTGGGGAAAAAGAGTTTGTTGCATTTTTGAAATTAAATGGGGGCTGTGTCTTGCATTATAAATAAAATCTGGAATTCCTAAAATCAGAGAAGCATGCGTGACTTTTCTCCATTCAACTTCTAAAAACAACTTTTTAACTGTTGCAGGGGCTGGTTTTGATTGCAAACACTCAGAAAATACTTCCTCTGTTATCAGTACTTCTCTACTCTTAAAATCATATTTTTCTGCTAATTTGCATTTAGGTTGTGCTGTATGAGGCATCTCCTGTCTACAGCCCTGGTATGAGCTCAGTCGTGAGCATAAGAAATTCCCCTGCAGTGTGACATACTTGCAGAAAGACCATACAAGAGATTTTCCCTTTTTTTTTTTTAAACTGTGGCAGGGAGGTTCTTAACAAGGTGAGCACAGACCGCAGGCTGCATGGCTGAGGATGCTGGTATTCGAGTGGCAGAGGCCATCTTCTGAACCTGGTCCGCCAAGGAGCTGCCCGGAGGCCAAGGGCAGTGGCTTTCCCTGGGGGCTGCAAGCCGGCGCAGGTCTTGGCTCCACACCTTCCTGGTCCCCACAGCCCACCAGCGCAGTAGCAAAAAGCTTGGCACTAGCTGCTACAGCTGATTGACCTCATCATCTCCAGCCTGGCCCAAAAAAACACGACGAAAAAACCTTTTCCACAGGCAGTGGTGCCAGCAGTGGGACTGTGCTAGAATATCTGTATTTTCTCCTCTGAGGAGTGAGGAATTTGCGAGGTAGGGCACAATCTGAAAATATTTAATCCACTCTCTGCAAAAAGGACACTTCTTTCAACAAACAATACCAGGCTTAGAAGAAATTTTCTCTGCATTTTGTGGGCACGGCAGGATTCCATGCACTGCTGTGAAAAACTGAAATTTGGGACTTACTGGAAGCCAGATGAGGCTGGTTAAATAAACATGACAACTCTTCAGTTGTGATGACGGAAACAACTGTAGATGTTATTTCTAGAATGACCAAACTGGAAGAAAAATACTGAAAATACTGAAAAACCCTGAAATTTACAGCATCAGCAGCTGAAAGCATAACAGTTCTGCAGCATCTATAATCTTCA
Source organism: Burhinus oedicnemus (assembly GCA_008921705.1). NCBI lineage: Eukaryota > Metazoa > Chordata > Aves > Charadriiformes > Burhinidae > Burhinus > Burhinus oedicnemus. The sequence continues at coordinate 2,259,903 of VFFE01007677.1, read as the reverse complement.
AACTATTTTACATCAATAAAAACCATACATTACAAACACTAAAGCCCTCCAGACTAGACATATTATGCATTATGCATTTTTGCCATTAAAAAAAGAGAAAGATTTATAATTAGGGAAAGGAATCCAAGGGGAAAACTTGCAACCAGTAACACTGATCTCTCAATGCATATCAATGCACACCAGTCCTATAGTGGAACTTCCTTTAAAACCTAGGCAGACTACAATACATCAGCAATATATGACAAAGGCTTACACATATGCTTAAGTACAAACTTGCTCGTTTTTTTGAAGTGCCTTTAAATGAAGTGTTGGATTATCAGTAAAACACTTAAAATAACTTATTAGAGGCAAAAATTTTAGCTTATTTTAGGACAATCAAAGAACCTTCCCCAAACACACAGAAAAAAAGCCCATGTGCTTTATTTTAAGAAGCAAAAGATCACTTGTTCTAAAATGTAATTTTTCATTTGTCCAGCATCTACTGATGTTTGCAAGACTTAGTTTAGTAAATCTTACAAAAGTGTTGTTAGTTTGCACAGCTTTGCAAGCAGCTTTACTAACAGTAACATACCTCATTTCATCCCAAGTTTTCTCCAGACACTTCTCCATAGCCTACAGCCCTTGTATTTTAATCTACATGAGTGAAACTCTGAGCCGGAGCAGAGATTCATCGGTGTCAAGAGCGCAAGGATCCATGCAGGTTTCTACTGGTGAAAGGGCGGAGGAGGACAGGGTGCGGGAATTGGGGTGCAGAGAGCAGCCCTTTGTGTGCATCTCTGCTTGAAAACAAGGGTCTTGCTCAGGGATGCCCGAGTAGGGGACGAGTCCCATGGTAAACCACAATGCCTCACAGCCCACAACTCCTAACCCATCTCACCCCAGGCTGTACATCATGAACTCCCCCACCTCCATCCTCACTAGTCTATCCATTGCCCTCAGCACCTAATCCAGCACCTCCCGGCTCCCGCTGCCGTCCCCACAGGCTGTTGAGGCTGAGCAAGCCCCCTCCAGTCAAAGTACACCTGCAGAAGCATCTCCTGGTTTCTGAATTTAATGATGTGAACATCTAGTATTGGTTTGGACAATCCAAAAAAGCAAGATGCATTTGAAAAACAAAAGCAGAATTATGGCAGCCCTAGAAAAGGCTAACACACATTTTAGGGAAAAGAAACAGAAGGAGCCACCTCCTAATGCATATTAGCTCAAGGAAACCTCCTGCTGAATACATGTCTGGGATAAATATCTGCCAATGCATTGCTCCCAGAGGGATGCAATACATAAAAATAAATTCTTGGGGTTTTTTAGTTCCAGCTCTACAGATTCTGTAAATTATTGCCCATGCCTTTAAAGCTTCTGGTCCGAAGAAAAGACCTTCTGTCAGGAGATCATGTTCCAGTGATCAGGACTAGATTTCAAACAGTGAAGAGGGCCTGGATCAAAGAAGCTGCATAAAGCTGTGCTAGATCTATTTCTGTTCTTAAAGGTGGGGAAAAGCAGATGTGAATGCTAATATTAAACAGACACTGGCACTCAGTGAAGGCTTCTAAGGGCTTAAGAGAAACTCACAGGTGCCAGTACTTGTTTTCAAGTATGAGATTAGACAACACAATATAAACACACTTAAGGGACATTTATAGTAACATGCTAGCAGCCAAGAAGACAGGGACAACATAAAATTCCTGCTAGAAAGAAATACTTCCAAGCTGTAAAACACAAAATACAAACAGCAACTCAAATGGGTGCTGAGGAGTTACCAGGAAAAAACAAGTGTATTGAGTCAGTAACCAGCCCCTACATACATGAGGGTGCTGTAAGGCAGGAATAGTCATATGCTCATATACTGAGAGACATACACACACACACACACATATATATATATTTTTTTTTTCAGGAAAATTAAATAAAAAAAATAATTCCTGAACCTGAGAGCACTCAGGCTTGCGTCAAACAATATATTTTCACGTTACCTGCAGTTTTATTACACTAATAAATGCTCTGAGATTGTGTGAAGAGTCAGCTAAGGGTGGGTTTGAATCCGTATTTGAAATTGTACTCACTCTCCCTCCACACTGTAAGTGTGCATATATACATGTAAACCCATGGTGATGCATGTGTCTACAAGCTCTTCAGTCGCATGGTATGATCAGTCTACCAGCAGCCAGCCCTGTACTGGTTCTTCACGCTTAAGTATACACGACACAAGTCCAAGTTGCAGCCTGCAACGTGACCAGAAGGCAGAAGTTTTGGGGCTCTGCTCACAAAGACTGCATTGAAGACTGCTCTTCACCCAACTCCTTTGTCTCACTTGACGCCAGGTCTGCCCTGTGCTGGCTAGCATAGGTGATCAGAAGCCAAAGAAGAGCAGTACCTGCTAAGGGTGCACCATCTTCCCACTGCTCCATTTCCACCTCTTCTCGAGTGTGGCATACAGCAGTCAGGAGTGAAACATCAGCTGTGTCTGAAGCTACTAATCCAACTAAAGACAAGCCAAGAGAAAGGGAATTCTTCAAGGCAGGAGCCCTTTTTGCTCTGTATTTGCAAAGTGCTTACTACAGCGGACATCTGTTTCACAGCTGAGCTTGCTTGATTCTTAAAAAACACAAGCAGTAACTCCTGATACGGTTCATAATGGTACCACTATTTTTGAAAAATCATTACTGTAGCAGCAATGATTTAACTGCATACAGTAATACTGCATATGGGACGAAACACAAAGAAGCGTCAGCTGAACGTTGCTAGAATACAGCACTTGAAGCAGTGGTTAAGTATCTGTTCAAATCAAGGAGGTCTGCAATTCACAGTCACTCTCAGGAACGTGTATCAACCATTAAGTCACCAATACATCAATGTCTTCAGCATCTCACTCCAAAATACTGAACTTAAAAACTCACCCAGCTTGTAGGGCTCAATAAGTTAATTTTTTAAATCCTACAATTGTAATACCTTTATCACGGCAGTTATTAAAATACTTCTTTCACTTCAGTGATGAATTATGCTAAAACAGAGCAAATAGGTTTTTTTCACTAGTAGCGAGATAACAGTTTACATATATGTCAGTTATGATTACCACAGCACCCTTTCTTTCAGCAAATACCCATATTCTTGTTACTCTAGTTTATACTCCGAGTTAAAGAATTATTGCAGAACAACTGCAAAGGCAATGAAAGAAGACACAGGAGACAAAGAAGTTAATCCTGTGGTTCCCCCTGATAACTTACAAGAATGTTGTTCTCTGAAATACATTTTTAATGGAGCTGGGGGAGGGAGGAAGAGAGAAGCAGTGAGCTGGGCACCAGCCCAACAGTATCTGCTGCTCCTCACGTGATGGCTTTTTGCCTTTCCCCAGCTGGCTCCGGCACTGCCAGGAGGGAGGCGAGCATGGGCCAGCACATCGCTGGGGCTGCTAGTCATGCTGCAGGTAAGAAGCAGTAACTGTTCGAAGGGACAGAAACGGGGCACCTGGCCACCAACTCCTCCAACCACAAACCTATACTTATTCTATTTGTAGACCCTATTCATAAATGATACTGAAAAGGACAACTGCAACAAAAATGGCAGAATGGAAAAAACCCTGAGGAAGGTGATCGATCTGGCCTTGACATCAGTGGTAACTGTGGCAAAACCAAAGAGTGCCAGATTCTTGACCACCACCTTTGAGAAGTCCCCCAGCCAACAGGCTTTGGTGCGACAGCAAGACCTTGTGTTGAAGTCCAAAGGCTCCTCTGAGAGATGGCTCCCCCAGAGGGAAGGACAGCTAGGGTCCGAAAACACTGTGATCTTCGAAGAAACTCACAAGTTTGACAAAGAAAACCTCTCAGCAGTTGTACCTCAGAAATCCTGTAAAAACAAAATGACCTGTGCAATAAACAAATTTCCATCTTTCTGCTATCAGCAAGCTACAAAATAAAATTTGGTGCATTACCTAGTAGAAAGTAAAACAACTTACATTTCCACGACATTCAGCTGCCCATCATATTAAATGGTCTAACAGTAGGCGTGACGTGTCCTTCAAAGCAGGCTATTGAAGGGAGAGCTTTGAACTAGTCTAACAACTCCCTCTGCTTTACTCTTACTACAAGACACTGTTCTAATATGAGACACCACCTCTAAAAGGAAGGGAGAACACAATATATTCTTTGTGCTGTTTTCATCAAAGGATGCAAACGCAGAAAATGTAACTAGAAATAAGTTTTCTTTTTCCTTACCTAATGATAAGATTATTTAACTACAGGTCTTTGCTTAAAGATTTGAAAAGGCAAACACTGGGTAGCCCACATGCATGTAGCAGTTTTGATTTACCCTCTTTTTGAAAGAAACAGCTGTGGAGGAAACAACATTACCTCTAATCCAGCTACCAGAACAAGCCTGTCTACATGGCCATCCCATTTACACCAGATCTAGCAAAGACGATGTTATGGGATGACTCAAGTGACTAAATCAACAAAAAACTGGATTTGGCCTGGAGGGGAAGGAGACTGTGGCTTAGTTTTATCAATGGCTTAGCTATGTGATCCAGCTCAGCCTGGGGCTACACAATCATTAGGAAGGGAAGTTGCAGAAGCAGCACACAAGATTACAAATAACATGAAATCCTACACCGAAAAAAGCCCCCAAACTTCCCTCTCTCAATTCCAAGTGAAATGATGAAATTCTGTGTAGCAGAACAGAGATTTTACTACTTTGACAGATTGTCTAAGAACGCTCTGAGCATAGATTAACAAAACAAGCCTACATTAAGATTCTGCAAATTCTTTACATTTTCTGGCCCAGATTTAGAATGGAAAGCAGCATAACATGAATTTGCCTGAAATTAAAACCAGAAGACTTCTCCAGTAGAGGCTGAACTGTATAAAAGAAATGTCACAGGGAAAAAGTACCGTTACAGTAATTAATGTAGGAATTACTTGCTACTTTAAAATCTGCTTTTACAGTTTTAAACAGAAAAAGGCCAGTGATGTCCAACATCAAAGGCAAAATGATGAAGTCATTTGTCCTTTTGAACGTGCCAACACAATAGTTTTCAAAACCAGTCTTTCTAATTCAAAGATTATATTCTTCTCCTTAAGGGCACAAAACTACTATAACAACATTTTATTTTCCATAATGAAAATTAGAAATACAAAAATAAAATATATCAAATTGCAATTACTTTAGTATTACAAGGGCTTTTTGTATAGATACGTGAAAATGGCTATAATACTTTTAGAATCTGCTGCCTAACAATAGTTAAAAAAAAAGAGGTTTATTTTTTATTTTGTTGCCCAATGCTCAAAAAACCCACAGAATAAAATAATACTATCCTATAAATCTAGACTCATAAATTACAGTATTCTGCTAACATCCAGGTTAACATTGACTGACTGCAGAATTATTAATGTCAGAATTATTTGTGCTTCCAGTTACCCTGTTGCAAAGCTCATCGAAAGCTGTCACCCAGAGATGTACTCCTCAGTTCAACATGAAATCACCTTCTAATCTAGACAATTCAGAGATCACACACAAATAAAACAGTCTTTGCTAGGGATTTCCAAAACTTGATTAACTCTAATCTCATCTGCTGGTTTTAACGTATACATTGATTTAATTAATATACAACCAATTAACAATGGTGTTAGAATGCACCGCATCAAATGTCACTCAATTTTAATGCACTAACAGGATTAATAGACACTACATATGTCTAATTTTTTTTATTTTAAATAATGCGATATTTAAGATCTGATTAGACTTATTGTGCATACATCTGCCATTTGGTGTACACACACATAGGAAGAGCATACAAGGCCAATTTATTTATCCAAATCTACAAGGACTGTAATCATACCTGTGCATGTTCAGAGGCTCAAAAACGCTCATGCTGCTGACATATATTTAAATTATCACATTGGAAATGCTCATTTCAGTTCCAGAGTCCCCCAGAGGAATCCACAGGCTTTGGTGTGCAGCCCCGCCGGTACGAGTGTTTTGCTGGGCCACGCTACGCCACACTGCTATGCAAGCAACAAGCCACAGTTTGCCCTTGGAACAGCCGATGATAAGAGGTGAGAGCAAGATGGCAAAACGAATGAAAGAGACATCACAGAATTATCAGTTTATTGCACCTACTGCCCCACATAACCCCATTAATGAAACAGAAAAAGCCCACAGTGCTAGGTAACCACATGTAAAAATTGTACAAAATTGGATGGAAGTTTTCCGTTCAAATCTTGAATGCAGTGACTTTAAAACTAACGTATCTTTACACGTATTGTACACAAACAGTGTCTTAAGCAAATAAATGACCTTACTTCAGCCACTAAAGCATGCTTAAACTTTATTCATGAGTAGTTCGGACTTTATAGGTACCTACAGCGATGTCTGAAATGAGGCCTGTCAGGAATAATTCAATCTTAAAATCCAGCTGAATTGTGTATATTGCTGTCCATTATCACAAATGTAGTGTTTTGCACCATGGCCTGAGAGGCAAACACTAGGTAATGCCGGTTTTGCCCAATTCTAAGGCAGTCTGTACTTTTTGGCACTCACATGTACCATTTAAGGAGTTTTTCTTTGGCACGGCTTCAGCTGACACTGCAGACTGGGGGGGACAGAAAGGAGTGAAACTTAAACTAGGCTGGTCACTAGAAACACGGTACATTTGCCCTTTTGAAAGCCAGTCATGCTTTTCAGGGTGGACACACTTGAAAATCAAAGCAACCGCAATTTGCAGAAGTATCAAGACAAAAATTTTCAGTGATTTCAAGTAATTCTTACTAGCTTACATCTGAATGGGGCATCAAACAGGCTTTTAAGACAAATCTGTTTTTCTAGAATTTAAGTTGGTCTATTACAGTTTGTTTGTCATAGGTTCTGAACACTAGTTTCCCTAGTTAGCATGCTAAGAACAGGCACATTTCTGTTGGAATGATGCTACAGACTCTTAATAGCTTTTGTAAATGCCCTGTTCATAATGCTGACTTCAAGACAGCAACCTAAATCAGAAATGATGCTATGTATGCGGGATATAAATTAATGTTCAGTACAACTGGTGTCCTGGTTTGAGCGACACAGGATTAATTTCTCTTTCAGTGATTTTGCTTTGGGTAAGGTCTCTTCTAATGCTTGGGAAAAACTGCACTTTTAGAAGACTCCAGTGTCTGAATTTGTGAAAATATTTACTTTATAGCTCGCTATCATGTGTGGGTTTCAAGGTCTCAGAGTTTTTGAGCTAGCCAGGTGCAGGAAAGACAAGTGAGACCTGGGCACTTGACCCAAGCTGGCCAACAGAATTATTTCATGCCATGAATGTCACATTCCACATAAATTAGAAAGTCTGCTGAGGAGTTTTTCTCTCTTCCTTCATGGCGGCGATCCAGAGAACTTCTTGCCCCAGTGCTGGACCCCTGAGCCCTTCCCTTCCTCCCAAAGCCGTAGCACTAACAGTGTCTGACATTTGCTGTTCCCTGCTGGGAGTGCACAGCTTCCTACTTGATACAATTGGCCAAGTATAATCCGTGTAAATTTTATATTGGTATCAGGATCAATATTGGTTCTTTCGTATTATTAATGCTAATTATTTAGTCTTATTCTATTAAATCTGTTTATACTTCAACTGTCAGGTTTCCTTGTTTTTTTTCCCAATTCACCTCCTCAGGTGGAGAGGGGTTATTGGGTGAGAGAGTAATTGTCTAAATGACAATAAATTGTTGTGGGTTCTTCAAACCATAACAACTGGTATGAGCAGAAATGTATCCTCTTGATCTATACAAGACGAATACAAGTCATGGCCAAAATGGATGTAAGCATTATATTAAATGGTAACTTCCTCAAAATTTTTGTATGGTTCATGGGATGTGGGTGGACAGGAGAAGACACGTAACACTGGATATCGATATCCATACACCATTACCGACAAAAGGAAGTATAAATGCAAGTTCAGTTCCATCGACTCTTACATCCCTTCTTTATTGGGGTGCTATGAAAGATGTGCTTTTGGATGTTTTTCTCTGTAAAGGCTGAAGGGAAGCAAAGAGCAAGTACAATTTATGGTCTTTGCTTGTCCATCATCATCTGCTTAGCTCCACTACTGTCCTAAGATAAGCAAATACAACATGCACAGACAGTTTAACATAAATTCATATGAAAAGAGTCAAGATCCAAATGAAATGCAGATACTGCTCCCCTTTTTCCCTAGTACCCTTTAAATGCTCTTTCTTAGAAATCTGAATGCTGCGGTATCTCAGTAAGGACAAAAAGAAGTAGACTCCTTGTTGCAGGAGAAGTATGCAAAGTAAACCATCATTAATGTAAACAATTAAAATATATTATATAACACAAAAACAGAACATGTGAACATTATAATAATATGTTATATTCATTATATAAAATAAATGCTATATATTATTGTTATATTAATTTAAAATTGTAAATATGTTTATTAAGTTAATATATTACTATAGTACATATTATAATATATAGAGAATATTGTAGTTTTATAAAGGCAGAAGAGAATTGTCTGCCTTTTTAGGAGGAAGGGATCTGACGCTTTGAGTTTGGGCTTACAGAAAACTGCAATCAGATTGAAAATGTAGTGTCATCATAACGATCTTTGGTAAAATGGATCTTTCTTGAGTATACTGCCAATTAGCCAGCACAGCTATTCATGCATACAAAGATTCAAAATTGTAAACATGAAAAAACTAGAATAGCAAGTTGCTTTTTACCACGGGACAAAAAAGCAATGCAAACTCCCAATCATGGCTTGAATCTGCTTTTCACATTGTTATGAAAGAATTATATGTATGCATAAAAAGGGTAGTTTAGTTTGTTACGATTACAGAAGTTGTCCACCCATGATGTGTACCTACCTAAAACAAAGGCTGAAACCATCACACTTCCTGCTCTGCTACAGTAACAACCCAAAGTTACTGACAAGAACCAAACAGATTGTTTAAATGTATATATTCTGTCACTGATTTAATGAGATTCCACTCCAAAACTTAAAAAAAACTTTTCACGAGTTGGGTTTTTTTTTTTTAATTTTATTTAAATCCTCATGACTTTCACGAAAGATATAAACAAGACTGTGCAGAAAGTGTCTGCTGTTTGTTTGCTCTAGTCTGCTGATAAGACTCATGTTTTGGGGGCTAAGCCAAATGCGACTTCATTTTCTTAATTAGAATTTTCAAATTCTGTGCTATTTGAACCACGCAATTTAAAATAAGCAATGTACCAGCTGGATGAGTTTATACAGTCTGCACACATTAACTTGGCATTTTAACTGTTCAAACAGTGTCTACCAATGAAGTAATGGAAAGATGCTGGAAAGGCTGAAATATGTCCTTGTTTCAAAGGTGACTCGCAAAATAAAAAAATCGTCCAGCTTGTTTGATAATATGCTTAGAAAGACTTGGAAGAGCTCTGGGAGCTACTTCCATTTTCAGTCTTCCAATTCTTGCCTTCTCTGCCTGGATGGAAGTCCTTTTAGCAAGACCTGGAGCTTTCTCAGCTTTATAGCTTTATCACCTATGAAACGTCTCTCTGTCATCAAATGTGTACGGTATCAGGCTAGCAGGTTTCAAAAGGCAACAGGAAAGAGACAGACATCATGACTGCATGAATCTTGCTCCCTTAGAAAGCTAAGGCAAGAAGAGATTACAGGGGGAGTGGAAACGAAAAAAAACCCAAACTCATACTTTAAAAAGACCCACACATCTTTTAGACAGACAGGGCACAGAAGTCCTTCCCCACCTCCCCCACCTCCTTCCCCTTCTGTTTATCTTCTTTAAGTAAGGCTATTTCTCAATTTTTGTTTATTGTCGTCCTCTGATTTTACACACACCAAGGAAGCTATAATTTTATGCAGTTTCTAAATGTGAAGATTCTTTCACATATTAGCCATCTAAAAGTCTCAGTTTCTTTCAGGTTACCTTAAAATACTGGGAAGCAATATTGGGTGATTCAGCAGCAAGCAGACAGTGATACATCATCGCTGTAGCAGCAATGTGGAGGCTGACAGAGCAAAAAATACAAGTCATATTGGAGCAACTCATCCTTTCTCATCAAAGTCCTTAAACAGGTGAAACGTAGGTACCCATCTCTTTTTACTGCTGTAAGGGTCACCTGGCTAGGATTACATGCCTAGCTCTTAGCCAGCAGCTACCTGAGTTGAACCCCATGCAATGTATATGTATGTGAGGGACTGGGGCGGGGGGTGGATAAAAGGAAAAACAGGGATGGGAAAACCATGTTTGCACAATAAATTTAAAAGGTTAGAAAGTAAGCAAGAGAGAAAAGCACTGCTTTTACACTGTAATAAAAAAATTTTAGGTGTGAATTTTGACCAATCTGATTTATTTGTGAACACACATACCCCGCCTTCCCTCCTCAAAAAAGATAAATTGCTGAAAATGTTACAGAGTTCCAGGTTTCAGTGCCGTTTCGCTTTTTTTTGATGCTTGAAATTTTAATGCATTTCCAGATGGAATGTTTTTTCACCTATAATTTTCTAAGATATTCTAAAAACACACCCAGCACATTCTTTAAAGCCAATGTCTAGAATTAAGTTTGCTTCAGTTAAATCAGACCACTTGCCTTATTTTACTTTTCATAAACAGTGAACAAGAAGCGAAAAGGTTATTCAGAATTTTTTTTTAAATAATTCTCTTAAATCTTGGCATGCAGAGGAAATGGAATTGCTGACTACATCGTAGAAAACATTTAGACCACATTCTCAAATCTGTTTTGCAAAAATCTTAACCAAAAGTTTGTCTCACGTTAACATCATAATGTTAAGAGAAAGGAGAAATCTGGAAAGCAGAGACGAAACAGCAAGTTAGTATTTCTTCCACTTTCAGGCATCACAAGAGACCAATTATAGTAATTCCTCCAACAAAACTTGAAAGAAAGAAATCTGAAACCCCGTAACTTCTCTACTCTCACTAAGCAAATATGAAGACAAGATAGCCAGACAACCATGAGCTAGAGCACTAGCATACGCTATCTCAAATTCTCACATGTGCAGAAATTCTCTGAACCTGAACTTGCATGGGCCTGCAGTGAGCACTTATGTTGAGGATTACTGAAGTCAAAAGATCTCATCAGTTGAGTGAAGCTCTAGCAATTAATATTTAGGAATTATTTTGCCAAGAATGCCTAGGGAATTTCCACAAGTAGACCTTAAAAACATAGAAAAGAAGGCATTATCCATTACAAATGAAGTTGGGAAGCTGCTTTTCTTCTCAAAATTAAAGCAACTGAATCTAGTAGTTCTTGAAAGATACACCACTTCTGCAAAAGAAAATTACAGAAGTGCAGCTTAGTTTTTGAGCCTACTGAACTTAATATTCCCCTTCTACAAACATTTTGCCAGAGGCTAAAGAAAACTGAGTACAAGTTTATTTGCCTAACATATTTGGATCTTCCACTCCAAAAAACACAGGCATGCAGAGGAATACTTTCATGCAAACCCTTTAGAAGCATTTAGCTATGGGCGTTGAGGGCTAGATTTATACAAGTATTTGGGTGCTTAGATGCTTGAGATACCACTCTGCCACCATCTACTCCTACAGGTGGCAGTTTTCCCCTAATTGCTTAGGTTTCCAAATAAAACCTATGAAACAGCAAGTTGTTTGTAAGGGATGTATGCCTTGGGGCTGATACGCTCTGTGCCAGCTTCAGTGGGACTCTCAAACCAAGCATTTCCAGATGGAAACGTGAGGTTTCCAACTTGATATGTTCTTCACTGTAGGTTTCAATCTAATGAATCTTCAGACCTGGACTGGAGCGCACATGAAACCAGGAAAGGTCTCTCACAAAGCACTGACAAGTTGATCCTTAACTGCCATGTGGGATAGAAAAATTCAAATCCTTCCTCTGTCTCTTCTGGAACAGGGACTTCAACTCATCCTTCCCTCACAGAAAATTCCTTAAACTCTGGGTGCTCAAGATGAAGGAGGCTGAGGGAACTGAATCTTTAAAAATCTCCTATTGATGCTATTGCCATTTCATAAAATATTTACAATATTAACAACATATTAAACAGTTTGAAAATATTCCCACAGTCATAGACTCATAGAATCGTCTAAGTTGGAAGGGACCTTTAGTCCACTGCTGCATGTGTTTTACACAAGTGACCAAAATGACAATCCCTTTCTGCCTGCTTAAGGTCGTGTATGATGTCCTCAGCACAGGAGCCAGAAAGACCTGGACCCCAGAGCAATTAGAAGAACAACAGTTAACACATTTTCCTGCTGATATGCAGACAAAGCAACAGTGGGGCTTACGTAGCTTTGGTTCTTAATTCTAGGAGAAAAGACAAAGCCCAAACAGAGGGAAATTTTTGTCTCTGACTTACAGATTCTCTGTCCTTCTTTTTGCAGAAGTTGCAGAAATGACTAAAAAACCCCAGACATGCAGACTTCTCAGTCCATACCACAAAACACACTTCCAAATTACATTCAGCAGCTGTTCAACTATCTGCAGTAGAGCAAACCTGTAACAGGACAATGCAGTTGAATGTTGTACCCACAGACATGGGCACAGCTGTCTTTACTTTCCAGTCCTTCCCAGGTCTAGAGGAATACAGAAATCGAATCTAGAAAAGGTCTTGGTTTTTATCCCAAATGGACAATATATTTGCACTGTGTAGAAAACAAAGGAGAAGTACTCTTAACTTCAGAGTTCATCTGTTTAAAGGCACAGCCATCAATCAGGCAGCTTTTTCTACCACTTCTAAGGGCACTTTGGGGTCATTTTACTGCACAAAGAAGTTGTACACTAGAAAATAAAACACTTGGAGAAACAGGCATCAACTCTATTTTTCAGATGGTCTGTTATCACCAAAAGAATTTGTTTAGTCTATACAGACAATAATAATTCTCAAAACTGAGAACTATCCCAGGTAGTAAATTTAAAAGAAAGCTCTTATGCTGTAAGAACACCAAACAGTTCATATTTTCATCTGAAGTTTACGATTTGGAATTGAAAAGTTATACCTTGTTACAACTAAGTTTTAAGAGTAATAAACCAGCAATACATTGGGTGTAAAAACCTCTTCCTCACAGCCTTCTTCCAGTTTGCTTGTTTTGTAATGGGAACGACAACAACAAACACATAACCCGATTCTAACCATGTTGCTATCGTGGACATGCACACTCAAGAAACCAACCTCTCAAGCCCGTGCCATTTTCTGCTGGCAAGTGTGTGTACCTGGGATAACACTGTGTTGAAGGCAGTGTTTGCCCAGAGGTGCTGGAGCGTTAAGACCTGCACACAAGCACGTTTCTCCCTCCAGCTCCAGGACAGTGCTCTGGCACAAAATACACTCTACATACGTCATGCTCATGCACTGCTTTACTGGAAGCTCATTTAGATGAACTTTCCATGGTTCAGCAAGGTAAACCTAACCAGTAAGTGCAAATTCAAACAGAACTATAAAAGAGATAAGGTTGAGACAAGCACTTGTCTTATTATTCCCAATCTTCTCTTCAAAGTCTCGTCTCCAAAATACTACAGTGAAGAACTCTATATAGCCTTAAGGCTTGAGAATATGTTATTTAAATCGTATATATATTCTGCTGTTTTTTTCCACCTAATAAAAAAGTCTTTCCCTTAATTTTTTTCTAGAAGCTTACAAATAATCCTATTATTAGTTGACAATTCACTTTAAAATGCTCTACTCCCAAACACAAGGCATTGCCAAGGCCACCTTTCTCTCCAAATTTAAAATACTTGAAAGCTATTAACAGAACACAATGCCACAGCAGCTAGCAAAACAGCTCCTCAAAGGTTACACTGCACACTTCCCTTTTCTCTTCAAAATAATATTAAGACTGTTTAGGTTTCCACTCACAATTTTCAAGATTTGACAGGATAATGGAAATCTGACTTTGAAGCATGTGGCTTTTATGAAAAGTTCACTTTCTTAAGTAACAACAAATTGTGTACTTCATACTAACTCTGTTTGCTCAGATTTTCCCAGCAATAACGCACACCTCCTGGAAGCCTGCCTTTTTCATTTGTTGAAAAAACTCTTCCAACTCTTCTATCATCACACTCAAGGTACTGTTCCAGGTGCAAAAACCCTGGAAATGTCACATAAGGGCACAAAAGACTGATTCACCATGACTGACAATTCAAGCTCTGCCTCTTGGAATGCAGAACACTGCTTATTAATCTTCAAAATAATCTTCCATAAAGCTCATGCATTTTCTGAGGTAACTGTTACACACCTCCATTTCTGCAGAGCAAATGTGATGTTTTCGTGGTGTGTTTTTACAGCTTCAATCCCCACACCCCCCTGATCTTTGAGTTGAAAACTACAGTAAGGAATATAACGGAAAAAGAATGAATGATGGGCTAGTCCTCTCACAATGGTGAAGAATATATGGATATGATTAACTTCACAGCAGAGAAATCATCTACACTTACATAGTGCTACAAACTTTTGTTTATCTGAACAAGTGCCACTAGTTATATAGCAGATGATTCTTTCATTTTTGGAGTTTCTTTCTCTCTGATGCATCACAAAGCACCATACAAACAGCAATCTGAACCTCAGAAGCATGCTTCAGCTAGAAAGATGCTGAAAGGATAACAGGTGAGCAACAATATCTTTTTATGATAATAAGGGCAAAGAATGACCAACTCCAACTAAGAACACCGTGGCAGACCGTTATTCTTACAAAGACACCAAGAGAGTTTAATGCATGGCTGAACTCAGAAACCCCAGCAGCTTTAAACATCTCATCTGACTGTCTGACACCGCAAAATGCACACACCGCCACACGCACCTCAAACAAGGTGGTCAATCAGAGGAGTACTTGCACCTTCAGATTACTTCATATTTATTACCTACTAGATCAGAGATTTAAGATACCTAATGTATATCAAAGAGTAATACGTGTTTTCATACCACCTGATCCCTAGGGTTTGTAAACAAGCCAATTAATCTTTAATATATCAGCAGTATAGGCAGATGTGGTTTCTTTCAGACATACACAGCCAAACGCAGCAACCTCTAACCAGTAAAATTCCCAACTATGTCTAGACCTTTGGCACAGAATGAAAATTGTCACTGATGTGTTTTTTGTATTTTTAGCAACAGTCTACGTGAGTAAACACAGAAAGATTTAACCCAAGGCCAGCAAGCCAGACACAGGGCAAATTTAGCCCCGGGTCCCTACATCTGTGTGCATACCACTGATGCATAAAACTTCATTGTTTCAGAAAGCATGTAAGGATGTTACCTTTCTGGACGTGGATGATGTCTGGAAAGTTGGCTAAATGCCCCTGATACAGCGCTAACAAATCCATCACAGGATCTAGGTCCTGCCGAGGCTGATCTGCAAAGAGGTCCCCGATGGCGTCGTAGGCTTCTGCAGTGAAGGCTATGGCTTGGTTGAGGCCAGCTGAAAAGGCCTGCTGGTCCAGCTCAAATGCCTGACTGAGACACTTAAAGGAGTGCCCCACCTTCTGGTATTCCTTCTTGAAACCAGTGACTTGTTTGCGGGCAAACTCGTTGGCTGTGTGATTAAGCTGCAGGGCACTCTCGTCCATCTTCTTTGTGAAGGCTTTGAAGCCATCCACCTGGCTTTCCACCTCCTGCAAGTCCAGGCTGGCCCCAGGGCCCGTGGGGACACTGATGGTCAGGAAAAAGTTGGCACCCACCATCTCATCCTTTTCAGCCTTGCGCTTGCCTTGTTTCCAGGCCTTCTCATCCGTACTGGGACAGGTGAGGAAGTGCTGGAAGGCGTCACACTGAGCCAGCACAGGGTGGCTGCACATGTGGTCCATCCACCAGGCCAGGCCTTTGCGACGTTTGGAGATGAAGTCCTCCTCGAAGCGGCCAGTGGCCTGCTTCTCTGGCAAGTGGGGCACAGAGATGACAGGGAACTTCTCGGCCAGCCGCCCGTAGAGCCAGTCAAAGTGCTTGTAGCGGCGGTGTACCTGCTGCCCGGTGTGGCTGGGCACCAGCTTGTAGGCAATGTAGCTCTTCATGCCCTTGAACTTGGTCTGCTTGGTGGGGTCCTCGATGGAACACTGGAAGGGGTAGGGGTTCTCCTGCCACTCGGGACCCCGAGGTCCCAGCACCACGCACAGCTTGTCCCCATCCTTCACGAAGCCCGACGCCTCCCCCAGCACGAAGGCCTCCCCACCGGACTTGACAAAGGTGGAGAAGCGGTTGAGGTTGCGGCTCACGGTAGCCGAGCTCTTGGCGCCACCGCCACCACCGGGCGGGTGTGCGTGGCCAGCTGGGTGGCCACCACGGGAGCCCAGGGAGAGCTCGGACCGGGTGGACAGACGGTAGCGGCCAGAGGCCCCGCCACCCGCCGCCTCGTAGTCGGGGTAGGAGCTGCCCAGGGCGCCCGGCTCGTCGGCCACGGTGGAGCTGTCGTCCCAGTCGTCGTCCCAGTCGTCATCGCTGCCTTGGCTGGGCTGGTAGGAGCCACCGTAGGGCGCTGGCGGGAAGGTGAACCCGGCGGCGGCGGGGGGCAGCGGGAAGGGCTCGGGCGCCGCCGCCGGTGGGGGCTGCTGCGCCGCCGGCTTGAAGGCGGCGGGGGGCGGCAGCGGCTCGAAGCCGCCGGCGGGGAGGTTGGCGTAGCGGGCGGGCGGCGGCGGCTCCGCGGCGGGGGCGCGGATCACCTGCACGTAGGAGGCCGGGAAGAGGCCGCGGTCGCCGCGGCTGTTGACGCCCTCCAGCCAGCCCTCGATGTCCTGCTCGCTGCAGAGGCTCAGCACCTCGTGCTCCCGCAGCGAGATCTCCCCCGGGTTCTCCGACCTGAAGTCGTACAGCGCCCGGGCCCGCAGCGCCATGGCCCCACCGCCCAACCGCCCCCCGGGGGCTCCCCGCCGCCGCGGTGCCGCCGCCCCTCACCGCGCTGCGCCGGCGGGGCTGCGGCAGGACAGCGCCGCGGCTGCCCCCTGTCTCCGCGTCCCGTCGGCGGGGACGCTGCGGCGGCTGGTTCCCCCGGCTCCGCTGCGCTACGGCGCGGCCAGCTCCGAGTCCCGACTTCACCCCGGCGAGCGAGGCAGGGCGCAGGGGCCGAGCCGGCGATCGTCCCACGTCGCCAGTTTCGCTAATCCAGAGCCGAGAGGCAGGGCGGAGGAGCCGAGCCCAGAGCGGCCGCCCCCATCGATGGGCCCGGCCCGCCCCTTCCATTCCATTCCATTCCCGCTCGCCCTCTGGCGTCCGAGCGGCCGCCGGGCTGCGCCGGGCGCGGGAGAGGGAGGCGGGCAGAGCTCGGTAGCGCTCCCGGATTGCCCCGTTTGGAGCGTTTCATGCCAGGCTGCACAGGTTGGAGCACCTGCTCCTTGGCTGGTTTCTCAGAAGCCTGCCAGGTCTCCGCGACTCAAGCACGTAACGATCACCCCCCCGCCCCGCCGCAAGGTGTTTCAGCAGGTCTCCAGGTCCGGCCACGAAGGTTGCGCGGCTTCGCGGGGGGCGGGTTTTCTCCCCAGGGCTCCCGCCGGGTGGGCAGGACGGGGCCGTGCCCCCGCCGCTTCCCCTGCCGCAGGAGGGTCCGTCGCCCGCTTGATGGGGGGGCGCGGGGGGTGTGGGGGGGGTGTTGCGCCCGGTCTGGAGGTCCTCCTACAGCTCGTTCCTCCGTACAAAGAAAAGGAGGGCCAGAGTTAGGGAAGTGTGCATTTTAGTTGTGGATAATGTGTATTTTATCCCTCTCGAAAAATGTGGTCATGCTGCTGATGTTGGTTTTCTGTGGAACAGACTCGATCCCATCCCGGTGCTTTTTTCCCCTGCCCTGGTCATTTCCCCTCATAACTCCTGCAGCACCTGGTCCTCCCGTGTTGCCTGATCCCATAGATCCCATCCCATTAATCATCTTTGAGCTCTCTTTGGATCCCTCGATACAAATTTCTCTCAAGATTTCTACCTGTTCATGAACAATTAGAAAGAAGGAGGAAATGTGCCTGTTTGGTCCCGGTTCTTCAAGCTTTCCCGTCAGCATCCTGCCAGATCCGTAGTTCTTGCTCATTTCTCTGATGTAGTTCAAAGTGTACGTTGGTTCTGAAAGGTCTTTGTGACAAATAAGTTGCCTTCATCTGGGCATCACTGGAATCATCTGCGATTCACTGGAATGCTACAAGACCCACTGCTTGCTTTCATTCCTGTTGTTAGTGCTTGGTACCTGGGTTTTGCTGTTGTTCACTTTTTTCTTCTGACCTTCATTTTTCCAATGTTATTGCACATATTATCACAGCACTTTTCTATTACTGTTGCTTGCCTTGTGTGCTTAGCATTTTTTGAATCTATCAGCTTACCCCAGCCTAGCATGTTAGCCTCAGATTCCTTCATTGCTTAACTCTGGAAGTCTGTTTTAATTATCTCATACCAATAGAGCCCAAAGAACCATGTAGTTCACCACACAACCAGTTCCTCAGTGGCCAACCCCCGTGAAACACGTTCATGTTGCATCACCTGTGCCACCATGTCCAAACCCAAGCACTAAATTTGCAGCAGCAAGTTTATGGAGAGCAATTCTGACTATCAACATCAGCGCAAAGGTAAGAACCATCAATCTTCTCCCGAGAGAGAGCTGGCAGCTGCCCAGGATGGTGCAGCTGAAGACCTTGACTTCAGACAACTCTGTATCAAGGCTTCTGGGTTTCCCTGCCAGCTGACTTGGTACTGGTGGAAGCATCCTGTCCTGGCCTAGTCACCATTAACCCCCCAGCAGGCTCTGAGATGCTCCTCAAACCCCGCATCAGCATCTGTCAGTGCTCTTAAAACTGCCAAAGCTCTTTTTCCATCAAGGCTAGTGATTGTCAGTGTTCTGCCGCTGCAGCCGGTGCACCATCAGCATCTGCCTTCGACACAGACATGGTTCTCTTCTGCCAAACACAGAGATTGCCATGGAACCTGATCCATGGTCCAGTGTGCGGCCTTCCACCCGTGTGGCCAACCTGGACTAAGGACTAAAACCCCAACAGGAAGTAGATGTGGATCAGTTTAACCTGGGCTCAGATTTCATCCCAAATTCTGACTACTGCGAATCAAGATAAGTGACTGGGATTTTGTATTCCTTCCAAAGTTAAATCCTAACATTGATCTGGGCAGTCTTGTGCATTCATGTGAATCCTCACAGGTTAAACTACAGGAAAATTAGCTCCTGATCTGCTTTTTCTATACAACTTACTGTTTTATATATATTTTACTGCACCCGATTGAACTCCTTTCCCAAATTTTTCAGTCCTATTCATCTTAATTTCAATGTCCTTAATCATTAATGTTGTTTTCTCCAAAACAGTCTTTTTTTCACATGAGGTGATCAGTACTGGAAATGATGCTGACCTGCTTGATTTGTGTGAACAGATACATTTAGGATTGCTTTCATTGAACACCTTGGAGTGATGAACAAGATGCCTTGCGCAGCTCCAAAGCCAGTTCAGGAATGAGTTTTTGCTGCTCCAAGGGGTTGTGCTGACACAAAGGGACAATGTTGAGCTGGGTGCCCGACTTACTTCCTTGGGTGCAGTGGTGGAGGTGGCAGCTGTCCGGCTTCCCCCTGCCCCCTTTACCATATCGGATCTGGCATTTTCTTAGTAAGTGCTGGCTTGGTATTAGTATCGCAAATGGACACAAGCAAAGGCATGAAGTTCAACAGGTGCAAAAACTGCTACCAGGAGAATTTAAAGGCATAAGATCTGTAAAGATAATGAAAATACTAATTCTTAAATAAATAAGTGTAAACTAATGAAGTAGTTACTCTCTAAAATCTTCAAGTTTTATCTTGAGTTTTTAACAAAAATTAAGTTAGGTGAAATTGGGTCATAGTTTTCAGAGACTAATGCCATCAATAAGGCAAAATTGTGAAAGGAAAAACTGTGTTGTATTATTTCCCTGATGGACAAACCTGCACAGAGAATTTGGAACAATAATGAGGTTGTAGATGATGTTTTCCATCTTTCTCCCACCAGTGAGCCAACTCTGATTACCACTGTGTGCAGGCACCCTGTTGTGAATGTTAAAATTAACGTTTTTAAAAACTCAACTATTATTTTCAAGAAAACCAAGCTGTGCAATTAGAAACCACCCTAAAAAAGATTTTTTAAAGGGTTTGAAGAAGCCAGCTTCTTAGGCCCTTGCTAACCATCTACAGTGCCAAGCAGAAGAGCTGGATTGATTGGGCTTTGTTTCTTGTTCAGACTAGCAGAGGCAAGGATTTCAAAGTAAGAATAGCACATACTGACTTACAGCATTTTAGCTGCACAAAGCACGTGTCTGAATGCTTTGCTTGGTCAGGAATTTCTGCCATCTTCATTGGGAATTGAATTTTCAGAGTCAAAGTGAATGTGATTGCAATCCTATTGAGACTGATAATCTATAATTCAGGGAAAATGTTTATTATTTAAGGTGTTCCTAAGGGTTTGTAATTTGGGCGGTGAAACTGAAAGCCAAACTAAAGCCAAATGGCTACCAATGTCTATGTACGGGATATCTCATTGTTTTAATTTGGAGGTATGCGTCTCACAACCCCTGAGAATATATGCTGAAAGAGCTGTTTGAAAGCAGCGTAATTTATTTTTCTGCTTAGGTGCAGAGCTTAAAATAAAAAATTTGGGAACATTTTGACAAAAAGGTAAGGATTTTAGGCTATCTTGAATTAGGGAAAAATGAATGAGTAGAGGCTCTGAAACCAAAAATAATAAAAGCAGGTATCACCCCTGTATAACTTTTCCTTGAAGCCCCCAAGTCTTTCCTTCTTTATTTTGTTAGTTTTCCTCTGTGCTTTCACTTTGCTGGTTTAGTAAGAAAAGCAAAGTGATTTTTCATGAGAGAAGATGAAGCTCTGGTGGCACTTAACCTTTTTATTATGGTGGTATCCCTTTGTGGACCCTGGAAAAACTGTGTGTCTGGATATTGAACAATGTACTTGTAGGAAAGACACTGAATAGTGCCAGTGTCATTTCTAAGAGCAAACTCAGTCGTGTGCTTACTCAGTATGTGATTTTTTTGTTGTTGTTGCCATTTGTGTTATATCTCTAGATGATTTTTGTTTTGCTGGTGGTACTATCTCATCATAACTCGAAATGACTGTGATTTTTTTTAAACTACAGGGATGGATAATAAATTTCACTTAAAAGGGGAATAAACTGGTTTTCTTCCATTTCTACATCATCTGTAACTGGAATGTCGCAGTTCAGTGTGCCTGGCAGGGCTGCCACTAGAGGGCACGAAATGATTTTAGACACTGAAGTTGCCATCCAAAAGCAAGTAAAGACTGAACTAACAAGGCAGTGAGGAAAATGCAATAAATGAGACAAATATGTTATTCTTGGGGTAATTTTTTTTTCAGTTTCTAAAAGATTATTAGCTTTTAAATGTTTTGTAAAACTATAATTGAAAATATAAAACAGGTATCAGAAATGGAGACTCTTTATAGTGTGCTATGGAATTTAGGAAAAGATGCCGTGGGATTTAGGAGGAAACAAAATATTTTTCAAGCGGGAACACAAACTAAGCAGAAATTGCATAGCTTTTTTCAAACCAGGTTGTGTAAAATTAGAGATAATTGAGCAGAATTGCTGAGGTTCTTGTTTCACCTTTGCAATACGTATTAGCTATCTCAGCCCCAGCCTGTGTAATAGATGGCTGTTACTCAGAAATTCTCAACCCTCCATTTAGTATTGCTTGGAATGTATGTCTGTCTCCATTCCTTGTCTGAAGAGATAATGTTTCCTAACCATCTAAGAATGCTGTCAAGATAAATTCATTATGTATGCAGTTCTTCCATGCTGTGGCAGTGGGGTTATGTGCTAGCCAGACATTCTAATGGTGCTGAGAGTCTTTTGTGGTTACAGACGAATAGGCCTGTGTCAACGGCCAGTCCCTTGACATGCATACAGGCAGAATTTACCTCCTGAACGTAAAGACTGAGACACGGCAAAAGAGGGTGTATGAGCCTGCTGTGCTGTAGCCCAAGCTGCACAAGTCCTTGGGGAGTAGTCTCAGTCTCATATATTGCAATCCAATACCTTTCATGTTAACAAACATTTTATAAACAGCAAGACTGTGAGCTAACTGGGTAACTGGGAAGGAAGTCCAGGTGAGGCCACTGTTATGTCCATGTGCCATATAAATGTGGCAGGAAAATAAAGTTATCTCAGAAAAAAGCCCATTGTATAGGATGAATAAAGTATGGTATAGCAAGAATGAAGGACTGAGCATACATTCATTTCCCACATGAAGGTATCTCTATCTTCACCCAGGATAGAGAAATTGCAGAGAGGACCTCCTTGGTGGGCTCTGTGCCTGTGTTAACCCTGGGGTTTATCATGGGAAAATGAATGCTTCTGGGTTCTAGAAATCCATGGGACTTGAGTTCTTT
The DNA here is from genome assembly GCA_008921705.1 of Burhinus oedicnemus. Lineage (NCBI taxonomy): Eukaryota > Metazoa > Chordata > Aves > Charadriiformes > Burhinidae > Burhinus > Burhinus oedicnemus. The sequence goes on along the minus strand of VFFE01007677.1, from coordinate 2,237,578 downwards.
GGGCTGAAGAGGTTCACATCAACCCTGAAGTTACTCTGGCCCTGTGCAGAGAGGTGGCTGGTAGTGGCTGGCTTCAGGGTGAAGGAATAGTCGTTGGCAGCTCTTCAGTTATACCTGTCAATGCATCAGGCTGGATAAGTCTTAACTGGACGTTATGTGTCTATGAGTGTTTACTGTCCATTGTCAAACCTTACGAGAGTGAATTCTCAGTCTCAGCCTGGAAACCAGAACAAGTTCTCACTAACTTAGGCAGCAGACCAATTTCAATGGCAGTTTCGCCATCAAAGTATCTTCCATTCTCTCAGTGCTTGCGTTTAAGCTAGCAGGAGGCAGTGACATTAAATTCTGAGTGAGATTGCTGTCTTATCTTCAAGGAGAAAAATTTAGCAATTTAACTTGTGTTGTTGATTGAGGACATGGAATACAGAAAGGATGGCCAAGGAGGTGCTCATGTTGTCTGTGTCAGCTCAAGAAATGAGTTCTGAGAAGCTTGGTGGCTGAAACTGGCATCAAGTTATTCTAAGGTAAACATTTTAGCTTCTGGGTTTTGCTGGTCTTTTGGCAAACATAGAAGCCTGCAAAGGATGAGGTGGTGAAGAAGGTTCCTGCTGTGCTTGTTTTGAGCTGTGTATTGGTGAGAAGGTGAAGGGTGTGAATTCTTATCACAGGTGGTGCAGCCTGTCGCTTCCTTATTAAACCCTTGTTTTAGAAGGGATTTCAATGCTGGAGACATACTGGGCATCCCATACCACTAGTGAAATGTTAAGAGATGATAATTTCCTAATAGAAACGGTGTCAGAACCTGCCTATGGTCATTCTGTATGCATTTAGAAGAACGTTTTATTAGCTATCCATAAATACAGAACTATATTCATATAAGCAGATTTATCTGAATTTAAAATATACTATTATAAAAGGGTGAGTGAAAATAGAAATGGAAAAATCAACAAATTGGTAGCAAGCAATACCAATTGATAGTTATGAGAAAAAGCTAAAGGTATATCAAAAATTATATGGCCAGTGAGACAACAGGCAGGACTTACTCAGCAAGAAACAAAATCCTGACAATAGTTTAGATGAGTATGGCATGAAGATGACAAAACTGCCAATGGTGGTACAGGAGAGATATTAAATATATCCAAGGTTATTCAATAAATATTTCTGCTCTGTATATGGAAAAATTATATTCACAGTTTTTCATGTCAATGAATTCCTGTGTGTTCTATTAGTAACTAAAGAGGGTGTTTAGCAGCAGGTGTTAAACTTTTATATCTTTGTAACTCAAAACATCAGGATAGTAAAAAGACTGTCCCAAGAGCTGTCCAGGCTATTACATTTTATTTTAGGGTAAAATTTATATCACTGAGCGAATCTCAGAGGGCTAGGGAAAACCTGCTCTGTGTTGGTCATGGTCATTATTAACACTTAAACAATTTGTGGAGGGGTGTGATGAGTATTCCATCAGCTGAAGTCTTTCAATAAAGATGTGCTGTCTTACTTAAGTATGTGTTCTTCTTCAAACATATTATGGGCTTCATGAGGAAATTACCAAGTGAGATGTTGTGCGCTGTGTTCAGGGGATCACACTGGGGATCATCACTGATCCCGCTGACCTTTACACATATAAATCTGGAAACCTTAACTGTCTCCACACTGTAACCATTTCAGGCTGAAGTTTCTAGAAGGTCTCAGATAAATATTGCTATGGGTAGTATGATAGGATGCGTCTCAGAGTTCGTATTTCTGCATATATTTGCCTCAGAGTCTCCTAATCTGCATTGAGTCTGTATCAGTTTCATTCCAGGATCAAGGCCTAAGGCAGAAACTGTATTTATGGTGCACTTTGTATGGTACATACTGATCATGACACCAGGACTTGGATAAATTTGGTAAAGTTAAAAAAAAATATGCTTGAAATACTATTAAAATGCATACAGCTGTCACTACTGTAGGTACCTCATGGGTTTCTGTCTGTCTCGTAAGATGGAGGACAAGAATTATGTTTCTATTTGTCATACCATGCTCTGAAAATCATTTCCCTTCAATAATCTTTCATTATAGCTTTGATGTAATGCTGTTGCTTTTAGTTAAGACTTGGACTTATTTAAACCCAACCTCCAAACTTAAAATCAGCTCATTCACAGTCAAAAGATACACCTGCCCTTAGTGTCTACACCACTGCGCTGCTGCGGTGGCTGTGGAACAGCTAAGTCCAGTGTGCAGGCTAAGAGGAGAGCAGAATATCCTGAAAAATGAGGACTGGACCTATTAATAAAGGAATTATTGCCACTGGAACGCAAAATTTCTTCTGATCCCATCTTCCCTCTTGTGTGGGGTCCCACACACAGAGGGAACCACTCATGTGGTCCTGTTTGTACATCTGAATCAGCTGCAGGAGCTGCCAGCTGAGCTCTGGGCTGCGTTGGTATTGTGGTGGGACAGAGCGAGGTGCCAGTCAGCCCCGGAGGCTGCACAGCAGCACCTGAGTGAGGAGGTCTTGCTGGATTAAACCAACTCCATGCAGCGCCAATGAGAGGGATGACTGCACACATTGACTAGTTTACAGTGAATCAGTAAGCCAGCTTGAGCTGATGAGGACTTGACTGTAGAAATTTTGGGGTGGCTAGTTCAGATAGGGCACTCATATTTCAACCCCCATGTCATCCAGCTCTGCTAAGAGTAAGTGAAACTTTTGGAGATTCTGCCATGGTATCTCTGCTTACATGATGGGAATGTACAATTAATGGATGGGAAAATTGAAAGGATGTGCACCTGGAAAGAAATGTAGATGAAGATAGTAGGTGACGTAGTCTTTCATCCTAGCATACCGAGGGTTTTGTCCATGTATGGTATTCCTTTTCTATTAAAAACCTGAATTTATAAAAGTTGTTTTGAAATGTCTTTCTCAGCCCTTAAAAATGCTCATTTTATCAAAAAGTCAAATATTTCTCATAGGAGGCTTAAATATTGTGCCTTAAAATCTTTTTTAATATATATATATGTATTTACACACATATATATTTTCTGAACCAGTTGGAGTGTTTTTCCTGCTCCCCATCCTTGCCTGAGACACCTCTGGTGGGCTTTCTTGCTGGCTACATGCTGAGGCCCATCCTGGTCCTACAGTTTTCCATCTCGTCTCCATACGCAGACCTGCCTGCTGCTGCTTCTGTATTAGCTGGCAGGGCTCGCGAGCGGCATGCTTCGTCAGCAGAAGAGGGGTAATCACTGGGGTCGGGGTCTGCCCAAAGCACAGTAAACACACTGAGGAGCAAGAGAGGAACTGTAAATGATTCTCTACTTGCATCAGTCGTACTTGTGCAAGTGGCTAGTAGACGTACTTCTCCCTGAAAATGCTGGCATCAGTGGTATTACCGTGTGGCTAAAGAGTGTGTCTTTTTAAGGAGATTGATGTGATTTGTGCTAAGGCTACAGCCCACCATGGCACAGAGAGCTGGGACCCCCATGCTAGCACTAACCTGGACGGGGAGTCCTGAGCTGTAGTGCCATGTTTCTCCTGTCTCTCTGTCTGTGAAAGCATTTTTAATAAGGGATGATTTTTTAGCCTGAGCACAGCAATAGACAGTCCAGGCTTTGTGGACCTGAGTTGGCACACAGGGACAGTACTTCTGGCTCCAGAGTTAGCGTGAGTCGGGCTGGCTCAGGTATCTCCAATGTAACATACAGGTCTAAGTCTTTAGACTTACCCTCTGCGTTCACAGTGTACAGCCACTGAGATACGGTCCTCTGGACGACGGGGGGCAGCTGTTGTCTCCGGTAGTCAGCAAGACAGAGGTCAGTGTCTCTTTCAAACAAGAGAAGGTGCACCCAATATTTTCAGAAATATTCCTACTTCCATTAAAAGCCAAATCATGTAGCGTTACTCAGATGAAAAAGCACATTTTGATTCCTGGCTACGAACTGAGTAGGAATGCAAGACCTACCCCTCTTAGAGAGAATGTTGCCACCATGATACCCCAGGGGTTTCCTTTCCTCTTTTCTGATGCCCAGGGCTGTAGCTGAGTGGTTACCGAGTGACTGATGGGTGTCTTCTCAGCCTCGGTTCCCTGCACCACAAGTATTGGATTGTGTAGAGACATCTCAAATGCCCTGGATGCAGTAGAAACTATAAAAAGGCAACAAGTCCAAGGCATTTGTGGGCTTTATGCCCACAGGGATCACATGGAAACGTATGTTTGTTACCTTGCTTTTGGAGACCGGTGCTAATATTGAGACATTTCCTCTCCTATGAAAGCATTTTTCACAGTGCTTAGATTCATGCATGAGATCATCTTTATCCATTTGTAGGAGCAGTCTGTTCAATTACAAAGGTAATCCTTTACTGATGGGAACTGAGGAGGCTCCATAACACTTGCTCTGCAGGGCTTGCAGCAGCATTTATCGCTTATTCTGGGCCAAGATTTTGTAGGCAGCCAATATCAGGGTTCTTAATTTAACCACATCAGCATGTCTTAAGCTGTAGCTGTTCTGAAATCCTTTGCTGTTGATAAATTTCTCATTCTGCTGTCCATAAGCAGCTTTGTCTGTGACATTCACAGTCAGTTCTAATCAGATTATAAAAGAAAAACATCACATACAATATGTGAAAACAGCTCTTTCCGGACAATTCGGAAATGCTCTGCCAAGTACTTTGAGATTGCTCCGGTAGACACATAAAAATCATTCATCCAAGAACTTTCAATAAACTGCCACTAAAAAAAGGAGAGAAGCACTGTCCTCTGTGTTGTTCTTGGTGCTTAAACGCAGGAAGCCAGTGGAAGGTCCATACTCCAGCGTGGTCCCCATTACACGAGCACTCGGGTGCTGGCCCAGGGCAAGTTCCCATTCACCAAGGAGCTGTGGGTACAAGAGAAGGTAAAATCTGCCTGGGTACATCCCTGCCTTATTGGGGTCAGCGTCTTCCAGTTCTTTCTGACTGGTGACGTTGCGAGTAAGTACAGACCCGGGCACGGAGTGATGTGAAGAGACCTATGATAGAGACCAGCCAAACACCAAATTCTCCACCCAGTTTTGTGAGGCCGCCCTGTGTACATAAGCAGGGCTGTGTGTAACCACGGTATTAACATATATAGAACAGACGATATGATTTTGGCTGTCTGGTGTAATTCCTTGCCAAGTTTCCAGAAGTTTAATCATGATCTAATTTGAAATAATTAAATCAGTTATGCTTTTTTAGAACTGCTTTTTCATCTCTAGGGCTATGAATACCATCACTGCAATCATAGGTAGAATCATTTTTATAATAACCTATAATTTTAAGTGATCAAATTTATGAAATCCTCTGTAAACAAAAATCACCAAAGCAGGTTATTGACTGGTGATCCTGAACTGTATCCAAACAGTTGTGCCATAAGGTGATGTGGAAACCATAGGTCTAAATTTGTGAGCTTTTATAAAGTTAGTGTGTAAAGTTTAAAACCAGACCTGTACCTAGAATTAATTTTTTAAAATCCATGTTACATCTTCCATCAGGTTCCTGGGTGAGGAAGCTTCTTGACCTAAAAGTGTTGAAAATCTAGATCTGATTTTCTAGCATGATTGTTTATTATCTTAAACTAATACAGAAATTAAACACAGGCAACATGAGCAAAAAGTGTGGGTTGAGTGGAAATGTAGGGACATATGTTTTATATTTGGTTTGGTTTGGTTTGTTAGAAAACATTAGGTTCTTGACTTCTGCTCTATTGAAAAAACAAAAAAATTGCACATGTGTGAAATTTACAATACAGACTTTATTCTGCGTTTCTGGTACAAATTCCTTGTGAGTTTTAGCACAAATAATAAATAAAATGCAAGAACTGGACTACCCACTTTTCTGAAGTCAATTGCTTCAAATGTCTTCAAGTCTAAACAACCATGACATAAATCTTTCTAATGAATGGTCATGTGCAGACATACAAGATTAGGGCTTTCATTTTCAACTAAAGGAACACTCTGGCTTCAGCTAGTGAGAACCTGGGTTTTGCTCATCAGATTTTTCTCATATTCTTAAAATTTTATTTGTATTCAGTTTCATTTGAATATGTTTTTCATTTGTCCAAACAGCAGATGGATATCATAAAGAGTCTGTATTTAACTTGGCACTTTCCATTCCACATTCCTGTACTATTCATAGCACAGCAGTCATACTCATCTCCAGTATACATAAAAGGAGGCAGTTTGACTTGCAGCTGCAGATCTCCTCAAATTTTTGGGTATTTACGAACTCACAGCATTTTATTTTTTTTAATGTTGAGAACACCAGATACTAGATACAGTGGGTGGATTTTTTTTCATCTCTACCACTCTCATGAAATGAGAGACACTGGGATAGAAATTAAAACTGTCTGTAGTAAGGAACCTCTGCACTTAAAATCAGATTAATGTAGAGCCCACAGTCATATGGGGAGAGTGGACTATACACAGGCAGAAAAATTTGCTCTTGAAGACACAGTTGTGGGATCTCAGCCTAAACTGTCAAGCAACTTGAAGAATAAAATAACAAAAAGACTACCTAAAATGCATAAGAACAAAGGCATCTGTGCTAGAATAACACCTTCTTATTACCAGGGCTTCACAAGGAAGAATTTGATCCTTTTTTGAGTATTTGTAAGCAATATATTTTTTCTTCAGTTGCTAGTCAATAGCAGAATATATTAAACAAAACCGATTTTCTAAATGTCTTTCAATTTTTTCTTTCAAATTAATTTGTCTTTGACAGAAAGTATCATTTCTACTTACTGTGTTTTCAAGCAAATATAGTCAGTGATTATTCTTTCTTCTTATAGTTTCAAACATGCAAGACACTTCTAAAAAGTAATCTGTCAAGGGATTTTTTGCATACAAGCTTGAACTGTGGAAATAGGTTTTTTGTTTTCTTGATAGTATCCTTCAGTTTGTGTGCTTTTCCAGAGCCTAAGGAAAAAGAATTTATTCTCAAAAATTAGAAAACAGATGTTTTAGTACATAAATTAAATTTCCAAAAGAATCACCACCTATTGCTTCTTTAACGATTATGACTATGTATGACAAATGCTTATTCCTTAGAAGTACAACTCCTCCTACTGATCTCATAAATGTGCTTTATTTTCAATATTATCAAATAGATATTTTTTTTCTTGCCATAACTAGCCTAAATTTTCTACTGTTCAAAAAGCCTGTCTTTCCAACACATATGTAGCTGGAGGCAAGCAGTCTAATATTTCACATCAAACAATAAACTCAGAATACTGAAAAATATATGCAAAGATTTTCCTTTACTGTAATATAAATACAGCCACATGCTTACTACACTCTACAGCATTGCTTGAATTATATTATTTTGTTATATTAACAATGATTTTATCTCACCAGTAAACTATGGACAAGGTTCTAATTCTTTCCCACTGAGTTCTTCATTTCAACGACCAAAATGCCATCATGGCAGAAAAGCGCAGACAAGTCTTTGTTCTCCACTCCAGTAGGTAATTTGTACTGTCTGGTAAAGCTTCTGGATACGAAACCGTGTTCGTCCATCCTGGGTCCGTGCTGAGCTTTGATCAGGAGCCAGCCTTCGAAAGTCTGAATAATGATATCTTCAGGGCGGAACTGCACAACGTCCAGCAAGACCTGAAAGCGCCTATTTTCCTCCTCCTGGCCGCTCTTCCCGGTCCCAGCTGTGCTTTCTGCCGTACACCTCCTGTTGCTCAGTGCAGCTGTAGAAGGGCCTGGCAAAGCGTATAAAAAGTGGTCCAGTTTGTGTGCTTCCAGCTCTTGGACAGCAAGCTGCTCTTGATAGCGTACAGGAGTTTCCACCCAGTGTCTTATAACAGCTTCTGCCATTGCTGAGGCAGAAAGATAAGTTGCGGCTACTGCGTTGATTTGGGGGAAGCTGCAGAGTCAGAGCAAGCTCTTCCCACTCGTATGCCTTACCAGCAGACTAGTTTATCAGTCGATGTCGCCTTTCACTTTTAGCACAGGCAGAGCTTAACATTTAATAGGACGTGCTGTGCTCCAGTGCCAGGAGGCTTGTTTCATCTTTTATCCGCTAACAATAGAGCACTATTTATAGTGCTGGGGTCTTGAGTGGCTTCAACACATGCACAGCTTTCACGCATAAGTAGTAAAAGCAAAATTTTAATGCACCTCCGGTTATTGCAATATTGTGCTGTTTGTTGTTACGACTAATGAGCACACAAATTATGTGAAAGATTATTTGATTTAAATGGAAATTTAATGATTCTGTTTTTCCAAGGGATACGTGGCAATAGATAAAAACTCTGTATTTCTTCTAACTGAAATACAAAGTTACTGAGGGAAGGGATTTAATTAGCTTGACAGTAGGAATGGAGCAGATTTCAGGCTAGGTAAACTATAAAATTATTGGACGTTGTTGCAGAAGTTGTGCATAAGTGAAATATGGGCATAGTTAACCATGTTATTGGCAGGAGAAGGGAACCATAACCATCCCTGCCCAAAGAGGGGGTGCCTGAAAGGCTAGGTCTGCAATCTTAGTGACCTACAAACACAGCAGAGCCTTCTCCAGCCTGTCAGGGAGTCAGACTCAAGAGTGCAGGGAAAGCTCATGTTTCACAGTTTCCAGGAGAGGGCAGAGTTATTTTTCCTCAGCAGAATAGTGAAGACAACTCCAAATCCCTAATGCTATCACGTTGTCCCAGTAACCTTCATCTTCTGGGGCTTAACAGCTTGAATCTATGATCCCATCTACTGCATATGTCTGGGGAGCAGGACTGGTGACCTGAAAGGCTCTCTGTGGTGTAATCTTCTTGCTACTCTGTGATCTTGGGGCAAATAATGCCTACAAGTGTTAACAGCTTGGTTAACAAGACCTAAGAGGAAAGAAGAGGAAAGTGCAGTGAAAAGGGAAAAGCATTTCCAAATTTTAATACGTTTGCTAGAAAATCCCTCCAGCTGGGCTTTGTAATGTAAAGCAGAATGCACTATGGCAACTGATGGTGAAAACTGTTTACTTCCCCCAGTTGCACTAATTGTAGAAATAATCAAACGTGATACTTTTATTGGTTCTTGTTTAGCTATTGTTTTTCAGAGCTCTGTCTCTCTCTTGTCCTTACATCTTTCATTACCATGAAAATGCCAAATCACTTTATATGGGATCTTTGATGGTTAATGGCCTCACAAAGAAAGAGGCAGTTGAATTTCAATAGCTATCAGAAATGAACTTCTGTATTGAGCTGATAGCAGAGCAGTATTACCAGACATATCTATAATTAAAGTTCTAAGGTTGCTATTTTATTTTAGACTGATGAAGGCTGCATCGCAAGGAAAGGAAATTTTCAGAGGTAGATCAAAGGTTCAAGATAACTTACATTAATGGCCACCCATTTTATTGAGTGTTGTGGGAAAGGAGATTTATGCTACTTTATTTAACTATTGGCTCTTCTCCTGTCAAACTGTCCTCCAGAAATCATTTAAAAGTGCAATTCCAAATGTATGGCTTGCTAAAATAGTGATAAAAATAACCTGGAGCGTTGCCCATTATCTGTTCAGCAGCTGTTTTCTGTTTTGCTAGCCAATGATTCACTTGATGAGGAAACTTTAACCCTGAAGTGAAGCAGTATGCCTGGCTGGTTGTGATATTACGCTTTTAGAGATTGCTGAAAGTTATTGCCGTCTCTGCTGAATTCTGTGATGATAGCCTGACTTATTTTACTTCAGTTTTGCACTTCATTAATAAATGTACTGTGCAGGAATACTGCATTCTTTTATTTTTTATTTTATTTTAATTATTTCCATCTTCTCTGGAAAAAGGTAAACTTGCCTATACTTACACTTTAAACGAAAACAGAAACCACCACCTCAGGGCAGCATACTGTGAGGCAGCTATATCTGTTCCCAGAAACAGTTGCGTTAGTCTTTCAAATGTCTATGTTAAGCGTATTTGGAACTGTCCGTCTGGTCTAATTAGCATGAAAACTGCTTTGAATACCCTTTAAATTCATGTCATGCAAAGCTCTACAGAAGTTCATAGGATCCCTTTCTACTCTGTAGGACAAGGAATCAGAAAGATTTTGGTAATGGAGTCATGTAACCTCTTTCTGCTCTCCCATCTTGCTCTCTCCTCAGTCCCAGTCCCCTCTTCTCTCTGTTTACCACCTACGGGCTCAGGAATTATCACGATACCTCTTATCTCTTTGTTGCTAACATGGAGAATGTGTCAACTGGAAAAAAAAACCACCCTTGAAATGCAAACATCCCAGCAATTTAGAATATATTTTTGGGCTTTCAAATTTAGATATGGACATGGTGCTGCAATACTGATGAACGTTCAATGCTTATGCTGCTGTACTCTTCAAATACCTATAGCACACTTCAGTCGAGCAATGCATTTTAAAAACAGTTGATTATGGAGGTAATTTTAAACCTTTGGAGCAGATCTGGCAGGAGTGGGATCGATGTCCTTCATTGCCAGCTCGGTGCCTTGGGTTTTCTTACCCTGTTTTTTTGTGCATGCAAAAGCCTCGCCCCGTGCTGTGCCGCAAGTGGGAAACCACCGACTGGTGTGGGAATTATTGCAGAGCTGTTCTTTGCAAAACAGAAGTGAGACAATTAATTATTGCATCCTTGCAGTTGTCAGTCCATGCTCTTTTTTGCTGGTTGCATATATTTATGGTCTCGGCATCTTTTGCAGGTTTTTAAAGGACAGGAATGGGATCCATTGGCAACTTGCAACAGTTGGCTGGGAGAAACACGGTGCCAGTATGAATGGGTCACACCGACATCTTGTGGTGAGATGAGAAAATAGCTGCGAAAAGAAAATCGCAAGCTGCCTGCTGTGTGCTAGTAGCAGGTATCATTACCAGTCTGTGTATGGAAAGACAAATCACAGGAAGAAAACTGCAATATTTTAACTTACAACAGGATATTTTCACGCTAATATAAGTTTCTTTCTCAGTATTTTGGAGGGGGGGTGGAATAAATAGTTGATTCAGAGAATCATAGAATGGTTTAGGTTGGAAGGGACCTTAAAGGGCATCTAGTTCCAACCCCCCTGCCATGGGCAGAGACACCTCCTACTAGACCATGTTACTCAAAGCCCCATCCAGCCTGGCCTTGAGCACTTCCAGAGGTGGGGCATCCACAGCTTCCCTGGGCAACCTGTTCCAGTACCTCACCACCCTCACAGGAAAGAATTTCTTCCTAATATCTAATCTAAATCTACCTTCTTCCAGTTTGAAGCCATTACCCGTCATCCTATCACTACATGCCCTTGTAAAAAGCCCCTCTCCAGATTTCTTGTAGGCCTCCTTCAGATACTGGAAGGCTGCAATAAGGTCTTCCTGAGGCCTTCTCTTCTCCAGGCTGAACAACCCCAACTCTGTCAACCTATCTTCACAGCAGAGGTGGTCTAATCCTCTGATCATCTTTGTGGCCCTCCTCTGGTCCTGCTCCAACAGGTCCATGTCCTCATGTCGGGGGCTCCAGAGCTGGACGCAGTATTCCAGGTGGGGTCTCACCAGAGCAGAGGGGCAGAATCACGTCCCTCAGCCTGCTGGCCACACTTCTTTTGATGCAGCCCAGGATATGGTTGGCTTTCTGGGCTGCGAGCACACATTGCTAGCTCCTGTTGAGCTTCTCATCCACCAACACCCCCAAGTCCTTCTCCTTAGGGCTGCTCTCAATCCATTCTCCTTCCAGCCTGTATTTGTGCATGGGATTGCCCCGACCCAGGTGCAGGACCTTGCACTTGGCCTTGTTGAACTTCATGAGGTTGGCACGGGCCCACCTCTCAAGCCTGTCCAGGTCCCTCTGGACGGCATCCCTTCCCTCCAACGTGTCAACTGCACCACACAGCTTGGTGTCATCAGCAAACTTGCTGAGGGTGCACTCAATCCCAACATCCATGTCACCAACGAAGATGTTAAATAGTACTGGTCCGAGTACCAACCCTTGAGGAACACCACTCATCATTGCTTACCACTTGGACATTGACCCATTGACTGCATCTGTTTGAGTGTGACCATCCAGCCAATACTTTATCCATTGAGTGGTCCATCTGTCAAATCCATGTCTCTCCAATTTAGAGACAAGGATGTAGTGCGTGACAGTGTCAGATTCTTTGCACAAGTCCAGGTAGATGATGTCAGTTGCTTTTCCCTTATCCACCAACACTGCAATATCATTATAGAAGGCCACCAAATTTGTCAGGCATGATTTGCCCTTATTGAAGCTGTGTTGGCTGTGACCATGGAAAGCCCAACTTTCCATGTCATCATAGGAAGATATTTGTGTTGAACTCATGGGAAATACAGAAAGTGGGCATCCTGGTAAAGCTGTATTGTAAATTGCAAAACTGTAAGGTGCACAAACTCATGAGGGTAACACATTTTTGATGGTATCTGAAAGAAATACAGGTGCATCCTGCCTGTCACAACTTTATAACAATAGATCGCCTTGTTGCAATTCTATGCATGCTTGATTTCCCAAAAAGAAGTATGTATTTCAACTAACATTGAAATTCAGTAACTGCTGAAAGGGGAAAAAAGGGGAAAAGCTGGCAGGATGAAGTGAACAAGACTTCTTCTAGTAAAAGCTAACAAGCTAAATTCAAATGACAGCTGTGTAACTATCCAAATGAATTTAGGCAGAATGCTGCAATTACTTTTACCAAAGCACCCAAGGATGCTACTCATGATCTACTTCACATGTCAGTCAAAAGAGATGCTGTCATGTCAGACTTGGCAATACATAAGAAATGTAAGGAAGAGCAGAACTTCTTGGGTTTTACCAGTGCTGGCTCTGTTATACCCAATATGGGAGTTTAAGATTTGCAGTGATACCAAAGAGTTAAACAGTAAAATAATATCTATGTGAGAATGGAATTTGGCACTTATGGTAACTGGATGGTAAAGATGTATTTTCCACATGGTATTTGTTATATTTTTGTAGAGTGAGAAAATCATAGAATCATAGAATTGTTTAGGTTGGAAAAGACCTTTAAGATCATCTAGTCCAACCATTGACCCTACTCTATCAGGTCTGCCACTAAGCCATGTCTCTAAGCACCACATCTACATGACTTTTAAATACGTCTAGGGATGGTGACTCAACCACCTCCCTGGGCAGCCTGTTATTGTCTCCTACTTGTGTCAGCTTGAGTCCATTACTTCTCAGAGCTATGAGTTGTCCTCTTAGCTGGATTGTTAGATCTAGATACATGTAAGCTGTGAAGGAATCAAAAATGTAATCACAACTACTGCAAGTGTCTAATCAGCAGATACTGGGTGGGTTTTTTCCAAGAAATACTGAGGGATTCTTTTTTGTTAATGTTTCATTCCAATCACATGGTATTTATATTGGTCAGTGAATCACAACATAACTCTGCAGCAAGACTTCATGCTGTGTTATAAAACTTCTTGCAAGTTGTAACGGCTGTGTTGTTACACAGCCAGCGGAACTGAAGGAAGGCTTCAGTCTGTGGGTCACGTCCTTCAAAACCTGGAAAAGGCTGGATCTGCCCAACCTCTTGGAAAATCTCTCCAGGGCACTGATGCTCACTTGTAACTGTAAACTTGGTCTCATAATTTTAGGGGCCTCTTAAGAAGTGGAAAACTAATCTCAGCTTTTGCACTAAGAATCAAGTGTTTGCTCATTTGTTTGGAAGCTATGTAAGAAATTTAAGCAAGCATGGAAAAGAGTATCATTTTGACACGCTACACGCAGTATTACAAGACTTTTTTTTGACATATTGAGATGATAGAGGGGCAGATGAAGGATGAGGAAGGATGAGAGATGACAGGACCAGAGCAACTCCTGTTGGAGGAACACCTTTACAGAACAATGAAGGAATAAAAATGCAGTTTGTATAATAAAGATTTAAAAACTTCAAGTTACTATAAAAGTTACTTTAAAGTGATGTCATGGAACCCTTTACAAGGATTTGCTTTGTTATTCACATGGCTTGTTTCCTAAGTATTTTTATCTGTTACAGGCAAATGCATCTGTGCCTTACAAATTCTCGAGGAAATCTTATAGAAAGCAAACTGTAGTATTTTATTTAGAATGATAATAATCTGTTTACTTCTTGCATACAGAACAGTAGAGAGGAAATGAACAACTAAGAGAGAATAATGTGCCTAAGGGCTTGGAAGCTCTGTTTTGCCACTGAAAGGCAGGATCTAATGCACTCTTGCTGTAGAAACAGTCTTATTTTTCACCAGTTAAAAATTAACTAGTGTTCCAAGAAGAATGCCAGTTTTCAGGTTTTCTCCTCTGCCTCACTGAAGTCTTGACTTGAGACCTGACAGGAATAACTCAAGGCAGTTGAGTACAGTAAGACTGGTGTATTTATTTTGGATCTGTTTAAACTTCACAGCAAGTACTCACTTGCTTATTTAGGATGTGAAACATCTATTCCATGGATCACATTGTCAGGTTTGCATGTTTTGAGGTTGACCACTTTAGTAAAAATAACAGAAGTATTGAAAATCTCACCTATGAAGTTCTGGGAGTAGGGATATTTCTGCTGTTTAAAATTAGGTACTCCCTAAGTCTTCTAGGGGTGAGGGCTAGAAAATCTAGGACCTAAATTACACATAAAACATGCTAACCTGTAATTAGCACAAAAACCTCATGATCTCATTTTGTTTTGTTTTTTCTAAGAACAAAGTTAAGATTGACGTTAAATAGCTAAAATGAATTGAAGACCTACAGTGTATGGATGCTCTGGATATGTTTGTCAAAATAATTACTTGCCAGAAAATAATTGAACTTACTAAATGAATTTTGAGATTTAAAATTTTCACTATGTTGAAGTGTTGGAAGGGACTAGAGGCATAACTGAACACACTTCGTTGCTCAGCTACCATGAAAATATTGTATTATGACATGAGTGCTAGATTCAAAACTACGTTATAGAATACATATTTCTGTGTGCTGAGGAAATTCTAGAGCTGTGGTCAACACTTTCTGAGTATTTGTTAGCAATGAGATATCAGCTGAATGGCCCTTGATATGAAGGTGGCTTGTGGCTTTAGCTAACATCTGACTTAAGCACTGGATGTTAAATGAAGTCACTGATTTAAGGCATCCCGTGTTGCTGCATCCTGCATTCTTTGTGCATGTGTCTTGCAGGTACAACTGGAAACAGTGAGATTCTTCTTTAACATCAATAATCCATAAAAAATTCTCCAAATAACATAAAAGTCATCCACCACCATGCATCACCAAGGTGGGTTAATTCCCTAGGGCCAAGCAAATAATCCCTGATCACTCAGCCTAAAACTCATTGAGGCTGAGGGTCAACATAAGAAGGATGTGGACTTGTTGGAGCAGGACCAGAGGAGGGCCACAAAGATGATCAGAGGATTAGACCACCTCTGCTGTGAAGATAGGTTGACAGAGTTGGGGTTGTTCAGCCTGGAGAAGAGAAGGCCTCAGGAAGACCTTATTGCAGCCTGTTGCAGCCTTCCAGTATCTGAAGGAGGCCTACAAGAAATCTGGAGAGGGGCTTTTTACAAGGGCATGTAGTGATAGGATGACGGGTAATGGCTTCAAACTGGAAGAAGGTAGATTTAGATTAGATATTAGGAAGAAATTCTTTCCTGTGAGGGTGGTGAGGTACTGGAACAGGTTGCCCAGGGAAGCTGTGGATGCCCCACCTCTGGAAGTGCTCAAGGCCAGGCTGGATGGGGCTTTGAGTAACATGGTCTAGTAGGAGGTGTCTCTGCCCATGGCAGGGGGGTTGGAACTAGATGCCCTTTAAGGTCCCTTCCAACCTAAATCATTGGCCATCCAGCCAATTCCTGATGCACCGACTGGTCCATCCATCAAATCCATGTCTCTCCAATTTAGAGACAAGGATATCATGTGGGACATTGTCAAATGCTTTGCATGAGTCCAGGTAGATGACATCTGTCTCTTATCCACCAACGCTATAACCTTGTCGTAGAAGGACACCAAATTTGTCAGGCATGATTTGCCCTTAGTGAAGCCACGTTGGCTGCCAGCAATCACCTCCTTATTTTCCATGTGCTTTAGTATAGTTTCCGGGAGAATCTGTTCCATGATCTTGCCGGGCACAGAGGTGAGACTGGCCGTCCTGTAGTTCCCCGGGTCATCTTTTTTCCCCTTTTTGAAAATGGGGGTTATATTCCCCCTTTTCTAGTTAGTGGGAACTTCACCAGACCTCCATGACTTCTCAGCTATGATGGATAGTGGCTTAGCAACTACATCCATGAGTTCTCTCAGGACCCGTGGATGAATCTCATCAGGTACCATGGACTTGTGCACCTTCAGGTTCCTCAGATGGTCTTGGACCTGGTCTTCTCCTACAGTGGGCGGTGGTACCTCATTCTCCCAGTTCCTGCTTTTACCTTCTGCAACTTGGGTGGTGTTGTTAGAGCCTTTGCCAGTGAAGACTGAGGCAAAAAAGTCATTGAGTACCTGTGCCTTCTCCATGTCCCGGGTGACCATGTCTCCCATTTCCTTCCTGAGTGGGCCCACTCTTCCCTAGTCTTCCTTTTGTCCCCGATATACCTATAGAAGGCTTTCTTGTTGCCCCTGATGCCCCTGGCCAGATTTAACTCTACCTGGGCTTTAGCTTTTCTAACCTGATCCCTGGCTGTCAGGACAATTTCTCTGTATTCCTCCCAGGCTGCCTGTCCTTGCTTCCACCCTCTGTAGGCTTCCTTTTTCTGTTTGAGATTGTCCAGGAGCTCCTTGTTCATCCACACAGGCCTCCTGGCATTTTTGCCTGACCTCCTCTTGTTGGGATGCATTGCTCCTGAGCTTGGAGGAGGTGGTCCTTGAATATTAGCCAGCTTTCTTGGGCCCCTCTTCCTTCCAGGGCTTTATCGCACTGTATTCCATCAAGCAGATCCCTAAAGAGGCCAACGTCTGCTCTCCTGACGTCCAGGGTAGCAAGCTTACTGCATGCCCTCCTTGCCACCCTGAGGATCTCAAACTCCACCATCTCATGATCACTGCAGCCAAGGCTGCCCTTGAGCATGACATTGCCCACCAGCCCCTCCTTGTTGGTGAGAACAAGGTCCAGCATAGCACCTCTCCTCATTGGCTACTCTGTCACTTGGAGAAAGAAGTTATCAACTCATTCCAGGAACCTCCTGGATTGCTTATGGCCTGCTGTGTTGTCCTTCCAACAGATATCGGGATTGTTAAAGTCCCCCATGAGAGACCAGGGCTTGTGAACGTGAGGCTGCTCCTATCTGCCTATAGAGAACCTCATCCGCTCGGTCTTCCTGGTCAGGTGGCCTGTCGCAGGCTCCCACTGTAACGTCACCTGTCTCTGCCCTCCGTTTGATCTTGACCCATAAGCTCTCAGTCAGCTTCTCATTCATCCCCAGGCAGAGCTCCGTGCACTCCAGCTGGTCCTTGACATACAAGGAGACACTCCCTCCTCGTCTCCCCTTCCTGAAGAGTCTGTATCCTTCCATTCCAGCACTCCAGTCATAGGAGCCATCCCACCATGAGTTATTTACAAAGTGAGGTGGGGCTTCTTTGTGCTAGGGATGAACAAAGGCACAGGAAGAACATTCAGAAGAGTTAACCATAAGCAGAACCACGAACCACAGCGGGGATTTGACATACTGTCAAAGGAGTTAGTGTTGTTGGCATTTTGTATCTATTCAAAAAATACCCAGTTATACAGAGTATACTGATGGATGGATAAAGAATTTAGAATAAGAAAATGAGAGTGAAAGACAAAATGGATAGAGAAAAAAGTTATAAAACAGAGGAAATTTGATTGCTAGTGTACAAGCAGACTCTCACTCAGCAAAATATACTAATTGATGGTAGCCGAAGGCAGCTGGATATTGAATACTGAGTGATTGTCTGTCCAGTTTGCCAGCTCCCTACTCACATTGCTATTCCCATAGCTTTCAGTGGGGATATGGGAGAAGTAAAGGTTGCAGGATTAAACTTTATTCTAGCAACAATCTAGGAGAGAAAGAACCACCAGACAGTTTCAGAGGGACTCCACGCCATCTCACTGCTATTAATTTTCTATTGCTGCTGGAATTTTGCTGTGGAAACAAATAGCAAAGAAAACAATAACAGGATTAAGAACAATGACAGACTATTAAGTCACATAACAGTGGTTTACAGCCTATGGCATTTTTTTCCACTGGTGCAGTGTTAGATTTCTTTTTGGCAATGGTTTTGCCTTTTTTGTGTACAACATTTTAGGGGGAAGCACATGACCTAACTGAGGAGGGGGTGCTTTCTAGTTCCTCCCTGGGAGGTAAGGGTCCGCTTTGATAGACCTTGTATGTTTTTGACATAGTTCTCCCACCTGAATCTCTGTAATTTGGAGAGAGGCCCCTTTTCTGCTCAGGAACAAGAATTAGGGTCTCAGTTGCCAAGCCATGCTTCATTCTTCCTGGGTATAGGAAGCCATAGAGAGCAGTTAGCAATCAGTGAGCAAACAATACTAATGAACTCTTCTATGAACCATAATTGTGGGAGGGCTAATGTGCACAGACTGCATAGCAATAGAAGTTTGGCATTAACATACAAACAACTGGTAACTCTGTAATCCTGGGACTAGTGTAGCACCATAGAAATGCAGCATCCTCTAAGGTTAGGTACTTAAACAGTGCAAGAGGACTCTGCTGTTTTGAGAGATCGAATTAATTTTCCTTTTCTTCTTATTTTACTTGTTCCCAGAGTCAACAATGCATCCTGACTATACCATAAAAAGACACCGGACTATTCTGCAAGCTGGAAAGATGTCTTTTAGTTTTTTACTGCTGCAGTTCTACAATCTGATTATGTAAAAACTTCAAGTTAATATTTTTTCTCAGTAGATGTTCAGTTTCTTTAGTCTTTGAAGTCACTTTGCATACTCTGATAATAATTTTAATTTCTTGATCTAAATGTCCAGCATTATTTTCACATATTTTAGGCTTATTTTTATCCCTATCCAAGTGTCAAGTAAGCATTGAGATAGCTAGGTGATGTGGTTACAAAAGATGCTTGCTACATACCAATTACATATCAGGTGCATCACGACTTGCAAAATTCAGCCTCATTTGAACATTCAAAAGGCATTAGGGGTTGCCAAAATGCAGCTGCTGCAGTTGCTTGTCTTCAGGATCTTGTTACCCTTACCATTTGCATCTCATAGGTGTGGGTGAGTTCATTAAGGGGTATCATCTTTCTCCCTCTAAATCGGCTGCCTTATGAGACTGTTACATGTCAGCTCTGCCTTTTGTACAAACTAACATGGAGTTAATTGTCTGCATTTACAGTATGACTGGACTGATCCCTTGTGTTACCAGATACAATCCGCTGCAGTTATTACCTCCAGATGTGGGGAGAAAGGCTTAGGAGAAATACCTGGCTCCATTAGCCCACACTTTGTTGGACTATAGCAGGTTTGAGCTGGAATGTCAAGACCTGGTCTGCAGCAGCATTAGGCACTCAGAGCCATGCTTCCAGATAATATTAAAAGCAATCTGGCTGGGATGCTATTTGATGTTAAATATTGCAGAATCCTGTCTGTCTTATATTAGGTACCCAAAATCAATGGATACTTTGACCTTTAACTTTGTGTGCCTCATTCCTTCTTCTGAATGAATGCAACAATAATATTCTCTCATCTTGAAGGATTGTTGTGAAAATGAACTAATTAATATCTGTGAAGCACTTAGATAATATCATAACACATTCCAAAGCAATGAATAATTCTGCTTTTAGACAGGATTTGACAAGTGGTGAGTAAATAATACATGGGACCCACACACAGCAATAATAACAGTAAAGAAAAAGGAAAATTGAATACTGAACAAGATAGTAGTCAAGTGGAAAATATACAGTAGAGTTATATAATTAGACAGCACGTCATAATAGACAGGCACATGCAGACTGAGTTAAAGCTGTACAGGAAGTCTTAAATCTCGCATTTTCTTCTTAAGTGCTTGATTTCAATGGTGGTTTTAGTACTGTGTTTTGAACATTTACTGTACTATAGCCACAATTGTTAGGTTTCTATTCCTCTCCTTGTTTATCAGCATGATACATAATTTGCTATGATGTGGGATGTGTAGAAAGATAGGATCAGATTTGGAAAATAATTCAGATAGTAATGTAAGGTTATCTGAGATTAAGTTAGATCTGAGCACACTGTGACTCCCATCTAATCCTCCTCCGTGAGAATTACGAGTCAGCTGATGTGGTAAATTGAGACCCCTTGGCTGTTCACTCTCTGGAGATCGAATCTGTCGGGTATGTTCTGCCCACTGTCCCAGCAGAGGTAAACCAGAACTTCCCCATCTGCAGCAGGAATGATATCAGGAAAGGTAGGCAGGACCTGTTAGGATCTAGGTTGAAATGCCGCTATTGGAAGTTTCCATTTGTATCTCACTGAAATTATTGGGAATTTTACCAGTGTCTGTTTGCATGCAGTAATATGTCTTAGATCTCTGCAAGCTAGGTATCAAACAGGGAACACGTCAAAAACATTACTTTTGCCAAAGGCTCATTCAGTTCTCAGCCAGTGCATATGCATGCTGAACTGCTGAACAGGGTGAAAATGAAGAATTAGTGATCAATACTAATGAGGATCATTTGCTCTAAACACAAATGTACTGCGCTTTTTGCTCAATATATATACAGCCTTACCTGAAAGATTCTCCCAGTCTTTGATTATTTTGGTACCACTACTTACAATTTTTTATGTGTTCAGAGTAACATTAATCTTTAGCCTGAATTCCATCAGTAAGTATTAACAGAGTTACATGTTAATGAATTAACAGACTCACCTTCCTTGTCTTCTTAAACCCTCCATGTAGAAGCAAGTGGTCAAATTACATGTTAGTTATACAGAAAGCTTTAGTTTATTATTTAGCCAGGACTACAAAAATCAGATACGATCCAAATCTATCTATTCTTCATGCTGAAATAAACCAGAAAAAAATAGAGCAGGTATTCCTGCTCACATATTCTTCAGATGGGTTAAAGACAACTAGCCTATACTTTGGCTGCTGGCCTCTCCCTCAAGGGAAAAAAGAAAAACACCTTAGTGAGAGTCAAAAGACCCTGTAAAGCATGTTTTGGACTTGCCCCCATAGCTGAAATCTATATAGTTACCATATAGAATACCTAATTCTTCATGAGCTTTTTAAAAAATTGACTGTTGTGACCTGTTTTCCTGATCTGAGATTCAGTTTGGTTGAGGGATCTGTCAACGTCTTTTAAATTGTGATTCCCTTCATTCCTTCATGGCCCAGCTACTTGCCAGTTTTTCCCATCCTCAAGACTACATGGAGGATGCTCAAAGGAGAAATGCAGTTTAGGAATACTAACCAAGAATTCTTCAAGATGGACTCAGAATATTCACAACCTTGTCTTGCTTTCCCATGGTTGAATTCACATGCTGTCTTTAGGTCCTCATCCTGAAAATATGTAGGAGCAGTGGGAAAAGCGGGACAGTGCTAGTGTAAAGTTCCCACCCACACAGTAAATTGCCCTAGTGGAAATGCATTTCCAGGTGTGCATGCCCTCTGTCATATTTGTTCCTATACCCTTGACTGTAATGCAGCTGAGCTTCTTGGCTGTTTAAGTCTGCTCCCTAGCACGTCTGCAGTGTTACTGGGTTTGTGCTGTTCAGACGATCATCACTAACTGGTTTTATTACTCACAAGGTAGGTTTATAATTCAGCTGCCAAGACATTAACAAGAAAGGACGGCTGGATTTGTGGTTAGGGCACTGAATTGGGAGGCAAGAAATCCAATCTTGGTTCTTGGCTCTCCCACAGGCTTTTCTTTATGCCTTCTGGCAAACCACAGTCTTTCTGTTCCACTTTCAAAGAGTGGGGGAAGAGGTATCAGGATCCTAGCCCTATTTAGATTATTGAGCTTTTCAGGAGAGACAGTATCTTCTAATGCATGTGTGCAAAAACTCGTACACAGAGACAAGATAGCATATGAGGCCTTCAGAGGAAAAAGACAGAGCAAACGAGGATCATAAGAATTGTAAGTATGAAGGTGTATCACACCTTCAACAAGGATCATAAGAATTGTAGAGTATGAAGGTATACCACTAGTGACAAAGACGGAATTGAGTTCAGTGTGAATACACCTTTAATATTCCTGATCAAATCAAAGAAACAGCTTGCTGACTCAGGTATCAGAGGTGGACTTACTGGAAGGGATAAGCCCTCCCCCCTTCTCTGTTATGGCAGCAAGTATGTCACTTGCTTCATAGGATGTGATAGCATAGCAGTGGATGACTGCATCCAATGCTACAGGCTGGGGCATCATTATAATGCAACTGAAAATACAGCCTACAGCAAGTGGAGGGTGAGTATGCAGAAAATAAGAAAGCATGTAGTAATCAAAGTTTGTCAAATGGATGCATATTGAATGGAAACAAAGATGTTTTCAGCAGATTTACCTTCTGCTGCTGTCACTAAAGTAAATGTAATTGTGATGCTGTCCTGTTTGTATGGCTGACAATCTTTGTTTTGTTTTATTCACCAGTAGAATATTTATTTGCAAAGAAAACACAAAATTCTAGGCTTATCACACTGTAGTACCATTAATGGATTTTTTTCTACAAAGAGCTTTTACAGGATGAAATTTCTTGAGTTCAATTTCAAATTAACAATTGTAGGCTCACCTTTCAGACCTCTCTTGGGCAAAGTTCATACTGAAATTGCATGTTGCATGTGTAAGGACTGAAAAGGAGCAAAGGGATAAAAGGATGAAATAATTATTTTTATAATACCTGTACTGTAGAAAGAGTAAAAACGATAAGCCTCAGAGTCTTGTTGGACATTAATATGAAAAAATGTTGCAGCGATAATAAGTGAGATAAGTGGCTGTATACGCTAATGTGCTAAACTGTATATGTGAAAAATGTTCAGAATATTTGTGGATAATTGCAAGCACAAAAGTACAGCAGTAAATTTGCTGATGGAGTTAAATTTTCTTTAAACTGTCTTAGAATGTCAGATGTTAGGTATAGTCCTCTGCTACCCTGTGTGGTTGAGGTACAATAAATACTGTTAGAAGCAATAACATCTCTTATAGTGCATATTATATACATGCTGCTTACTCTATGTATAGTGTAACTCACACTTCCATGATAGGTGCTAGTAAGATAGACAAGATTTAAAAAGTAAATCCCAGACATGAGACCTTCTGAGTACAGATTGAAAGAAAATTCAAAGCTATTTGTATGAAGCGTGCCCAGAAATTACTATGAATGTGAGGATTACCACTCGAGTAATAAAAAAGGAGCTTTGGTTGTAGTTTCTGACAAAAAGCCACATAACATGGATTTCAGATAAGCAATCCTGACCAAACAAACCTGGGTGTTAGCAAGTATTTCACTGACCAGATCTTACACCACTTTTTCCTTACATTCAATTTTTTTTTTTTTTGTCTTAAGTCTATGCTTTGTTGGTTGGTTTTCTGTCACAGAAGATATAAAGCTTTTCCTGTTCTACTTTAGTTTTTTCATTGCACTGAAATTGGAAGACGTTTAGAAGCCTTGTTTATCTCTCAAAACATCCTTGATGACAGTAAGGGTTCCCTTGCTGGTGGTGGAGTGGTTTTGGGTTTTGGTTTGTTTGTTTGATTTGGGGTTTTTTTGTTTCTTTGTTGGTTTTTTTTTTCTTTTAAAATCAAATCTGGAAAGAAAAAGTTCTTTAAAAGGTCATTCATTTATGAGTTCTGGAAAACTGGGGTTCAAAGCATAGATTCTTGGTTTATGCAGGCTCCTATTCATAAAGCAGACTGTAGGTACTAGAAAATCCCTACTACCACCTCATTAGCCAACAAGAATTTCCGGAAGTTCAGGACTTAATTCAAAGTTAAAGTCAATAGGAGTCTGTTTATGTCTTTGGATCAAATGATCAAAAATTTGCTACCTTTTCAGATCACAATCTCACCAAAGAGTCTGCATAAAGCCCAGGTTCCTTCCTTCCTTCTTGTAACTTTTCAGGTTGTCCTGATGTTTTTCCGGATAACACGCAAGGGAATCAGAAGTGCTGACTGGCAATACACAATTTTCACACTCACTGAAGTCAAAACTCCTATCGTGGACTTTGGCAGGCAATGGGGGCACTTTGTATAGCATTAATGCCTAGAAAGAGATTTTCACACTCCTCACCATCACCTAAAGAAATTTGCATTACATGATACCAGACCTGGCACAGATAACAAAACTTTGTTAAAAATCTAGATCTATGATTTTAATGATCTTTATGAAAACTTTAGATATTTATGTTTAAGGACAAGTCTTGACACAGTAAAATAGTATTGAGAACGTGTCTTAGCAAAAGGCTTTCTTCATTTCAGTCTTTAATTGCGAAACAGAAGGACAGCTGAGTGTATATAATTAAGTACAACAACTTAAGTAGTATCTGGTTTACAGGGAAATTTAGCTAAGATAGAGTGTGACCACAATCTGAAAAGTGTACAAAAAAGAAATGTGTTTTATCCAGGACTACCATAAGCATAGTTGGCATAAACCCCATTATTTTCTCTCTTAACTGTATACTTGCAATTTCATGTAAATAATAATGTGGACTAGTAGCTAGTCATTTATGGTTTGTATAAAATAAGGACACTATGAAAGAAATGAGCATTCTGCCTATTCTTAGTTTGTAATTACATTTTACTCTAGAGTATATGGAATTGCTCTCATTCCTGAGTCTCTGCAAGTCTTAATGCATATTTGATGGTGCTGACCTACTGCACAAAGTCTGTCAGGAGGAAGCCTTATCCTGATAGAAATCTAGTCACACGTTTCCCCATCCTGAGTCCCAAAGCGGGTTAGCGGAGCCTGAAAAGTGAGAGGCAGTGGTGAGGAATGCTGAGAGATGCCCCAGTTCAAGACAATTTTCTTGTGTCCGCCAACAGAACAGCTTTTTTAGGATTCCTTGCCGATTTTTAAAATCAGCTATTTGGCACCCCCATTGTCCCTTTGAATCCCTTTGGTTAGAAAATACTAAATGAACCTTTTAATGTAGTCATACACTGTGCTTTTAAATATGTGATTAATTGTGATTATCTCAGACAAAAGCAGTTAACACAGATCTACCCTTGGCCACAGTAAGGGCAAGTTCTCATTTAATCTAATTGTCAATAAACATCTCTATTAATTTGGTACATCTTGCCAGTAAAAACAAGCCAATGACAGCAGAGCACACTCTGTTCTTTCCAGACTGAATCCTTCCCTGCCAGTGACCATCTTCTGTTCTCCAGGGCAAAGAAGTTGTTGTTTCTTTGTTAAATGGCAATAAGCCTTAGTCCATGCTTTTGTATGAACAGATCGTTATGTATGTTTCACACCCTTAAAAAGTCTAAATGTTATAGTTAATATACTACGGAGTTACAACAGGCTTTGCCTCTAGCTGTTTTCTACACCTAATTTTACACAGTGCACATAAGCAGAATTAAATTGTTTAAACAGTGTAATGCCGTACAGCTGGTTTAGTCAATAACGTCCTTAACTCTTGCTACACCGTATTTTCCCCCAAAGCACTATATGCAGTTTATCCTATTATTTTGCCTTGTTTGGGAGGGGAAGATAAATTTCTCAAAAAATTTATTCTGCAGTGAGCAATAAAGAAGAACATAAACAATATATATACTGTTGTATGTTCTGGCAGCTGACAGGGGCATCTTAAAACTGCTGTACAAACACCACCAGCTCCAAATAGCTCTGCAAAAAAATAGCAATGGCAATAAAGGCTTCCTTGACCTTCCTCCAAACACGCAAGGAAGAAAGGGGCTTGCTAACAAACCACTGAATTTTCACTCATGGAAATCAGCTGAAATCTGTGGAAGCTTTTCTCACCAATACCAGCAGCGATAGGCAAGTCCAGCTTCCAGGCACAGCCAAAGTAAACAACAGTATGTGACCTTCCTACCTCTTTGGCAAGATCTTGCTGCGGGTGAAGCTGGAGCGTGTGAAGTGTGGGCTTTTAGTGTGAGACCTGGCAAAAACCTGCCTGCTTATTTCTGGCCATCCTGTCCCTGCCCTGGCCGTCCAGAGTCAGGTAAATGCTTCCTCTGGGAAGGGTGGGAGCCCACAGCCATTGACTGGGAGGGAGAGGAAGGAAGAAGAGGCCTTTAGGTTTTAAGATGGGAGTGGACTGTGGAGGGAGGAGAGGCTACTGGGAATTGGGGAGGCAGAAGGACGTGTCCTGTATTCTGTCATCTGAAGGCATGAGGGCTAGTGAGTGTGTGGAGAGACTCCCCAAAGCCCCAGAACTTCCCTCATCCCTCTTCTTCCTTTTCCTATAATCCCACTCTTTTCCACAGACCTGACTTTTTCCAGTCATCCTTCCCTTTGAAACCCCCTAAACTCACTCCCAGTTCCTCTTTCTCTGCTTTCAATCAGTTCTAAGGAATAAAACCTTCAAATACACTTGCCGAGCCCTGCCACTTCTCTTCACCACAGCAGAACCTGATACTGATTTTTTCCATTTATTACTGATCAGTCTTGAGCTTCTGAGACTTCATAAAATCCTATCTCTGACTCCCTGCAGGTGTCTACTCTGCCTGAAAGCTAAAATATTGATTGTATTCCTCCTATGGAATTCTGTAAGTCAATGGACTTCACCAAACAGAATCCCAGTATGTTACATCACACTTTATCCCAATACTTATCTGTTGCCATTTCCCTATGTTTAAAGGATACAGAAGCCCCCCTGTGTGCTGTTATAATCTGTTCTCACTCTTGGACAGTGGCTTCCAATCGTTCTGGAACTGTATTACTGGAAGGATCTTCTGAGTGGGGAACAAGATACAGTAGAGAGAGCTGACAGAGGGATGGCATTTCAGGGTCAGCTGCCCGTCTCCCAACAGATGGTGTTTTGTTGTCTCTCATTAAAATATCTCCTATGCAGACATTAACAGTGTCAGATCTTGTCATGGCAATTTAGCCTAAGTTCAAAGATAAAATATGTATTCCAAAAATACACAGGCTACACAGTCAGCTTCAAAGTGCAAAACACATCTTTTGATCAACGTGCTGGCTATGTGACATGTAATTATATCACTTCATTTCCTTTTGCAGTTTAGTTTTGATTGGACTAAGGTATCTAAGCTACTTCACTTGTTTGCTTTACATTTCCCTCTTGACCATGGATGGGGTATGCACTACCAGAGTGCACACACATTACACAGTATGGCTCAGATCACTCAGAATATATGAATTCTGGACAGCCAGGAATTCAAGAACCATGTTTTTCTTTCAAGTCTGCCTAGTTGTAAAAATGAGTGCATAAGCCTATGGAAAATCCAGTTCAATTACCGGGAAAACCTCTGAACAAAACCCTTTACGTGAAGGTCAGGTAGCCAGTCTCTTGCTCCTACTGAAAGCAGTGTTTTTATTGGGAACATGAATTGGGTCTTCAAATCAAGTACCTGGATCTTTGTAAAGAGGGGTATAGGCTTTTCTGCTTTTCCTGAGACAGAAAGTCCAGTCTTCCAAAGAGGAGATGTTCTCATAATTGCTATAATACGCAAAGATTATGCTGAAGATGCAAATACTGAATGCAAATAACGTTTATGTTTTTAAGTAGCTTTCTGCATGTCATTTCAGAATGGGCAACCATTCTCATTATGAAGATCATCCCTTTTGCATGGGGATCTTTTCCCATTTCGACTCACACTATTGGAATAGTTTCTTAAAAATCTGTGATATAAAATAAATTGCAAGAATTTGACCTGTGGATTTCCAAAAGGAAGTTGAATTAAGAAAAAACTTAAAATTAAGAAGAACCTACTTAGTATTCTAATCTATAAACATTTGAACTAAGGTCTTTTGAACTTACTGGTAACTGAAGCACATACTTAAGCACCTGTTGAATAAACTTTCATAAGATGGTATGCTTAACAGCCTGCTGCGTTCAACCTTAGTTACCCATCATAACCTTAGAAAAGACAAGTAAACTTGTTTCGACATAAACTGCCCTACTTTTCCACATAAGTGGGCCCAGTGCCGAAATCACTTTGTATGAATTACAGTATTTGTAGAGTAGCCAGCAGTCAACCAAACCACTTCATGGAGAAAGCAATATAACCTATCCTGAATACCTCCAGTGTTACATTCCACATGTTAACCTTCCAAGAGCAGTTCATGTGAAGGTGGAGGTGTTTATACAGATATTTAAGTGGAAGCTCACGAACTTAGAAGGCATGGTGCTTCAAAAACATTTGGACTACCTTCTGTTCATGTTATTCCTACAGTACAGATCCCATTCAGATTTGTGTATGTGAGTTGCTTTTGGAAACCAAGGAGACAGTTGAGTGGTTTAAAAACACAGGTTATTTACATAATAGCCTCAGTACAGAGAGATTAGTGGAGCTGAAAAAGAAACAACACTTCGTTACACATATTTGCTTTCCTTCTTCCAGACATATTTTCCAGTGTAGTGATTTTCTTAAGTTTCCACCTTAAAAATGCATATACTGTCCTAGTGGGGGAGCATAAAGTTGATTTATCTGGATTCTTTCGGCGTATCATTGCTTCAAACTTTTATTACCTCAGATGCACAAAACCACCTACAGAAACATCACAAAATGCCTCAGGAACAGTTAAAATTGAAACAAATCCTTTGGAGAGATATGACTTGTTTCTAACACTTCCTAAATACCTTGTTAGTTTCAATTCACAGTATCTCCTTACTTACTACATTTATTTTTTTCCTCAACAATGAGTACACTGGCCCATATTTCCTGCTTTTCAGCTAAATGGGAATCCTTTAAAATGATCTGCAGTTGATATAACCCTATTCCTATTCCTAACCCTATTCCCTATTCCTTGTCTTCAAAAAGTGGCTGAACCACAACCCTCTTGGTAAGTATGTCTGACCAACATAGGATTCTCCTTCTGGACTGATATTGTCCAAGGCTTTCTATGATTTCTTGAGGCACTGATAGCTATACCTAAGTTTTGCTTCTAGAGTCTTATGCTCTGATACTGTTTTTTAATCCTGTTTCAGCTGTATGTTGATATGTGTGCCTTATCATTAGTTACATACTTTAATTCATCAGGAATATGCATTAAATATTTAAGCATTTAAGCACACTTTAGTCAGTAGGACTTTAGGACGTGCTGTAAAGGAAAAAAGGTTCCTCAGCATATGCTACATAGCAAAATGCAGGTTTAATTATAACTTGTGTTCACATGCCTGCATAGCTTAAATTAGCTAACATGAATAAAAATAAAAGAATTACTTTTGTGTGAACCGGAGTTCAAGCTCTAAGCGACGCATTACTACTTTGTCCTTTCTCTTCTTAATGTACTACATAGATGAGGCTAAAACCTGATTTCATTTCTCCCATAAAGGTATATCCATGCCAACAAATTATTTCTTACTCATTTTGACCTTATCCTTTTTCCTCAAAGGCATTTTGCTTTTCATTTAAGATTCAGAAACAGTGTGAGTTAAAATGTAGAAAAACTTCAACCACTGAGACTTTGTATCTGGTGTTCATTATTTCCAGCAAGAGATGAAATGGTCATTTCCACTGATAGCTGCAATACTTTGCTGAGCATATTCTTAATATATGCTATATTTAGACTACAGGCAGAGTTTATTTGTACAGGTTTGTAGTCACACTGACTTCTCAGGGAGACATTACTGCTAAGGAAGATACAAAATATGTAAGATGGGTTAACATGTTGAATATAAATATGAAATGCAAGGTCATAAGCAAAATGCAATTTCTTTTGTTTCAGAATTATCTATTTGCTTTGAGACTTTGTATTTCTTCTCACCAATTCACCATTATTGAATCTTGCTCTTCTAGAATGAAGAGGACTGATGCTGGCAACAGTCAGGCCCACATTCCAGGTCCCTGCACAGCTTTACTTGAGGCACCACCTTCCTTTCCCCTCCTTTGGACAGGCAGACCTATGGGATGGGCATTCTTAACCTCCAAACACAACAGAGGTATTACGTAGGTCATAAGATATACTGTCTTTTACTAATGCAATGGCATTTTTTTCACACCTTCACAAGATCAGGATTTGAGAAGTTCTGAAAATATGAAGGATTTTTTAAGACCAAATGGGAAGGTGGAAGGCTTTAAGAACTGGATCCAAAACCAGCCCGTTTTATAGTTTGAAAGAGACAGAATATTGTCTCTCTAATGTTTTTAGGGGTAAATTTGGAATACAAGTGTAATTCTGGCCTAACAGAGTTCTCACCATGTGGTCAAAAACAAAAGAAAAGGCTACAGATGGAAACGTGTATTTGCATGTTAACACTCGGGCAAAGACCATTGCATAACTGTATTGCTTCTATTTATTTATTCAGTAAAAAGACAAAACAATCTGAACATGAGAGATAAATATTTGAATACTCTGTTAACAATATTCACACTAGAAACAAATGCATTACAAACTTTAATGGGAACTATAATCCTCATAAAATGTACAACACTGAAGTCACAAAAATTCAAAGGTTCAGCTCATCCCAGAAAGCTAGACATAATGCGGAATAAGACTAGATTTCTTAAGTGTTTGCCTCCTTGTTGATTCTTAGCAGGGACATGAAGGTACAGCTTCTAATGCATCTCTTGAAGGTATTTCCACAGTGCCCCAAGCAGTAGAGAGTTAAACCAGATCATAACTGTGGTATTTTTTTTTTTTAAGTCTTTACAACACCTTGCCATAGGAACACACTATTTTCTACATTTCAAAAAAAAAAAAAAAAAAAAGAAACCAAGCAAAGCAAAGTCAAATGCTTCATTAAGCCTGTATGAGAAGAAACCCTAAAACTCTAAATCTAGGGCTTCCAAATTCCACAGTTTCTTAAACACAGAACCCCTGCTACCAAGTGAGATTCTCTACCTGTGATCATTTAGTCCTCAAACTCTGCTAATAATTCAAACAAGGTTGCCAGTTTAGGACTAGGACTCTTAACTATTGCTTTTACTGCTGTGGGACTGTTTCATGACCTTCCACTGAAGAGTCATGAAATGAAAAATGAGTCCACAGCACTGCCAACTTGGGCTGGGGTGACACAGAAATGAAAAAATATCATACATAATTTCCAGTCTGCTTGGCAATATAATCTATGGACTAATCTATTCAAATTTCTCCATGCAAATCTTCTTGCATTACTTTACCAACAGTAATGTTTTCGGTGCACAGGGAAGGGTAAATAACCTACATAAAATCAACTGTAATATTACTTTATTCATATCCCATAGGTTTAAATTAATTATTCATTAAAATTATACTAAATTTATAAGTGTAACTACAGTCAGAAACTGGTTCCTACTTTTGACCTTTTTCTACCATTAATCTTGGCTTTTAGACTGCCTGTTGTTACTTTGCCAGTAAGGTGACCTAAAGGGCAGCCAAATATTTCAGGAAACAAGAAAAGGGAGGAGAATAGGTGAAAAGTCATTTTCAAAATCTGCTTGCTTGCTTTCATATCCACGTGTTCTTCTGTAGGAAAAATACCTAATCATAGCATGCATGGTGACCATAATGTCAGAAGGTAGCAAAGCATTAGAGCACAGAGAAAGAGGAAGAGGTTTTTGACTGAGAGGTCTTGCTTCTCCCACAGTACTCATTCAGCTTTGCCTGTAGTATCTCTGCATGTTGACATTTGTCAATATATCAGATAAAGAGTTGCAAATCATTTCAAGTTTTATTTACTCAGAGCAGCTTCTCCCTTTCCCCAGTAAGGGTTACATGAGTTTGTTTAACAGCAGGCTCCACGTCACTTACTGAAATTAGAGCTGCAAATACAACTTCTGACTGGTCTTGATCTCTATTTAATACTCAAACTCTCCTTATGAAAGACCCATTCTTTGATTTCTATATCCAGTTCTTTTTCCATTTTTATGCCTCTCTGGATCTTTCTAGGAAATACTTTTGGTCACAACTGGACACACGCATTTATTGTTAAAATTTATGCTTAGAAATCTGCTACCATTAGACTATTCAAATATTTTTTTTCTATCAGTTTTCCAGATGCTGAACATCAGAACTCCACTAACTTGTCTTCACTTCTGCCAGTGAAGTCAGAGATTGTTTTATCACATCATTTACCTTTTTGAACTAACCACAATTTGTATCTTTTACGGCATCGAAGTCTAGATTTCTAGCTATGCCCAATAAAGGGAATATATAGTATTTGGGAGCATTTACATTACTGTATGAGTATTCTGAGTCACAGAGGTCCATATTTTTATATGAGTCTTTTCTCTACAATTTTCTTATTCCAGAGTAAGTATATGGTATTAACATGAAGCTACGTGTTAAATGTTTTGCTTTCCTGCTGCTAACTACCCTATGACTTGCCAAGATGAGAGTTTGTGTATGCCCTCTGTAACAACCTTGTACCATGGAAAACTAAAGTTGAAACATAACACAGTATGAGTAAGGTAGTCACTTTCAGTACTTTCAGAGATATCGAAGGCTTTATCTGTTTCTCAACTGTAATTAGAAGGGTAATATTTTTTTTTTCTATAATTAAGCTCCTTAAACAGAGCTATCTGGGCATCTTATATCAGTAAAACCTGAAGATTAGTACAACTACCTTCTTGCTAATAAGTAAAAGTCAGTTGCCTTTTACCTAAGGTTATTAAAAAGTAAGGCAATTACTTAAGGGAAGCCAGGGGAGAACAAACACTCCATGCACTTTGTTCTCTTAATGAATGAAATTATTCTGATGTAGCAAAGTGGTTTAGATTGTCTCAGTCAATGATATATGCTAGGTCTCTTTGCTCTAGGGCACTTTATATAAAACATCCAGCGTTCAGGTCATTCAAGGCATGATGTGGGAACGCTGACCATACTGTTCCTATATACTGCTACTGAATGAATAGCACTGCTTTTCTGCACGACTTCTACACAGGTATTATCTTTGCCAGAATCTATTTAATTAATAAGACTAGAAATTAAAGTAGTATGACTAAAAGGTATACTAAAGTATGACTGTCCCTTAAGTTGTTTTTCAAAATAATGCTTGCTGGACAACTTGTATCTATACAGCTGCCTATACAATTCTGAAAAAAAATCCCTACTGATTTAGAAATAGGCATATTCATTGGTATTTACATTTTAAATTCCCATTTTGCTCATATCTACTAACAAACAAACAAATTTTATGTCAATTCCACCTTTGGAGTTTGTTGACTGCCATTCCTATAAAACCTTGAATTTGGCAGGTGGCAATCACAGGTTAAAATGTTCAAACTCATTAAATTGCACTGACGTAAACAACAGATGATTATGTATTGTGCTCAGCAGTTCTCAGGGTCAAAGCCTGAGTCCAAGATTGATTATTTTTCATAGAAGTCTTACAGAAATAATTTTTGCAACAGGATTTCACTGAAGATACACTCGACTTCGTATGAAGCAGCTCATTTCACTTTTTGGAACCAGAGTCATTACCTAATAGCCACCACATGAAGTTTTGGCCCATCAAAATGCTTTGATCTTTTCCATCTTAACATGTTAGATCCTGCTGACAAGCTGCTTTACGAAGACAGCTAACACTGCATTATGTATATATTCCAACATAAAACTGAACTTCTTTTTAGATGAAAGAAATCCTATCAGACTTGCTAGAAAGATCTCAGCAACACAATGACCGCTACGTAGGCATGTGTTGTAGGACTTGTATTCTGCTTACATTCTGCTATTGTTCAACATTAATCTTCACTTTACATCATAAAATGAATGCACCATAAGGCTACACAATGGCCAAAAGACTCATGCATTTATAGTGAACAGAATGACTAATATATAAGCTTAGGCTTGGTTTCTCTCTCAATCAAGTCTGTGGGATTTACAGTGTATACATGAGCATTTTTCTGATTTTTGTTAACGGATGTTCTGTTCAGCTCATGAGGACTTGTTTATAAGCTAGAAAGAAAACTGCACATATAAAATAGTTATTTGGGAATAAGCATTTTTCTTTGCATGTATAAACACATTGCACCTTCATAATCAGATCTATCAGATTCATATGAAACAGAAGGGTCTTCTAGTTCATTTTCTCCAGATCTAAATCAGTGCTAACTAAACCACACCTGGGAAATGTTTATGTAACTCATGGTCACTCTCAGAAATTCTACTACTTTTGGTAGTGATGTCTGTCCATGCTTGATTACCCCTCTCCAGTGTCTGACCTAAATCTCCCTCGCAGCAATGCAAGCCAATCACTTCTTTTCCCCATCACGACTTCTTCTCTGCAGCAACTCTCTACATATGGATTCCATTTTCCCCTCAATCAGCTCTGGAAAAAGTAATTCCCAGTCCTATCCCATTACTCTCATAGGAAACACTTCTGAAATCTCTGCTTGTTCTCGATGCTCTCCTTTAGATTCTCTTCTTCATTTAAAGAAGCGTATAAAGGCAGCAAGTCTCAAGAGGGATGAATTACTGTTGCTAAAAAGAAGAAATAATGGGGGAAGCATTGCAAAATGTTAAAAATCACACAGAATGACAGAAGAACATGAAATCCAAGTTACTTGCAGCTGCTTTGTTGCATTAGAGAGGCGTACTTTACCCACCTCTGTTCAGCCTGTAGTTCCCACTATCAAAAGGCCACCTCGTGATCCGCTGAAAGTTGCCAGCAACGGCTGTGACTATATGGAAAACGGTCAGAGTATTGAATAGCAGGAAGGGCCAAGCCTGTATCCCTCCTTCCACCCCTTTGCTATTAAAATACTAAAACTAGCAAATTTCTTAATGATTCAAAGTAAACAAATTCAGTTGTACTCATCTAAATTACATGTGCTGTGCAGCTGTATTTGACATTGATTCCCAAAGTAAAGTAAGGAGGGCCAACGGAAGTAAGTTTTTTCTGGACTAGACACGTGAGGAAAACGGATTATCCACTGAGGAGAGCCACCTGCTCTTCGGGCAGGCGGGGGGACACCTTACCGACACTCGCTGGCACCGGCCGATGTTGTAACCGAGCCCGCTTGCCACAGGCCTTAATTCATGACAGAAACTCAGGGGAGCAACTGCAATTATGCTTCCCCCACCCCAGTTTTACTAAACCTAGGCCAACTGGCTTACTGATATCCTTACAAATACACATTCCCGTTTGTTCCTGAATCCTCATTTTCTCCTCCTGTCCTACTTCTGGATTGCTCTTTATTACACGTCGGGATTTTTTTTTTTTTTTTAAGTTTAATTATCTGGCTTCGCACTGTCTCTGTGCGCCCGCTACCCCGCAGCCACGTTGAGGGGCTTCCCTCCCCCTCCCCGCCGCGGCAGCTGTCCGGGCTCACGCCACGGACCCGCGGCAGCGCCGGCGGCGCAGGCGCCAGCTCGCCCTACCGGACACCCGCGCTGCTTTCGCAGGTGCTCGGGGGAAATGTGCTGCAGGACAAAGATTTACCTTTACCTCCTTACCCGCCTACATCAAATTTCTCAGAAATAAGTTTATTCGGAGGCTCTGCTGAATGTGGTTCAGCCACTCCGGCCTCTCCCGACGAGAGCCGGGGGGGAGTAACGACAGAACTCCTGTCCCTGGGGAACGGATCACTGCGCGCAAACCGGGCGGCTCTCCACCCGCGGCGAGGCACCACCCTGCTCCCCGCCGCCGCCCGCCACCGGGCCTTCCCCGCCGGGCGCCTACGCCTTTAAGAGCGTCCTCCCCGCGCCCCACGTGTGCGATCAGCTGATCGCGACGTCACGCGGGGCGGGGCGGGGGCTCTGTCTGCTGCCGCG
>VFFE01007677.1:2166001-2201908 GCA_008921705.1 Burhinus oedicnemus | reverse complement strand
GGCGCGGGCGGCTCTGACAGCGCCCCCGGACCCTCCGCCGGCCCAGCCTCCCCGCAGCCCTGCACCTTGCGGCGGCGGCGGCCGAGCCCCCCGCGCCGCCGAGGCGGCGGCAGGAAGCGCCGCTCCATCCCCGCCCCTCCCCGCCGACGGCGGGGCTCCCGGTAGCCCAGCACCGCTGTCAGCTGGGCGGGCGCCCGCGGCCCCGGAGACCTCCTCGGGAGCGCGGCGCCCGGCGCCACCCGGTACATGGATTACCTGGTAGGTGCCCCGGCGGTAGTGGGGCGCCCCCCGCCGCGCCGCCGCCGGCCCGTCGGACATCTTACCGAGCGCGCCGCGGCTGAGGCGGCGTCCCCGGCTGGGGGGGTGTGTGGGGGTGTGTGTGTGTATCTGTGTGTGTGTGGGGAGCGGTGGGCGCGGGCAGGGGCGGCGGGCAGCTGGGGGCCGGCCGCGTTGCCTTTCCCCGGCCCGCCGGGCTGTTAAAGGGCGATAAACCGGCAGGGTTCCGCTGAAGCGTGCGCGGCCCCGCTCATTTGGGCGCTATTAGATTGCTAAAGCCGTGACCCGGGTCGCTGTTTTTTTCCTAAATGCA
The DNA here is from genome assembly GCA_008921705.1 of Burhinus oedicnemus. Lineage (NCBI taxonomy): Eukaryota > Metazoa > Chordata > Aves > Charadriiformes > Burhinidae > Burhinus > Burhinus oedicnemus. Next base: position 2,201,319 of record VFFE01007677.1, on the reverse strand, counting down.
TGAGCTTAGGGTACGCTTGAATGAACTAAATTGTCACCCTGGGCGGGATCAGCCCTGCGCCCGGGCAGCTGGTATTTAGGGGTAACGTTTATTGCTTTTTGATGAATATTGGCTTTATGCGCCAGCGAGAGATTGTATCGCAGGCGCGCGCTTAAGGCTGGGTCACGGCTGGTGCTCAGGCTCACCGAGGTACGCTCGGGCAAGTAAACCCTGTGGCACGGGTGGGTAATGAGCTGATGACTTGGTCTGAGCAGGGTCCCCGCTCACCTGCTCTGTGCGGCGCAACAGCAGGAGAGTGTAATGGGCACATCCCATCACTCAAGTTTTGTTTCTTTGAGGGCTAGCCTATAAACTGTGCCCCCTCCTTCGTTGTGAACTGCTGCAAAGAGCCAGCTAAGGCAATGAGGAGTAGGTCTCTTCTGGCCATCCCTCTTCGCTGTTGGTGTCTCATGCGACCGGTCAGGAAATATTTGGGGTCAGAAACTTGACTCAGCCTCCCTGATGCCTTCACATGAGATGTGCGTGATTGTAGGCTTTCAAGAGAGTTTCATCAACCACTCAACAAAATCTCCGGAGATGCTCTTTTTAGTGAATTGATTTGAAGATTTGCTGTATTGTGATGCGAGCGGCATGCAGTGGCCAACTTTTCCTTCTCTGATGATGAAATTAACTAAACCAGAAATACATTAAATGTTTACTAAAATAATTATTCTCATGTCCACGTAGCTTAGATTTATTTGGGGTTATTCAGCTTTATAACAACAACAAAAAAGTTTTAGCCTTTCCTTCCTAAATTTGAATAAGAGAGAGAATAGAAAATGAGTTCTGTGTGGTAGATATGGTAGGTAGACTTCTCTTTAAGAACCTAGTTAATAAAATACTGATAATAAACTTGCTGTGTGCCAAATGCAGCCTTTGTAGCTCCTTGAGAGCCTGGAGCTGTTTCTTAGATTTTTTCCTTTATAAACTTATATCCAGATGAAACTGGCCATCCTGTACTTTTTGAAATGCTTGCATTAACCTTTTTGACTGCTACAGGCTCTTGTGTGGAAGGCCAGCCACTCCGAGAACAATAAATTTAATAAGCTGTGGAAACTGAGCATGTTTTTGTATTAACTAAAGTGAGGAGGGGATTAAATAGCTCTAAATTTTTTTTTTCCTTACTCTTTCTCTAGTTGATCTTTCTCCTCTTTTCTGTTGTGTGGCCTTTGATGCCATCTCTAAATAAAAGTGAATCTTCAAGATAATGATATCCTGAGTGTTCATACAATTTTTGCTTAATGTTTCTCTTGTATCAGTGGAGTATCTCTGAAGACAGATTTTCTCAAGGTCTTACCAGTCTCACAGTGCATGTTACAGTGCTGTATGAAACACAAAAGATTCTTTTGATGTAGAAGTTGTTACAGATCAGCCAAATTATTTTTTTATGGGTGGTGAAAGCCGGGGGTTGGGGATAATAGTTTGAACAGGATGCTGGTCCACTGATTCTCCGGGACAGTCCAAGATGCCTTCATCTATCCCTGACCAGCACTTGTTGCTGGAGTTTCCATAATTCTTACACAGTAGGAGTCCCTTAATCTTTGGAATACTTGTTGCAACTGGCATCAACTCTTTTAAACCAAAAGAGAAAAAAATAGGAAAGTTTTAAATTTTTTGCATCTGTGTATAACTTGGAAAGAAAACAAATTGGCAGTTTGACAGTTCAGATACTTTCTCGTGCATTTGTGCAGAGGACTTCCCCTTCCAGTCCTCCTGTTCACCAAATGCAGGAGAGTAGTCCTGCTTTGCCTTTCTCTGTTAATGGTGGTAAATGGAGTGGCTCTTCTTGGTAATGAACGGCAGGTTCGAGCACCTTAGAAAGACTGCTTGGACAAAAATTATTGATGGTGGTGAGTTAGGCAACTAGTTGTCTACAGACCACCTTCAGCCTGGAGGACCAAGCTGTTGCCACAGTCTGCCCTAGCGTAAAGATGGGCCTACTCTATTTATGCAAGACTTGCAGTTATAGTATGGATGTTAACCTGTAGATGTAGAACAGCCACCTCATTATTTTCATACCAGCGGTAGCAAAAAGCTACGTGTTAAGGAATTTCGTGTTTTGTGCACTTGTGTTGGGATCTTGCACCTATGTGGGCTTGAAAACTTCAGCAGAAGGTCCTTTTGCTGGTTCCTCATGTTGGGCACCTGTGTTGCTGCCTGCAGGCAGTGAGATTTTCTCCTGTGCTTTTAGTGAGAAGCAGACAGCAGGGCAAAAGATGCAGTTGTTTCTGGCTGCAGTAGTCTCTTGACAGAGCATTAGACAAAGTTTTGGTCAGCGGTGGAGCTGAATGAGGGAATTTAGTGGAGGGAGGCTAGGATAACCGAGGTCAGGTTTGCCGCAGCAGGGGCTCAGGAGTCATTCCCTCTCGACGAGAAGTCTACCCTCACCTTGTAGACTCGCATAGGAAGGTTCTTTTCCTGATTTTTTTCCTGGATAGGGCCTACACTGATGGAGACTTTTTTCTCCTTTAAGGAGCTGATCCCAAGGAATACTGCACATCTGTGGCACCTGCTAGTATCAGCAGGTTATTGAAAATGTTCAAACCTGCTCAAAGCCAAGCCAGTGAGAGCTAGCTTGGACTACGTGTCTGAAGCTTGTATGCGTAGTTACCCAGAACCTGTGTAGGACCGTTCCTACTTACCGTGTGATACTTGATTTATGGCTAATGCCATTTAATAAAGCACTGGTATTAGAAAAGAATCTTCTGTGGTGCTCTGATCTGGTTTTGCATTGTAACAGAAAAGTAGCACTAGCCTCTGTTTCTTTAATAGCTAGAAGAGACTCTTGAGCCTGGTGGCTGTTTTATTTTTGTATTGATATAATTACGGTGTTAGGAGTGGTGTGGGTTTTTTGTGGCTTTTTTATTTTTTAAAAAAATCAACATAGCTAAACTGGTTTCAACCTCTAGAAAATAATCCATCTTCACTCATTTAGGGGCACCTTTTACTCATGCAGTTTATTCTCCTTGTATTGAAGTTAACTCCTTTAAAACATACTATGCGAACCCAGCTGTGTCAATGTAGATTTGTAGTTTTTTGTGACTACATAATCCTGTGGTGTATCTGCAACCTTCTTCTGCTTCATTTTTGCTGCATTGTGTCTGGAAGGATTATAGTGTATACATAGACTTCTGTTGGCTGGCCTATGTTCAGTAGACTATGCTTAATTTAAGAAATTATGGCATGATGCATCTTGTGAAAAGCATGGCATGTGACCAGTCTTACAACTTTTGCTTGGAGAACTTGCACGGAAACAACAGCAATGCTTCAATTTTTCATATGTGATACTTGCAATGCAAATTTTGAGGTGCTGAGTAGGCTTTCACAATATACTCTTCAGTGACATCCTCTGTACTAGGTAAGGATCTTACATTGAACAGTTGCATGTATCAGCCTGATCTGTGTAGAGCTTTTAAAAGCTACTTTAGAGGGTGATGTAGAAATTTGAATCAGTGTGGCTTCACAAAAAAAGGAGAGCTGTTATAATGCCTAAAGAGTTTGTAAGATAAATTTGATTACCTGTTTAATTTTGTATATTCAGCATTTTTAATATGATAGCTTATCCTTAAATTGTATCCTGTACTATGTAGTATCTTAGTTGTATATAAGAATGTTTCTTGGGCAGGTAGTGAAGAGTATATTCCAACCTGAAATGGAAGATAACACTTCTTGCGTGAACAAACACATCGACTTTAGTGTTCTCCCCCTCCCCTTTCTTAAAAGTTAAGCATGAACATGAGTGTTGCAAAGTCAAGAGAGTGCACACTCTTAGTGCGGTAGAGTCCTTATTGATTTGTTGAGGATTATTTTTTTAACTATAACAAGTTTGGGGTTTTTTTGTTCTCTGTATATTTGTTAGCTGCTATGAACTATTTTACTTCTGTATGCATGCACACAGAAGCTAAAATTTGGGTAATTTTTGAGTAAATTGAACTAAATTTTCAAATTTTAGATGAATACGCCTTGAAGTGACTTCAGAGCTTCTTGGTTCCTGAATGGTCTTCACCTCAAGTTCTGGGTAGTTAGGGTTCAAGCAAAGTCTTTCTTGACTGGGGAAAGCTGCATATACCAAGCTGTGGTGTTCTTAAATACATTAGTTGATATTGAAAGGAAAAAAAGAAAAATGTTTCTGAGCAACTTTTCTTTCTTCGACAGCTTACCTTTAGAACCTTCCCTTTTATTTTGTTGGACCCTTTAATTTCATTGGACAGGTTTGATTTAGAAAGTGGTAATACAGGATAGATCATGATCGCTTAATGTTTCTGATCTACTTCAGATCCTGTCTTTCCATTGCTGTTGCCTGTTCCATTGTTTGGTATCTACAGGCCATAGAAAACATTCTTTCTTATACTACAAATGGCATTGTGGAGGCATCTGTTTGAAGTTTAGAGTCTTACTTCACTGACATTTTGTAAACCAGTAGGTGCTGTTCTTTGAATAAGGAAAGGTGGGAAAAACTCCATAGTAGGAACCCTCGATTTTCCTCTGAGGCACGTATAAGTTTTTGATAGAGCACCTGCAACATAAGCAACGGAAGTCTGTGTAGTCTTGCCTTCTTATCATTTGCTAAACATCCCTCTCATACGAATTTTGTCTTTTGTAATGTAATCATAAGGATTATTGGGGCTGTCTGAGTCATCTATCAGCTATAACATCCTTGAAATTTTACACCCTCTGTAGAGCACAAGGGCTTGTATCTTAAGATACTATCCCTCCTTCAGTCTGGGAAGCTGATTAGGCACAAGGATGAGGGGTCTGACAGTTGTTTCAAAATAAAGATACAGCTGAATGCAGGAAAGAAGGCAACTAACTGGTGTAAGATCAACTAGTGTATGGGCTGCATGCAACCGTGTTAGTGTTTGGGTAAGATAGGAAGTTTTGAAGTGAATCTTAGTCGCTTCTACTTACTGTACATAGGTTTGTATTGCAGAGTGATCAAGATGAAATCAGATTGGAAGATGCATGCAGCTAACAGGTTTTCAGTCCACAGGACCAGATGAGAACTAGTTTGAAGTAAAACACCTGAAGCATGTAGTATGAATACTTGGTCTTCAGCACCAGCTCTTGCTATACTGCACTACTTGCTGTTGTCTATGTAGCCAATGTCACTTAATCTGGAAGTGAGAATGTTGCTGCTTCTGATTACTTTCTGCATCAGCGTAGTAATGTAGGAAGAAACCCAAAACAAATTTTTGAGCCCCTCACCCGAAGAAGGTACTGTGGCTGAATTCCTGTTGGTATTTCAGCTCTGTGAAGCGTAACATTCAAATCTAACTCAACTGGGAATGGCAAATGGAATCAATTCTGGGAGATGGCCTCACCTGAATGAGAATGCTTCTGATTTAAGTTAAGTTTGGGAGTTCAAGAACCTGATCTGGCTGAAGACCTGGAAGAGAAGTGCCTTGGAAAACAAATCCTCCTCCTTGGTAGAATCTACCTAGCCAGTATTGCAGACAGTTTTTGCTGAATGGAAGATGTAATCAGCCATATAGAAGGGCAATAAAAATATTGGTGACTTAACTCACTGGAAATTACCTGGCTGAACAGATCAGTGAGCAGAAGTATAGAATTCCTTTGCAGAAGATAAAAGTCAAATGCTGCATTTGCTCTTCCTGCAATGGGAAGCATTATTGAATTCCCCAGGTAAACTTGATTCAAAGGTGGCTGTTGCAAACAGTGAAACTTGATACAGCTTCCTTGGGAATACAAAAGAATGCCTTAATGTGATTAATTTCCAGTGCAAGATTCTGTGAAGTCACGGGAGTATTGCAGTGCCAGAAATTTCATTGTCTTTGGGTACACACGCTGAAGAAACAAGTGGATTAGCACATTTAAAATCAAATTACCATTTTGCCTCTTCCGTGATGAGGATTGCATTAGCGTGGTAGATGTTATTACATCAGAAAATGTGTCCCAGTTTCTGAAAATGTGCTAGTCTATGTTTGTTATGAGTAGCCTTATAGTGTCCTTGTGAATTAGCATCTATGTTGCTCTGCAGTATACTGCTCCTGAATTCTTCAGTCAGACCTCCAAGCCTGAGGCAGCATAGTGATGAGTTTCACAAAAGGTTAGAAATGCAAGCTTTTAGTAAGTGAGAAAATCTGCATTTATTAGGGACAGAATATTCCTCTTAATAACCCCATGCTGATTACCATTTTTGGCTTCTTGTCAGTATCATCAGCTCATGTTTTTTAATATTGCCAGCTTGTGATATTTATTCTCTTAAACCAAGTTCTGAAGTTCTGTGATCATGTGAGGGTATCAATTTTCCATTAACAAAAGAAACATTTTTAGTTTCAAACTTAAAAGCACAAATGTGGGCCCAAACAGCTGTAAAGTCATAAGGGGAAAAAAACCCTATATGCAGTACTTAGAAGCTTGTGATTGTTTGGGTTTTGGCTCATAATACTCTGGAGTATGTTGGTTTTGCTTTTTTTCACTGTGTGCCGCAAAACTTCCTGAAGGGCAAACTGTCTGACTGTATGAAAGTCCTTGGGGACATAAATAGGGTATTTTCAATTGAATAAGAGATTGGTTCGGCTGACACTGGAGCTCTTCAGAGTACAGAACTTTTCTTTTGTCTCACTGGCAGCCTGGTGAGGTGACTATATTAATTGCCAACACGAGGATGTAAGTAGCTTCCTGCTATCTGAGGAAGAGGCACAAAGCAGGAAGTCTAATGGACAAGTCTTCTTATGTTTAGATGCAGTCCTCCCCTGTAGCTTTGTTGCTTATAAGGATAAACAGCAGGAAAACCATGAATCTTTGTACAATGCTTTGCTTTTATGGTGTATGTTTTGGTGGAGCAGTAGAAGGAAAACTTGTTCACAGGACCACATTAGCTTTGGACGTTGGAGGGTCTGGAGAACAAAAATGGCATCCAAGAGCCAAGAGGAACTATTGATATGGGGGAAGTGAGTTTGCAGATTTTTATTTTTTTTTTTCTTATGACTTGGAGCTTTAGGGTGGAAGAAGCATCTGTTTTTTACATTTTACTAGCTTTTTCAGCAACTACTGCCTAGTCTTCCTTTATATGATTTTGCCTCTAACAGAGATGAGAAACTTTGAAGTAATTAAAAATGAAGTAATTGTTCTGTAAACTGTCAATAGTAAGTTTCATAAATGAGCATTGATAGTGCTGCTCTGGTGGTGAATAAGAGGGAGAAGAGAATGCAGAGATTACAAAGGAATTTCATGTTTGTGTTTAGTTGTATAAACTACTTATGCTTTGGATGGGCTGATGCAGAGATAAATATTAAGTGTGCGTATTGAAACTAGGGGAAAAAAAGTTGCAGTACCCCTTTTAATATTGGTAATACATCGGCAGATGAAATTCAGTGTTGTTAAATGCAGAGTTGCATATATTTATAGTAGAAGTCACATGGCAGTACAGATGCATGGATAGGCCCCAAAATACCATCATTGCTCAGGGAAGGGAAAGAAGATCCTTCTTTAAAATGTCATTTCAACCCAGGCATCCGTCAACAAGTTCAGAGTGTTGAGAAGCAAAAAGTTCATTTTTACACTGCTTAAATATAAGGTTTGCTGTTGTCTTAAATGCTGCATTTCTGGTTGCATCATTTCAGAAAAAGTATTGTAAAACCAAAGAGATACAGAGAAGAATGACACGGTAATTGAAAGAAAACAACTGCTTCCATAGAAGGAGGGATTAAATAGTTATAACCCTTCAGTCTGAAGAAGAGACAGCGGTATGGTGTGGGAAGGCAATATTACAGACACCTTTGAAATCATAAAGAGAGGGTAAATAGGCAGTAAGTCATTTCTCCCGATAGGAGAACTTGATGACAGTTATAATCCAGGAACTGCTTTTTTGCACGAGTGTAGTTGAGATCTGGTTCTCACTTGTGCAGTAATGTTAGGGAGGCCAAAATGAGTAGACTATGAATTTGCACAGTTTCTTGGAAGACAAGTCCATTGTGAGGGTAGGTGTATTGAACATGGTGTGCAGATGTGATGGTGGTCTTGTGGAGATCCTGAAGCTGTGATTGCTGGAACCTGAGGATATGTCCATGAGATATGATTCCGTATGTCCTGGTGCTTATGCTGTGTGCAAAAAACCTCCATCCCTCCTCATTGAGAGGACAGCTAGATCTAGTTCCTGAACAGGAAATTGCAGTTAGAAGATGGAGATATTCTGGATGGTGTCCAGCAGCGCTCCCCAGTGTAAGCAGAATTACATTGACTGCACAGGAGGTGAAACTTTTTAATTCTGAGAGGTTTGTGAAGATACTTCAACATTGCTCCAGGGACAGGTAGCTAAAGGGTTCCTTCTGCTTGGAGGTGCTGCCTTGAAGTATAAGCAGAGGCTGTTGGCCTTCCAGCATTTGTATTCTAACCAATTTATGACTTTATATGTAAGGCCCACAACAGTGAGTGAACCTGAAACTGAATTGACAGCCTGTGTAGGGTGCAGAGTGATGATGCACTCTACAGTGAGTCATCTCTTCTCTTGGTGCTTTATTCTTGCCTAGAAACTTGTATAATTTCAGGTTTCAGCAAAACTGGAGAAAAGGTCCAGAATCCAAGAAATGTCTGTGCTGTTCTTGCAGCTATTAATTTTGTGTTGGCTAATCTATGTCTTTCACTGTCTGAACAATCGCGGTCCTGGAAACAGTCATGGAAAACTGTTCTAGTGAGAATATCTCCTGAAAGAGGGAAGAGCATTGTTCTCTGGTGCATCCACTTGATTACTTTTTATGATGACAAGAGAGTTCTTGGATTCAATCCTATTTCCTGTTCACATATCATTGCCTTTCCATCAGCATCGTGTTTCTTCTAGTCTCTGAACTCAGGTTTATTTTTTGAATTATTATGGACAGGAAGGTCGGTATTTTAAAAATGTAATTATTCAGCATTAAAGGAGAATATGAAAATATTTTCTGTGTCATTTATCTCTGAGAATTGTATTAAAAAAGAATTTGGGGTGTTTAAATGAGAAATGTTATTAATGGCATGTACCAGAGGGCTGTGACATCTTCTGTGGAAAGAGGAGCCTTTTAGCTACTTGGAGTCCAGTACACAAGCTTAGCAAACAGCAGTTCTGGTCAAAGTTCATGCTATCTGTACTGTAGCATAGTTGTGTGTGCTTTTGGGTACCTACATGTTCTTTAAAACACATAGGCACTGAGAATTTCGTTCAGGCTCCATACATGTAGGTACCTTAAAATCTGCATATTGTTTACACTTGTGTTGCTAATTTTCACATTTATTATGCACTGAAAAAGATGCAGATAAGAATGGAGGTGGAAAAGCTTTTGCCTGGAAGCTCCAGTAATTCCAAGTGATTACTAGGGTGGACCACTTCTTTATAAAAGAGCAGGAGGGCATCTTAATCTTTATTTTACTAAAGAAACATATCACCAGAAAAAAATGCGACAACTTCTTTTTCTCATATTACTTTCTAGTTTTGTGGTCTTGGAGCTATACTTAGTGCTGTAATTTATTTAGGATTATGGCAAAGCACACTGAGGTCAAGGTGCGTATTTCTGTTGTTCGGCAGCTCCTGCAGTTCTGTCAGGTGTCAAGCCTTTGTGTCTCTACTGAGAAGATGATTAGAATCCCTCCTCCTCTTTTGCCCACCAAGGTTCTTGAGACTAGTGCTTTCAACTGCGTGATTGCAGCTTTGAAGTGATCAGATGGAGAATGTACTCTAATTAATCTTTTAAAAATTTGCTGTCTTGTAGATATTATGGGTAGGAATTTTCTATGTCATATGTGCTGAAGATATAGATATTAAAACAATGAATTTGTGCAGCTGCAGACTAATACGTGCCTGTGTCAGAGCTGTATGAGGTACCAAATACTGACATTATTTTCTACAGGTATTTGTACTGATAGCTGAATGCTTGAAAAAATAGGACAGAACAAATGCCTGTTGTGAATGGAAGGTTACACAGCTGCAAGGCAGACATCTGTCTAAGTCATGAACAGTCACGTTTTTACAACATATGATTAAAATAACAAAGTTTTGGGCAGAGATGTATGTTAGCCATGAGTTTAGTTTCCATCTGAAGAAATTATTTAATGTTTGTGAGATGACCGTTTGCCTAAGCGGAAGAGTCCATATTGACAGAGATGCATGCTTACGTTTTTTGCCATATTTGACCTGATGACTCTGTTTCTCACTTTAGACACGTTAAGTGACTTCTGTTAAGAGTAAGTCTTTGCAGAATTGTATCAAACAAGGTATCTTTCTTTTGTAATTTTTGTAGGCATATTTTTACATTATTTTTTTTCTTTTACTTTCATGCTTACCATGTAAAATCGTTTCAGAAAGCAACAATAAACTGTAAGTAAATTAAATGCAAATTCTCCAACAATTGTTTTGTTTCCCAGTTGTATGGTCAAAATGAGTTGCAAAACCAAAGTAATGAAAGATTGCAAGTGTCAAGAATAAATTCCCCATTGTAGCAGCAGATCATCACATATATTGTGATTCAGTGATCAGAGCGATAGTCTGTAGGACAGTATCACTAAACATTTAATTATTTAAATGAATTCCTGATGCTTTTTCAGTGATTAAATGGAAATAACATCGGGGGGAATGTAAATTTTTGGGGGGCAGTAGGGGTGTAATCCCTTCCCCAAGCCTGCAACACAATGCTTATGATCTGCAGTCTATACTGTTAAAAAAGCTCATTAATTCCAATGCTGTTATTAGCTTCTCTTAGAGAGAAGGGATTACCTTAATATTTAATTGGGAAATGCATCAGGAAACATTCACTGGTACTGTATGTGACAGTAGGAATGGGAGATAATTTTAGAATTCATGCGTTGTAATAGCTTGTTGATTTCAAAACCTTAACAGTAGTAAACCCAGCAACAGATGAGTAAGGTAACACAGATGTAGCTTGCTTTATTCTAGTGAAGCAGGGGTCCACAGGTGCTTGCTGGGGAATTTGAACAGCAGCTATAGCCTTGAAGTACTGAACAAAAATTAAAAAAGGAAAACAGTTTATCATGCTGGCTGCTCTTGTCTAGAATAAAAGCAAACTATATACATTGAGAAACTGTAATGGTTTGCTGCTACTGCATGTTTACTTCCCTTGCAACCTGAAATAATCTTTTACTTTATATACAAAGTTGGGTCTTCTGTCAACATAGAATGTGTCACTGAAAATACACATCACTGTATTTATCACCCTGTGTTTAAGTATGGACTTAAATTGCAGCAGACTCGGGTTAAAGATTAGGAAGCTTTCTAGTAGGGAGGGTAATGAAGCACTGGACTAGGTTGCTTGGGGAAGTTATCCATCCCTGGAACCTTTGGAACAAGGTCTGCAAATACTGTCAGGAGGGGTATGAGTGTCGTTTATAACCCCACCCCACCACTTTGTGTAACACAGGTTTTCTCAAAGTCAGTTCTGTTCCTGTTTTTCTGTGACTTTGTGGGAAACTCGGAGCACAAGTTGTAGAATTGGATGTTGGTTCTGAAAGCTGGAGGGAGAGGGGGGGAGAAAAAATATCCTGGCAATTTAAATGGTGCTTTGAAGCAGCATTTCCTTGTAGTAATAATACTCTAGATTGCTTCCAGTAAGAAAACAAAATCAACCTGGTCTTGAGGTTTGCTTTCAGGTTTTTGTGCTGTGCTTTTTTGACTTTCGGACCATTCAGTGAAATACTGCTGTTTGTTTAAATTTAACAGTTACAGCAAAATAAAAATGTTGCTATGCATTTTTTATTACTCATAATTCATAATAGCTGCTCTTTTAATTTTTTAAATCACAGTTCTGATTAAGTGGGTAATTTAATTGCAGTTTTTTATGGGGGAGGTTAGAAAGCAGAGGCCAGGGGAAGGAGAGAGGGGAAAGTTTTCACTGATACTGTTTGAAGTTTGTAGCATCCAGCAGTTCACCTTCAACATCTTAAAATAAATGCAAATGATGTGTGAACTTGTTAAGCATGTAGTAAAAATGTTCCACTTGATTGCTTTAATTTTTACCTACAGTGAATTCTCAAATACCTGATTTTAAGTAATTCCTCAATTACTTTTCTGAATAAAGCATTGTAAGCCAGGTTTATTGTACCTGACCGTATATAAAAAAATGGGACACCTACAATAGGTTTTATTTTGGTGTTGGGAGTTGCATTTATTTTCTGGCTGCTTTATGCTATTTAAAGAAGGTATTTTTCGTCTGTTTCATCAGAAATTCGTAGTCCATCCTCAACCTCTCTGGATGACTGCAGAAGACATAGAATTGTGGCAGCACAACAGATTGGAAGTTGAGCGAGTTGAGGGTAAAAACTTTTAATATGATTACTCACAGCTGTAAGAGCAGATTAAATGAACTATTCAAGACAATAGAGAGTTCTCTTTTGAACATGAAAATCTCAGAAGATTAGAGGGGTATGACTTCAGAAATGTGTGAACATTAAATAATATGTTATTTTTGTTATATAGAGGAAGAGAATTTGAATGATGATGCATGATGAAGAACTATAATATATAAACATGGAAGGCCTTTACAGTCCACTAAGAAGCCAAAGAGCACGTTACTCCATTACAGTGTCTCTTGCAGGTTGTTTTTAAACCAGAGTAGATACAAATACATGGGACTAAAAGCTTGCATGCAATATGTTAATGTTGTGTACAGGGATTTTGGGGAGCGTTAGGTAATTTGAGGCCTATAATGAAATACTGAATTAGTAAGTGTAATGGTGTTGGCAGCTGCTTCTGTATGAAAGGTAGTAAGTATCTGCTTGATCTGAATTTATATGGCATTTTTCTCAGCTAGTTTAATACAGCCTTACAGAAGAACGATAAAGTAGTATACCGTCTAGCGTTTCTTTTAGGGGAGAGGGGAGAGATGGGAAGAAAACTAATTCCTAATAAATAGCATTCTTGGTAATGTCTTTATTTTAATTTCTTTAGACTATGTCTGAATGTATCCAGCTCTCATTTGCTGTTTGTAGAATTGGCATTTACACGGTAAGGCAATGTTCTAACTAAATAAATAATTTTTGTTAGTGTTAATGCCATTTGAGTGAAAAGAAGTTACTTAGTTTTTTGGGGTCAGGATTAAGTAGTGCAGTTTGCAAGAGGGATTTGTCATATTAGTTTACATAAATGGACTACAGCATGGGTTTGTCCTGTCAAAGAGTTACTAATACCAGGACAGAAAAAGTATTCTCCACTTTAATTAAAAAGGTGAAGGAAAATTCAGCCAACCTCTTAAGGTGTAAGAAAATTTAAAATTCATGTGTATCAGTTGCTGAGAATTCTGGCCTAGTGTAATGGCTGAGGGGTTTGTATACATTTGCTCTTAAATATCTGTGATGTTTGAGTAATGTCATACATTAAAACATATTAGTGAAATGTACATATTGTTGTAATTTTTGTCTGGAGTGCCTTAATATTTTCCAAATGCTGTTAAGTTAAACTTCCCAAACCTTAATTAAGTTATATAAAAGAAATGTGAACTTTACTTCAAACATATGTCCCAAATATGCTGTTTGTTTTTTTTTTTTTTTTGCTGCTCGTGGTTGTTTCAATTAATGATGAGAACAATTAGATGAAGGATGTGTTCTGTAGAAATTCATTGTATAAGCTCTGCTTACACAATGTATGAGACACTGTTGCTCAAATCATGCTTCAAATCCTGGAGCTTTTGGAGAGGGAGTGCTGCTGCTACTGTTAATACTTTTCAGGAGGAAGCTTGGCACTTAATGCTTTCTGTTTTATTAGGCTGTACAGTCACACTGTAGGTGACTTTTGAACAACTGCGATGACAGCTATGTACCACCACTAAGTCTTACTTGAGGACAGAATCGCAAAGCTTAACATTTGCTTTTATTTTTAGAATTTGGTTCCAGGTAGGTTTTAATATCTGCGTGAGGTTTTTTTCCATGACATTTGCCTGCATTATGTTTTCAGCATCTAAAAGACTATTTTCTAAATGGTGGAAGATAACAAATTTGGGCAATATGGACAAAATCCTCATGGAGGAAACTGCTACTTGCAAAGTCAAAGGCATATTTTCCTGTGGTATGTAACTTTCATGGGAAGACTTTCTCTCTCCAAATTCCTATGTGATGGGAGTATGCTTATCTTGCAGGATCACAGAGGGTTACAGTATGAGGTTTTAATGGCTGCAAGGTATGCAAACCATCTGTCAGCTCTTTAGAAGGCTATAGTAAGCTGTCCACATTAATTTGAGAGGATGTCCAAGGATAAATGTATGTGTATTGCAGAATCGGATATAAGCAGGATAATGTATAGCAAAATATACCCTCTAACAATAATTGGTTCTGTTTTAGTTTAAAATAGGTAAGCGTGGTGTGTATACTGCAGTGCACTGCTAAGTTGTGGTAGCTGCAGTTATAGTGATAGTTGGATAACTGGTACCTCATTGTGACCTTTTGGGCAGCATAATATTTAATTTCATCAAACTTTTAAAATTGCAAAATATAAAGAGCTAGCTTCATTTATGAAAGTGCTGAGAGGAACTCATTTCATCGACTGCTGGTACTTAAGGGCGGAAAGCGAGGAGGATGATGAGTAGGCTCCAGAATGTCCAGATGCACTGTGGTGGCCACAGTGTTAGAGGGAGGACACATGTTCCATGTAAAATGCATTTGAAGGCTAAAATAATTGCTTTAGGAAAGTGCTAGGTGCCGAGAGTACTTGCTTATGTAGAAAGGCGAGTTTCAGGTGATCTGACTGGAGCGTGGGTTTGGACAACTTTGGTGTCAGAGTGAACGGAGAGGTCTGCTGAAGTGAGAGCTATGCGGAAAGGCAGTGTGACAGTTCCTCCCTCCGCGCTGTGCCCTGCTCGTGACTCGGTCACTGGATTTGTTGCTCAGGTATGTGAGCAGCCTGGCAGCTGGCAAGTATGGTGCTCCCTACTGATGGCAAGAAGCAAATGGCAAAACTCCAATTTGTATTTCCCGTTTAATCAATTCCTTATGTCTTGTATCATGTGCTTTCTACTGCATGCTGTTTTGCAGATTTAATAGGGTTTTTTTGTTGTTATTTGATTTTTATCCAAAAGCTAAGCAGTCTTTGAAATGCCCGTCCTTACCAGCACTGTGTGTTCAGTTTATACTGTGTTACTCGGACACTTCCTGTTCTTGCAGGTCCTCGTTGTACACTGCTGCAAGTATCTTGCAAAGGCTCTTAGTCCTTTGGACTACAGACATCTCAACTGTTAGTCTGTTATCAAGCTGCTTATCAGTAACGCTGTTGAGCACCCATTACTTCAGCTGTTCTACTCCATTAAATAGGCTTCCTGTTTTTCAGGCCTGTACAGATTATGAGGTGGAGGAAGGGTTTATATAGTTATCCATGACAAAAGAGCCTGTGCTGCCTTCAGCTACCATGACTAAGAGGATAAAGCTTCATTGTCTTGAGCTAGGAAAAACATAGATCTTTGCAAGAGCACAGAAAGATATGTGGTGCTCATTTTGGGGGATTAAACCAGATGAGATTACTTAGAAGTGTATACCCTTGAAGTGGGCAGTAGAAAAGCAGAGGTCCTTAGTATAGAAACTGTATTGATATTTGCAAGGATCTGAAGCTGAAAGATGTGTATCCTAAAATGAAAACATAAACTTAAATGAAAACTTTTGGGATCATACAAGCAATCAACCAACCACCCAACCAAAATAAAATTCCATTTCCTCTGTGTGTTTTACACAGCTCGTACCTCCTGGCAGAAGTACCAGTCTTTTCAGACACATGTTTCTGCTTCTTCCACCATACTAGTGTCTGAATCAGAAGTGTCAGTTGGAAGTGTGGGAACAGGCAGGTAAATTACTTCTTGAATCTGCATAACTGTGGAGAGTGTAAGCATATGACAGCTTGTAGCAAAGCTTATCATTATATTATCATTAACTTCCTTTCTGTTTCTGGTTTAATTTTCTTAACCAGGTAAAAATCCTAATAGAATAATGATGGAGAGTTCCAACTACATGAACTTCAGAGGAAAACTAATACAAAATTTGTTGTTTTGTAAGAGAGTTTTTATGATGGGACGTTTGCCATCTTTATAGATATTTAGGACTCCACCTCAGAAAAATGTGCACATTTATATGCCTACACATCTTCTCTGAAAGGTTCTCTGATACTTAGTACTAGGCTTTGAGACTTTTTTTCTCAACTGTTTGCAGCTGTAAGCTTGTTTGAACAGGGGTAATAAGATATTCCTTACTGTCCCTACCCCCGATACGTGACTCCAGGAGTAACCAAAAAGTAATTTTCCTATCACTTGTTTTAAATAACAAAACAAGGACAGAAGCCTCTGCAGTGGTGAGAACCATGCAGAAAAACTAAGGAGACTTAGTGGAAGTGTGGTCCTTTGCTGGCATGCAATAGAAAGAAAAATACTGGAAAATAGCATTTTCCCTTCTCAGGAAATTAGAAATTAACAGTTGTCCTCGATTGCAGAATATGGCATCAATAGATAAACAATTAGAAAACACTCATTTAAAAAAAAAAAGCCCTTTGTAGATCTTTTTGCTTCGTAGATGCTGCATAAGGCAAAACTGATGGACTCTAGCAGCATTGCATCAATGTTGGCATCTTCTTTCTGCAAGTGATGAGTAACAGTTATTTTGGTATTAGTAGCCTCTTGGCTTGAATTTGCGCAGTGAGATGTGGAAATAAATGATGCATTTCTACAGCTGTGCTTACTATAGTTTATATATGGTAAATATAGTAAATGATGCAAATGTACTTTTAGTTCTCTCGTTTACTTTGGATTAACTTACATTTGTCTTTGTTTATAATGATAAATTCATGTCTTGAAATGGTTTAACTGGAAACAGCTGGTGTGCTAAGGAACTTGTCTAATGTTTGAACAAAACAGAAATAACATTTATTCATGAAGTGGTGGAGAGGAAGCTCCTAAGAGAAGAGAAACCAACTGAGGCAGTAGCTAAAGGCAGTCATGGAAAAGGAGGTAATCATGGGAGCATGTTTGGAAAGGTTTAGGAGCCAGCCTGTGACTTACAGTATGGAGAGCTTCCTGTGAGCCTCTTCCCCTCCCTGACATCGTTTCCCATTGGAAAATGCAAAGTTAAAGTAATAATAGAGCTCATATAGCATTTCCTGCCTACTCCTCCCTTTCCCTGCTGTGTCCTTGACATGAACAGCAAAACAAAGGCACAAAAGGGCAGCAGGAAAAAATTCTTTTATGTGCTACCCTTTGGGAAATGTGGACAATTCCATCCACAGTCACTGTTGATACTCTGTGGATAGACTGCTGGAAAGGAAAGGTATAAATGTTTTCAACTTCCAGCCTTAAAAGGTGCTTGCTATCGCCAGTCTTGTCAGTGACTTGCGTTTGATGGGAGTACGTCCACTGTGTTGTTGCAAATCTGTAGTCTGCTTGAACCATGCTGGTTGTAGTGCGCATTGCTACCAACCTAAACAGGAGAAAGAGAGGCAGAATGTTCTGATGCATGTGTTGTTCTGTGCATATGAATGTTAGATATACTGTGGATTTTTTTGCTATGAGCTATTTGACTTTTCCTTATACTTCTCTGAAATAAAGAATTGTTGGGTTGTGTGGGTTTGTTTTTTGTTTTTTTTTTTTTTTTTTTTTTTAATGGGGAAAGTAAAGATAGGTGAAGTGGGAAATCATCAAGGCTGGGCCAGGAGTGAGGATCAGAATACAATGCTCTACCCTTTCTCTCCACAGAGTGCATTGGTTAAAGTAAACTGTACTGGAATTGCTGAGCAGCTTCTCTTTGTGGCCAGAGCTCATGTTACCTGCCCAAAGAGCTCAGAAGCTTGGTCCAACCAATGCTGCTGCGACAGCATTACTTCCCTGAGCTGTTAACTGATATACACCGTACTTACAGCCCTTCAACAGCCTCTGACAACTAGTAATTGATTTCACTGGGAAAGGTATGGTTTGACGAATTAGACTGTTAAATTTTTGTCAGAATGAAATGTCCGTTTGACAAACTTGCAGGCTGCAATAGAGCTTTGTCCTGAACTAGGGATATTATGAACTTGGGTTGTGTTCCTTCTGACTAGTCTCTGCTGTCCGTGGCCCCTTCCTGCTCTAGAAAATGGCAGTATTGTTCCACAGACCATTAACTTCAGGGAGGGCTAGGAAAAAAGCCCAGATCCTCATTAAAAGAATCTGAAATCTTTTCTGTTCATACAAGTTGCCATTCAGTTTGTATTTATCAAAGCTGTGTGGTTAGTTGTCCTGTATATAAACTATGTTTTGCATCTTCTCTTTGGAAGTCAGGATTCCTGATCTTCAATGTTGCTGTCTTTCCAGAAAACAGTTGTGTAATATACTGGCAAAATGTCATGTTTTGCCTTCAGTGGCTGGTCCGCATGAAAGAGAAACTACTCCTGTAGGCTCCAGTGATACAGGGGTGATTGTGGAATTTTCCTCTTGGCCTCTGCTGAGCATCCTTTTTTTGTACAGTTTGCAAAGTAGCCTCTTTAATTATAAAAATAAAAAACAATTCTTTTAAATGAATAATAGATTTAAAATGTAAATCGGAAGTACATTGCAACGCAAAGGTGTTCAAAATCCTGACAGTCTTCTATGAAAAATATCACATGCTTGAAATTTGAGCTGCCCCGTGACTGTGGACTCAGAAAGATAGCAGTGGGGCTTGTTGAATTACTAAATGGCAAGTATACATATCCAGCAGATAGCTGTGTCATTTGAGTTATTGAGGGGGCAAAAAGACTAGAAATGGCTTTTTAGTGAAAGTGAATTGTTTCTTTCACATTCTGTAGTCCAGAGGTTGAGACTGTGCATAGTCATGAGGCTTGCAAAAAAAGCAAGTTAATCTGCAATGGTTCCTGGAGTTTGGCAGGGCAATTCTAAATTGTGGTAAAAGATTGCCCTATGATTATTCTAAAAGTTGCATCCTCTACTGTGTACAGTTGCATAAATAAAAATCTAACAGGTGATTTCCAAGTCGAAATAGTGAGTATCAGTAGTGTATACCACTCACAGTATTTGCATATAGCTTTTTTAGTTTTATCTATTGTTCTGATGTTACACTGTTCCCCAAAGTGCTTTTGAGTAATGAGTTGTAGATTGTTTCTGGCTGGTCTGTATTTGCCTTTAACAGCAGCTGGACAACCAGAATGTATTAGGACTTACATTTCTTGCACGATAATTGCCTTTTTCACAAGATGTCATGTTACAGCAGAAGTGAGATCAGTCTGTTCATCAGGTCTTAGACTTGTTTTGGTACTGTGAGCTCAAAAGCTTGTCTGTTTTCCTATGGCTGATAAAATATTGCTTTTCCCTATGCACATATTTGCACTGTATCCTGAGGGCATCAGTGATATGTCACTATTATGATTACTACTGTAAATAGTTCAACTCTGTTTTCTGAGGACATCCTGCATTTGTTCAAGAATAGTATCTTTTTAGGAAAGTGGTCATACAAGTGGATAGTAGATCAAAAAAATATTAAAGGAAGTGCATCAAATGCCACCAAATTTCATCTGTTATGAGTTAGCTCTTTTTTGGGAGAAGACCCTTCTAGTTCTCTCCATTAGTGTGTGTCTGTCCTTGTTGTTTTTAACGTTTCTCCTCGCCATAAAGTTGAAAATGTTTGCTCAGGTGTTGAAGGTAGGTTTTTTTAAGTGGTCTGCTGAATTTCTTGCTGCTACAGCTTCTTTATATTCTGATGTCTTCAAAATGCTTTGAAATTGTGTCCATGTGTAATTAAAACCATAAATGCTTTTGGGAAGGCTGTTCTACAGCATCCTTTAGATCCCTTTAAAGTAAATAGCCCTTTTTGAATCAGCCTTCTATTGCAATGTTTGTATTTTGATCAGTTTGACTGTATTTCACACAAATCTTAAACCTATTTATATTCTGTAATATGAAGGCCTTTGAAAAGTGCCACTTCATTTTTATTGACAAGGGTTTATATAGTACAAAATTGCACTGAATTTTTAATGAGTTTATATTGCTGGGTATTATGCTGTTGAAGAGTAGAAAATGCCAGTGTTTAATAGATGCTGTAACTTCATACAATGGTTCCACTGGTATGACTGTGTATAAATATACATACTTATACTTCAAAAGGCAGATTTTGAGTAATTAAGTGTGTTAGTATCTCAAATGCCATCTAGGCAATAGACTTTTAGGAAGTGGTAAGGTGTGAGAAGTGATATCAAGGATGTCTTGTGTCCTGGAAGGCAGAGTTATGTACAGCTATCACGTGGCATGTTGTAACAAAGACTTTAGAATTCTGTTTCTGGTATTGTCAGAATTGCCTGTGTGAACACAGGCAAATCTCTTGTACCTCCCTTTGCAACATTATTTGTTCTAAGGCTTCCCAAGCCTGCAACTTAAATTTTTTAGCTGTATTTAATACTATCAGTTAAAGCATGAGACCCACCTTGTTTCACTCAACCCTTTTGGATATCCTTGTTAAGAACACATGATCACAAATAATTTGTTGTGCAGTTATTTTATTAAATGTTGCATCTCGGGCCAAAACATGACCTACCCTTTTTGTGTATCTTCTTGCTCTTTGAGGTGCAGTACACCTGTGTGCTTTCAGTATGTTTGCTTCTTGTTGAAGTATAGTGCAGTGCACAGGCCTTACCTAGTCCCAGTTTTATGAAGTACATCTGTATGTCCTGTTTGACATAAATAGACATGGCAGAAGAGCTGCAAGACTGGACAGAGGTGATTTCATTTGCAGCAGTTCTAGCTAGCACAAGGTTGCAGCCAAATACTCTTAATCTCTGACCGTTCTGTGGCAGCATGTTGGTCACCTGGTTTGGGAAACACGTGTAACTCCCTCTTGCCTACTCAAAACTCCTGAACATCAGCCAGGTGGTGTGGTTCTGCATGTTTAAGTTTTTTTGGGTCAGCTGCTTATGGAATTACCTCAATGTAATCTGCTAGTGTTTGTCACTGTCTTTTCTCTTCCATCCCACAGTTCAGTTATTCGTGATTTTACGTATTTTCTACGCTCCCATTCTGTTCAGTGGTCCATAAAGTGTCACATTTCTTTTCTTCACCTCTCTGATGTCATTCTACTTCATTGTGGCCTTCTCTGTGAAATCAGACTTCTTGCCACTGACAAAAATAATGCTTTTTATTCTGTACAACTTACTTTCCTTGTACTTCAGACTCGTTTCTTAACATTGTTTTGTTAATTTCCTGCAGTTTTAGCACAGAATGTTTTAGCTTCTCCAGTTTGTTGGGGTGAGTGGTGGTGGTGGAAAGGTGTACGTGCAGATGAAACATTTTGAGGTAAATTGTATGCTAGAATCTTTCCCTCAAATTCCATTAATAATGTCCTTTTTTAACCACTGTTCACACTGTAGTGTAGTCAGACAACATACACTTCAGCTTATGGAAGATGATTATTTGTTCCCTGATTCTGAAATGGCATGCATTTCCAAAATATAGGATATTTTAGTTCTTAGCCAGACCTGTGTTGTGTTAGTGTTCCCTTGAGATCTGCTTACTTCATTTTGTTGTCATCTTGCATTACATGGAAGACATTCCAGTGAATTTCTCTGGATTATATACTCTTTAAGTAATAACTCCTCTGTATAGGGCCATACCTAGAGGCCTGACAGAGATTGATACTCTGTTCGATTCGTAACGTAGTCCCTGCTGTGACAAGCAGACTACAGGCAGATAGGGAATGTGTCAAACGCAGCAGTGTCTGTGGAAATGGTGCAAGTTCTGTGCCATATGCGTGTCTTGTCTATGCGTGGAAAACAAGGTGGGGTTTGTTGTGAAGTTGAACCTGTATGGACAAAAGATCCCAGAATGATGAAGGGAAAGTGAAACGAGCCTGTAGAGTAAAACTTGATAAAGACTTTCGATTATTGACGTCAGGGTTTGTGTTTCAGATGCGTTTGCCTTGCTCTTTATAAGAATTGTGTGTTGTTTTTTCTCTGCTTGAATGTGTTGGCTGTGGAAGAGACTGAATCTACTAAGAGAGAGGCTTACAAGAGCAGGATGGGTTGTGTTGTGGGAGGTTAAGAGAGAAGTAACTCTTGGTTTCAAGGGGTCTGAAATGCTTTTCACTGTAACATCTCACTTGACTTGAACAAGAAGGTGACTCTGAAAGGGATCAAGTGTGGAAATGCACGCCTTGATATCGCAGATTAAAAAGCAGAGGCTACAGTAGCATGACAACCCCAAATACTGGACCTCAGCCTTGCAGGCAGGAGTAACGTGGGGATCATAAAAGGGAGTTCTAAATCCAAATACCCCATGAATAAAAAGGTCAAAATGTATATGAAAAAAAAAAGTGCTGTGGAATGAGCTATGCTGAGCCAGTGGAAATGTGAGGCTCTAGGACTATCAGATAATGGGCAAAGAAACCACAATAAACAAACTGAGGTTTTAGGTGTGTGTTCTGCTGAGGCTCTAATACAATGTGATTTAATCTTATATAAGCTGTCACCCTCTAATAATAATCTAGTGGCTGGTAAACCAGTTTAAGATGGAGAATATGAATAGTGCTCTTGGTAAGTATGAAAACTGAACGTATTTGGGAAAGCCTGTGAAACTCTCCTTCATGATGGTTTTATTATTCTGTCTGCTTGTATTCCGGAATCTTGCAGCTATTGGCTCAACTTTCAAACTTCCTGATGAGACACAAGCAAATTTTTTTTTTTTTTTTTCAGCAGGGTAAACTGGGGTGTAAAATGCAAACAATTTAATGATATTCCACAGCAAGATCTAGACAAGAGTTTGTGGTTCTGAATAATGGTGCCTTGTGCGACTGATGTCTGGACATTTGAATTCTGACATTAGCCTTCTGCTCTTTTTACTGCTGAAATCAGAACATAATTAGAAAAAATACATTGAGATTGCAAATTTGTTTGTGAATTCTAGCACAGGATTGAGAAATGATAGGCTTGTTTTGTGGCTTGTTTTGTGCGAGTTAGGGATTTTCCCTTTTAAAATTCTGTAGTGTAGGAAGCTCTTTCCTGAGGAAGGAAGGTGTTAGTAATTTGCTCTATTTCTTGAATAATATTGCAAAGAATGCCATTTCGTTTCATGTTGTGACTCTTCTGTCCCCTGTCTGACCTGTCTCAAGCTTTCTTTTCAAGTTTTCTTTAGGTGAGATAGGTGCGCCAGGTAAGTGAACATCTTTTTTCTCTTAGCATCCTGGTCTAATTAAGTAACCATTTTTTTCCATAGATGCTAACTGTGATATTGTATGTGACCAAGGTTCAGTATCTTCTATTTTTGGTCCCCTGTTTCCTTCACTGCTAGAATATTTTTGTTAAAAAAATCTTGTGTTATGTTTCAGCGTGTGTATTGCCTGCTTACTGTAACTACTACTGCAAGGAAGGTCTTCTGCTCTTAATAAGGAAAAAGTATTCAGTGGAGACCTGAAAAGAGAGAGAGTGAATAGCAAATGTGGTGCCAAACCTTTTATTTATTTATAAAAGTTGTATATAAATTTTTACTATTATGTTCCTAGTATGTTGAACTATTGCAGGTCATTGTGTTGCTGTTTAGGCACTGGGCACTGCTATATTCCTTAGGTCTTAAACTGACATCCGTTACTTTCTGGTGGTTATGTCTGTGTTTTGTACTGAAAACAGATTCCTTATTTGAAGAGCAAGCTTTGATCTTGGTGGAGCTTTGCAAGAGTTACTTGGGATACCAAAGATGGTCTTTCTGTAAAGGTCTTTTCAGTGGCTGTTTTGGGTTTGTCAATGTTGAAATGCCTCCTTTTTAAGGAAAGACTTAGTTGAGAAAAGTGCTTTATAGACAGATGAATTAATGGATTAATATGTTGCTGATGCAAGATTTCATGGCACAGATTGGTAAAGTATAAGAAGCCTTAGAAACAAAGAGTCTGCCTTGATGCACAAATGATTCTGTTTTTCACATTCACATGACGGAATCATAACAAATAGGACTGAAAGGAGGTAGAGTCATCTAATTCCTCCCTGGCTTAGAAGCAGGATGAGTTATGGTCAAACCAGCTCTGACCAAACTGGTTCTCTAAAAAACCTCAGCAGATTCCATAATCTCCTCTGTCAATCTCTTCCTGAGCTCAACTAGCCGTACTCTTCCACGCACTGTTTTTCTAAGATCTAATCTAAATATACTGTTAATCTCTTTTGCTACAGTTTAAGCTCCTCTTTGTCTTACACATAGCAAACAGGGAGAAAAGTCTGTTCCTTTGTTTGAAAATTAGTTGTCACATACTTTTTCAGCCTTCTGTAAATTAAGAGATGGGTCATTCTGTACAGAACCCCAAAGTTAGAACCAGAGCGAGGAGTTATTCATGTGGCAGGTTACAATTCAGAGGTGCTGCTATGTAGCTCCCCTTTGTTCTTTTGCCGTATTTACTTCAGTAAAACAGGGGTTAGAAGCAGTATTTTCATGCTGAACATATGAAATTGCTTGATTAGGGTCATTTGCTGGGTAGGCATGCTTCTGTCAAGGATACCTGGAAAGACTCTTAGAAGATAAGCTTCACCAATGTCAGGACTTGATTTTATTGGACAATAGAAATGACATAAATATACCTGGATGTTCCTAGAACAGTGGGTGAAACCATGAAACAGGTTCAATGTTTTTCGTTTCCTCTTTCTTAAGAGACTTACCAGTTGTGACTCAGCACCTCTTCTATAGCAGTTGGGAAGATACGATTTTTACAGTTACAAGATTGTCTCCCCTGAAGAGTAGTATACTTTGAATGAAAAAGCATTGTAAATGCTTCCATCATTGAATGTTATTTGGTTAACAGGGAACTTGAATTGCTATGAAATTAGACTTCAGGCCTTAACTTCTTGTATTACTTACAGACCAATTAGCTTCACGGCTGTTTCCTATGATCTTTTACAGAGAGAACTCATTCTATTTCTGATTTAACAATAAGGAAGTTGCTACTTAAAACCAGTTTATAGAGTTGAGTCAGTATATATGATTTTTATGGAATGTAATGCTGATTCTTTCTACAGCTAAAACCTGGTAAATTTTAGCAAATTGTAAGGTTCGTTCACATTCTGCTTGCCTGCTGCCAAAGGCTGATGACTGGCTCTTAGCACTAGGGCTCTTGTCAATTGATGCAGGGCAATCTACCTGGTTGGATTTATAGTCTAATAGAAATATTTCCTGTTTGGTTAAGCTTTTAGGAAGAGTCACACCTGCAGGGCTTTCAATGAGAGTATGTTTTGTTGCTTAAATTAGAGAGGGTGAGCTTAATTAACTTTTTATGCATAAGCATTAATATGATTTTGGTGATTGAACTGTAAATCTAAATGATTGGTGTTTGTTCAGATGTTTCTTGCTTTATATAAAACAAATTAAATGGTTTATTGCCTTGCTGCATTTGATGGAGTAAATAAAGTACAGATTTCAAACCGATTAAGATGTCCACTTTTCTACTTATTGTTATTTGCAAGTTTCTGTTCAGACTAATGTGCAGTGTAGAAAGTTTCTCTTCTCTCCCATTTGTTTGCTTTGGAGCTTATCCCAAAGGCACTTGCTTAAGTAGTTTCTCATAGCATTTAGAAATCCATATTCCAGTTGAAAAAGTATTACTTTGTTTATATTAATCTAGATATGTAATTCATAATAAATTCTGTATCTTGTCCAGCTTTTTTATGGTTGTGTAATAAATGAAGTGTAACGTCTACTTCAAATTTTCAGATGCCTTCAGTAACCATAGAATGTACACCAAGAAACAGATAATGACCATCAGAATGCCAAAAAATATTGTGAAAACATGAATATTTTCAAGAGACAGATTTTTCTTGAAGAACAAGTAGCTTCATATTTTGAAGGATAAATTGAGTTAGATTGCCCTCAAAATTCCGAATTATGCTTGGTTTCAGCTTTCAGTAGATGTGTGGTGTTCTCTAATAGAGGGGTCACAGTCAGTTGGTACATAAACCAGTGAGTTAGATAAGAGAATAAAATGGGTATTTTAACATATGTGAAACATAGCTCTGGGATACTTCCAAGTTAAGCATCTTTTTGTTGATCTTGTTGGAAACTATGAAGTTGATGTCATATGCAGGTTCCGACTGTCATAGGAAAATTTTCAGCTACATATCAGATAGAGTTAAATCTGAGCAGGGACATCAAGGCAATAAGAAGAGTTTCCATAGGTATGTCAGTGATAAAAGGAGAACTAGGGAATACATGGGCCTTCTCTGGAAGGAAACAGGAGACCTGGTCACCCAGGACATGGACAGTACTGAGGTGTTCAATGACTTTTTTACCTCAGTCTTCACTGGCAAGGGCTCTAGCCACACCGCCCAAGTTGCAGAAAGCAAAGGCAGGGACTAGGAGAATGAGGAGTCACACATTGTAGGAGATCAGGTTTGAGACCATCTAAGGAACCTGAAGGTGCACAAGTCCATGGGGACCTGATGAAATATATTTGTGGGTCCTGAGAGAACTGGTGGATGAAGTCACCAAGCCACTATCCACCATATTTGAGAAGTCATGGCAGTCTGGTGAAGTTCCCGCTGACTGGAAAAAGGGAAATAAAACCCCCATTTTTAAAAAGGGAAAAAAGGAAAGCCCAGCGAACTACAGGCCAGTCAGTCTCACCTGTGTGCCCAGCAAGATCAGGGAGCAGATCCTCCTGGAAACTATACTAAGGCACAGGGAAAATAAGGAGGCTATCGGTGACAGCCAACACAGCTTCATTAAAGGCAAATAGCGCCTGACAAATTTGGTTGCTTTCTACAACAGGGTTACAGCATTGGTGGATAAGGCAAGAGCACCTGAGATCATCTACTTGGACTTGTGCAAAGCATTTGACACTGTCCTGTATGACATCCTTGTCTGTAAATTGGAGAGACGTGGCTTTGATGGATGGCCCATTCCATGGATAAGGAATTAGTTATCCTGGATGGTCACACTTAAAGAGTTGCAGTCAACAGCTCGATGCCCAAGTGGCGTTCCTCAGGGGTCGGTACCAGGACCGGTGCTGTTTAACATCTTTGTTGGTGACATGGATGGTGAGATTGAGTGCACTGTGAGCAAATTTGCAGACAACAGCAGGCTGTGTGGTGCGGTTGACGTGCTGGAGGGAAGGGTTGCCATCCAAACGGACCTGGACAGGCTTGAGAGGTGGACCGCTGCAAACCTCATGACGTTCAACAAGGCCAAGTGCAGGGTTTTGTCCTTGGGTCAAGGCAATCCCATGCACAAATACAGGCTGGATGGAGAATGGCTTGGGAGCAGACTTGAGAAGAAGGACTTGGGGGTGTTGGTGGATGAGAAGCTCAACATAAGCTGTCAATGTGCACTTGCAGCCCAGAAAGCCGACAGCATCCTGGGCTGCATCAAAAGAAGTGTGGCCAGCAGGTTGAGGGAGGTGATTCTGCCCCTCTACTCTGCTCTGGTGTGACCCCACCTGGAATACTACATCCCGCTCTGGGGCCCCCAACATAAGAAGGACATGGACCTGTTGGAGTGAGTCTAGAGGAGGGCCAAGAAGATGATCAGTAGGCTGGAGCACTTCTCCTATGAAGGCAGGCTGAGAGAGCTGGGGTTGTTCAGCCTGGAGAAGAGGAGGCTCCAGGAAGACCTTGTACCAGCCTTCCAGTACTTAAATGGGGCCTACAGGAAAGATGGAGAGGAACTCTTTATCAGGGAGTGCAATGATGGGATGAGGGGTAATGGTTTTAAACTGCAAGAGGGTAGGTTTAGATTAGATATTAGGAAGAAATTCTTTATTGTGAAGGTGGTGAGGCACTGGAACGGGTTGCCCAGGGAAGTTGTGGAGGCCCCATCTCTGTAAATGTTCAAGGCCAGGTTGGATGAGGCTTTGAGCAGCCAGGTCTAGCAGGAGGTGTCCTTGCCCGTGGCAGGGGGGTTGGAACTAGATGTTCTTTGAGGTCCCTTCCAACTCTAACCATAGTATGATTCTATGATCATGGGTATATGCAAATATAAGTGGTTTTCTAATGACAAATATTGCATTAATTTTAGAGGTCATGCTCCAGATGTCACTTGATCTTCAGACAGTTCTTGCTGTCTTTCATAACTTTATGTTATGTTAACATTAGATTACAAAATTGTTACTAGTTTCCTAGGTTTTCTCTTAAGTTGGAGTTTAATGATGCGGTCCTACTTACCAACGGCATTTGAATTAGAAGTTTAAAAATCTATTAGAAGTTTAGTAATTTTTCTTGGAGGACAGTTTCTTGATTTCCCTCACAAATTTTGGATTGCCTCTGTTAGCTGAAGGGGCAAATAGCAGTACTCACCAAATAACATGATTTTTCAGTACTGTCACTATCAAAATGGCAAAGCTGAGCTATGTCAAATCCAGCTGGTTCAGTGTGTTTAACAGACAAGAGACTGTGCAGCTGGTTTTAGAATCACTTGACTTTGAAATGCCTGTATACAGTCTCTGAGCAGCAGTTCCAAACTGTTTTATGTGGTGGAATTAATGTCTGAATGCTGCATTTTGCAGGAAAGTTCATGTTAATTCCCGTGTTTAAAACAGATCCCAACAAACAACCAGAAGGTAAACAAAGTTCAAGAGCAAAGAGAAGAAGCAGCAAGTTGTTTAGGGAGAAGAAAAAAATACTGCTTCCCCCCCCATGGTGGAAGTGTGGAATGAATGCTCAAAATACGTCAAAACCAAACCCAGAAAAATGAAAACCATATGAATGAAAATTAATTTCCAAACAATAATCTTCTGTTGGCATTTTTTTTTTTTTGAGCAACATTTGTAAATAATTTGGTTGTGGGCTAATTCCTGTACCATAGTATTAAAACAGAGGTAGACTGTATTATTATATATTTATTATTATAGGTATTATTATGCTATTTAATTTTGAATTGTGCCTTTATTTGAAATAAAGCCCAAGTATGCAAGTCAGCTGCTTTTGTGTGGTGTCACATTAGATGATTATCTAATAATTTGAGCAGATGGCTATGTTCAATTTTTGTCTTAGAACTACCTCTGTAAATATGAAAGAAGACGTTATATTTTTAGAACTCAGTGTCGTACACTTTTTTTGTTTTGTTTTGGTTTGGTTTTTTTTCCAAAAAGCCTGAAAGCAGAATGTGTACTTTGGAATGGTCGTTTAATAAAATGAAACACATTTTACAGTGATCATGACAGTGAGATAATTTGAAGAAACGTTCTCTGTGTGGTGAGGATTTAACAGTTGTGATTCAGTTTTTTTAAGGTTTGGTTGGGCTTGGTGTGGTTTTTTGGAACTGGTACTTTTTTTTTCCCTCCCCTCTGCCCTGGCAGATAGGGCTTGTTTTGGTCTTCTCTTACAGAAATATAATTTATACTTCAAATCATATTTCTTGTGGTGAAATACAGGCTTATTCTAGTGTATGACCTTCTACTTGGTCAGCCAAAAATACTAATACGTGAAATTAAAAGGAATTATGTATGGGCCCAGAGAGGTTCTATGCTAGTTTATATCTGATGAGTGTCTGTATCTGGAGTACCTTCTGTGCTGCAAAAATGCTTTGGACTCCTTTTGGCTCCTTATCCAGGGTTCTGAGAATGTGGTATGAAATAAAAGTGGTCAGCTTTAATAGTTCGTGTCCTCAAGTTTCAGGAAATATGAGTAAATCTGCAGTACTGTGGGTTAATTTCTGTGCTGGTTAGTTTATTTCAATGCTGGCTGTTGTCTTCTGTGCTCACTTGGTGGGGATGAGGGAGTTCCACTCGTGCTTTTCATCTCCTGCTCTGCTTTGGCTGGACTCTCTCTAGTCTTTGACAGGAACCCAACTGCACTTGCTCTCAGAATGTGCATGTAAAGGGGAAGCATGTTTTTTCATTGAAGAGTCACTTGAGCAATTAAGTTTTCTTCAGGGTCTAAATAACCTAATGCCTAGTGATGAGAGACGGTGCATGTGTATGCTGGAACATCCTTGTAAGATAGTGTGAGAGGGTGTGCTGTCCATGCATAACTAGCTTGAAGATGAGGATCACCTGAATGTGAGCCATAACTTCTTGAGGTAGCCTGGCACTTCAAGTAGGATGTTCAAAGTGCAAGCAAACCTCAGTTATATTTCAGTGCAGTGCTGCTGTAATTAAGTCAGAAAAGGGTCCTTAGGCAGTCTCTGTTCCCAGTCCTACCTCTTTCAAAGGTTATGAGTCTTAGGAACGTGCAGAAAGCCCTAGAAAAACACTTGTGCAGAGCTATTGCTTCATGAACATAGCTTTCTCTGGCAAAACTTGTTTTTAGCGCAGTCAAATTATTTTCATGAAGTTACATAGACCTGCAAACAAATAACATGACTATTTTTTTCTGTAGTTCAACGTCCCCGTTGTATTTCTTTGTTTAAAGCTTAAAACCAACTGTTCCATGAGGAAACGATAAGGATGACTTTATTTTTGTTGGGGAAATGCAGGTTGAGGTTCTGAATTGCCACACAGGGTGAATTGGAGGATATAAGTACCGGGGCCCCTCCCTCTTTTAGCAGAAGCCTTTTTAAAGCTTTACACAAAGGGGTCTGCAAAACATAAACTAAACTTTTTTCCTAAATGGCTAAACAGGATGTAGATATAAATAATAATTCAATACAAACTTATTTTGGTGGAGCTTTCTCACACACAGCTTCTTGTATTTTGAGAAATGTAGTTTCCTTTTAGAAATAGTTCTTTTATTAGTTTCCGGACAGTGCTTACGATGAATTCATACCAATTAAAAAAAATAAAATTAAAAACTCTTGTTCCAAGGTGTTCTAATTTCTTTAACAGTAATGTGGTGTGTTGGTTTTTTTTTTTTTAATTTGGTGTTTTTGAAATGCATTGTTCTTAATCAAAAATTGTGAAGATTTTTTTTTAACTTTTCACAAGATATTCAGAATGGTTGATAAAGAAAGTGATCAAGTACTGGAGTAGAGACTTCTTGTACATACCACATTAGTAAAACAAGAGTCTGTCTTTTTAGAGCATTGCTATTCTGCAGGTGAACATAAGTCTGCTGAACATCGTCCCCACAAAATTGCATGCCCATCTATTGTAACAAATGCCACTTTATGACTTTAAAACAATTTATTTTGTTTTGTTTAAATGTGACTGCTCAGTAGCTTTTCTGTGGTTTGTTCCATATAGCCAGTCTCTCTTGCTGACATGCACATTCTACGTAACAACAGGGTAATACTTTTTAAAGCTACCATAGACAGATTTAAGGGCAGTGGCAGAATGTGAAACCACTTCTCATTCTGGCTATATGCTTGACTCTTTCTTTAATCTTTATCTTGGAAAGACTCTCCCACCTTGAAGGCAAATCATGGTTGATGTAACCAGAAGGAAATAGTAAAGCCTGAGACTGGCTGTCATATGGGAGTTGGGAACTGTCCTTGTATGAAGGCAAGAATGAAATGCTTGTCAATCTTGTTGATATTATGTTATTACCTCTTGTTCAGACAGGCTAGTTTTGAATCACCAGGGTGTCTTCAGACTTAAAACAGACTGGGAGTGAATTTGGGCTTGGTTGGTTTTGCTTGGTTGGTTGTTTTACGTTTTTGGTGGGGTTTTTTTTTTTTCCTCTCTTTTTTTTTTTTAAGCAGAATAGTTGTTTCTCACTGTTACCACACAACAGGCTTTGTATATTTTTATTCTTTTGTATTCTCCTATAAGCTTTATATTCTCTTATTCTCTAAAGTTCACTAGCTTTTCTCTGAAATGCTTTTTTTCTTCACCCATTTGCCTTTACCAGTTAGGTCTGAGATCATTCTCACAGCAATACGACGCTTGAGTAACCATATAGGTTTTTTAATTTCCTGTCTAATTCCTTCTCCCATGGACCATCTTGTCTCAGCAGAATTGGTTTCTCCATCTAGTCAGGGCTAGTTTATAATGCCTACCTCTTTCATACAAGTATCTGAATTGTTAAGGGGAGCCAGGATCACCTTTTCAGTCAGTGCTGGTAAGGGCTTTGTGCTTTGCCTTCTATATTTGCTTTGCTTGGTGTTAGAGATTTATGTATTTATTTTTACGTGTCGATGGCTCACCTGCTTCATTTAGACTTTTGCTTTGATGACATAATATATTTCAGCCTTCTTGAACTGTGTCTAAATGGAAGGCCTTTTATGATACTTAAGCCTAAGCTGTTTGTCTGTGAATCAAAATCATTCTGCATTACTGCCTCTCTATTGTGTATATACAGGGGATTTTGGGGAGGATTCTGAGACCCAAGAGGTGTATGCGTGGAATGTGCACTCCTCCTTCCTTTGCTTTTTCTATGGTGGTTTCTTTTTCTTTTAATTGTTACAGATTTAATGCTTACTGTCTCAAGTGCAGGGTCTGCAAGACGTTAGCAGAAATTTCTATGAAGGTTTCTTCTGTTTCCCCCTCCCCTCCTTCCCTTTTTTTTTCTTTTCTGTTTTCAATGGTCCTTCTTTTAAGCCAGTTGCTGTCTAAGCCCTGAGTTGTGAGGCTCTGTCTTCTGTAAGCTACTGACTGCTAAAAGTAGTCTGTGGCTCTTTAGGGTTTTTTTTCTACCATGTTTCCTGACTGAGAAAGAAGTTGTTCCTCGAGACTTGTGCTGGTGTTGGCAAGCTCAAAACATTGATAATTTCTCCTTTTTATTTGCTGGAGAAATGTTGGTTTTCTGGCTTTGGAATTTTCATGCTGGCAATCTTCAATCTAGCGTGGGGAGCTGGGAGATGACTTGCAGCTCACAATGTGTGCGGGGGGTGGGAGAACAGGACAAAGTGAATGTCCAAGGTTGCTGGAGATAGTCCATCTCGGATCTTTATGTGGCTATCTTCTCATGTGTAATGTGGAAATTAGTGACTTAACAGTGATCCTGTCTAGTCTTGTGTTCCCACTGAAAGTGGGAATAGTCAGCACAATGCTTAATCTTGAGTTTACCAACAGTGTCTTCTACCTTATACTTAATTTGTGCTGAATACCTTTCATGCCTTTCTGAAGTTTCTGTGAGCCCTTATTCACAGCTTTTCAAATGTGCAGTTGTTCAGGTTTTTTTCAATCTATAGTGAGTAGAAACTTTCCCTAAATTAAGGGCTGTGGTTATCAAAAGCTGATAACGTGTATCCTCAGTGAAATTTTCCATGAAATCTGATAATGATCATAGCTTTATTTATTTTTTTTTTTTTTTAAAAAAAAAAAAGGAGGGCAAGGAGGGAGGAAATGTGTGTTTCAGCAGTTTATCCAATCGTCTGTGGAATTTGGGGAAGATGCTTATTCTTGTGCTGAGCAATTGGTTAGTTTTATGGTAGCCTTTTCTGAAACATTGGAAGGAATGTGGAGAATGGTGGACAGTGGTCTCAGATGTCCTTAGATGCTTGCCCGATCTCTGGTTCACATGACTGGCGTCAATTTGACTGGTAGATCTGAGACCAAGAAAACGTTTTTTCTGAGGTCAGACTGACTGGGGTGTGTTGCTTCTTTCATTTCCAGTATGTTGTGTATTTTCCTGCTTTGCACCCTAAATGTGGGGCTCAGGTGTTGATAATACCCTGCCAACGCTCAGTTTGTCGCATTTGACCGAGTCTCCTTAGGGCTAAATTAATTTAGTGTAATTGAAGTCTCAGGGTCTGTTTTATAGTAATATTTGAATAAAATTATTGGCATACAGGTTAATGCATTGAATACTCTGGAGATCATTTCCATCTTTTAGCTATGGCATAATTTCACTTTGTTTGGAAAATTAGTACCAGAAGCAGTGATGATACTTATTGTAAGCAAATTACTCAGCTGAACATGATCTGTTTTTCTGCCTGAGCTACAGTCATTATTTTGGCTCATGCTTGTGCCTTGCTAATTTGACTGTTTCATACCACGTATTGTTAAATTGCTGTCTGCTTCAGTTGTCTTGCTGCTTGCTGTGTGCTCTGCATGACTGGTCACAAAAAACACATCCTACAGAGCTATTCGATAAAGATTGCATGCTTCTATACCGCGCAGATGTTGACTGATGGCTTAACACACTACAGTTGCAAAGCAGTCTTTCCTTATTAAAACTCAGAAGAGATTCCCACTCACAGTGTTTGTGGTTTCATGTAAAATGACTGAGAAAAATCCTGCTAAGTTCAGGAGAGTGATTATAAACCACTGATTTCCTATGTGAGAAATACTCGTGATTGCCCTCTCCCTTCCAAGAATGTGCATTTGGATACTGGCAGACTGTATGGTCCTTTTCTGGCCTTAGTTTTCAAGTGGACTTTCAGCTATTAAATGTGTTATTGGTTTCTTTTTCCTAATGTCTCCAAGCTTTTTCCAGAAATTCATGGAGAATTTAAAAGAAGCAAAGATTATCTGTTCTCATTAAGCTTATATTGGTGTTTCTCAAAAAAAATTTGCAGACTCAGTTGGTCGTTTTTATGTGTCTGTCTTCAAGTAGTCCTCTCCATTCCCCAGTGCTGTCTAGTGAGAGCTTACATTACCAATGGTTAGTTAGCTTATCTTTAACTGCTAGTGAGACCTTGTTTCTTCCAGGTCAGAAGAGTGAGAAATAGCTGCAATTTCTGAATGTAGGTGTAAAAGTTCACTCCCTTGTCCTGAAATGGCTGAGCTGTTGCCAGCAAAAGGTAGATAATTGTTCCCTGGATGATGTAAGTACTTCAGTAGTTGTTGTGAATTATGTGTTTAAATCTTGCTTGGTATTGTTGAATCTGTTGACTGATGGATCTGGACATAAAAATTAATATTAAAATGCTATTTTGTCTTTCATCAGATACTAAATGAGTAGGTACACAGAAGCTGAACAGACTGTGGCATAAGTTATGATACCAATATACTATTTGAAAGCTGTAATTCAGTACAGGAAGTGGGCTCTTGTAGATGACATTGAATTGAGTGTTATAAAAACATGGTCTGACATAGTCTCGGTATGTAAACCAATTTAGTTGTAAATCAATTTAGTTGTCTAAACTATACACGAAGAGATTTCCTAGATACCAGTTCGATGCAGAAAGTTAATGAAACCCAGAAATTGGGCATGTTGCAATTAAAAAAAGAACAGATTAGCTGGGTTCTAAAGGAGAAATCTGTACCTACTCAGAAATTAAATACTTCATGTTTTAGTGAATTTGAAGTAAATGACTGCTGCATTCATTCAGATGCACGCACGCTGAATGAAATAACTACATGTGAAGGCCAGAACCATGGAGTTGTGTGTATGTGTATGTCTGTGTGTGTAACTCGGCAAAATATTTCGAGGATGTTAGTTTGACATGCAAACTGAGAAGTGTCAAAGCTATGACAATTCAGGAAAATGGGCTGCTGTCCCTGGGTAAAGCGTACTAGCCCTTCCTTTTCTTTAGGAAAACCCAAACATGCATGCCAAAAATGTGATAGTGATGCAGTTAGATAGAGAACTGTTATTCCTTTGCCTGAAGCATGAGAGAGGTCTCTTC
>VFFE01007677.1:2150678-2162789 GCA_008921705.1 Burhinus oedicnemus | reverse complement strand
CCCAAACCAACAACCCCCCCCCCCCCCAAACCAAAACCAAAGGATTTTTCTTTTGAATATAAATTCCTATGGTGCGTGTCCTGTAGTCCGTAGCCCAACCCCAACCCCCCATCTCTACCACATCCATTTCTTTTCTGTCTTCTGCATAACCAGTTTGCTGTGTTCTTTTGGAAGCTCGACCTGGGGCTTGTCTGCCTGCTTTGGCAAAGCAGAAAGAGGTCTGAAAGACGAGGCAGAAGGACAGAAGTACGTTCAGAGCAGAGGGGGCACTTGTGCACCGGCGATTGCCTTGTTCAGCCCCTCGCCTTTACGGAGCAGGCAACAAAGAGGCACAAGGCGCTCAGTGGAAAGCACGGCGGCGGGCGAAGCGCCGGCCGGGAGCGGTGCGGCTGCCCGGGGCGCTGCCGCGGGGTCGCCGGCGGGCGCCGTTCCCCAGCGCCCCACCGGAGGGCGCCGGCGGGGCGGCGGGCGGCTGGCAGCGGCCTGCCTGGACCGGTGCCACCAGCCCGATAGAAGAGCAGGGAGGAGAGAACCCCTCTGTTTTTTACTTGAGTAATAGCGTTCACTGTCCTACTTGGCGCTTTCAAAGTTATCATTATATCTTACTTTACCATAAGGCTACTTTCTGTACCTGTAAAACGTGGGATTATGTATAGCCAGCTGCAGCTATTGTGCTGCTGGAAAACATTGGGAGTTGTAGTTAGATGAGGATTTGTGTTTCGGTGAAGACCTGGCATGCCACATTGTTCTGAAAGCACTGCTTGCAGGCAAACTTAATTTTAAGCTGTGGTTTAAGACATGGAGTCCTCATTCTTACTGGGCATGAACAGATTTTAGATCCTTACCCATGGGGAGGGTGTGATGAATAAGTTTTAGTGTGCGGAGAAGGGTGAGAGGAGGAAGTTTAGGAAGGTGAACTTTGAAGCTGGGGCACATGGGGGAGAGCAAGCTGCTTTTGGTTTTTTGCTTGAGGTTTTTTTCCCCACTGTTTCCGCTAGCATTACTGGGCCTTCAGTAGAAGACAGGGCAGCCTGACAGCCAAGTGGCTTGTGGGCATCTACAGCAATTACTGGGAGACTGTCCGTTCTGAGGTACAGGAAGCTGGAGGGAGCGGGCAATAAAGCTTGGAAGCAAGAGTATGTGTAAGTGAAGGAGAACAGGGATGGCCAGAAACTGTGTGTACAGAGAGCCTGCGAGGCTGGGGGTAGCTCACCGGTGGCAGTAAACATTGCAGAAAGTGAGAGCTAGCCTGGAGCAGTTCACTTGCAGCATGTGA
The DNA here is from genome assembly GCA_008921705.1 of Burhinus oedicnemus. Taxonomy (NCBI): domain Eukaryota; kingdom Metazoa; phylum Chordata; class Aves; order Charadriiformes; family Burhinidae; genus Burhinus; species Burhinus oedicnemus. The sequence goes on along the minus strand of VFFE01007677.1, from coordinate 2,161,513 downwards.
AATGGCTCAGTGTAGCACCTCATGGAAACTAGGCTCTTTCTGCACAGTGGAAGTTTTGGGTGTGTGGGCACCTCAGGCTGGCATCTGAGAGACATGGTAGTAGCAACCTTTCTACCTGTGGCCCACAGCATTTCTAGGCTTTTGTCTTCTCCTAAGAGAGAACCACCTTCTGCAGTGCTGCTGCTCTGCAGGGAGGGTGACAACCCACGGTAGTCTTTCTCCTTGCCTCAACTGGGGAGAAAAGGGAGGAAGACAAATGGTAGGGAGGGTCCACAGTGGTCTATTTGTTTGCAGTTGCCTTGCAAATCTGTATAGCTGTTAGGCTCTGTATGGTTTGCCTTAGTTCTGTTGTGTTTGGGTTTTTTAAATTTGATTTTTGTAGACACAAACTGCCTACCAAAAAAAGTAGAGCTTTTACTCCTTGTAGCATTTGTGTGGGAGATAAGAACATAAAAACTGTTGTACTTTTAACCTGTGATCCAGCTGGAAACATGGTCTCCAACATTCAGTAAAAACAAAAAAACTCCTATAGTGAACTCGTGGAATAATCTGCATGTTTATGAGGATTTTATGCAATGCTGAATCATAGAATTGTCTAGGTTGGAAGGGACCTTTAAGATCATTGAGTCCAACCATGAACTTAACACTGCCAAAACCACCACTAAACCATGTCCCTAAGCATGACATCTACCTGTCTTTTAAATATCTCCAGGGATGGCGATTCCACCACTTCCCTGGACAGCCTGTTCCAATATTTGATAACGCTTTCCATGAAGAAATTTTTTCCAATATCCAATCCAAACCTTCCCTGTGCAACTTGAGGCCATTTCTTCTTGTCCTGTCACTTGGGAGAAGAGACCAACCCCCACCTCGATACAACCTCCTTTCACATAGTTGTAGAGAGCAATAAGGTCTCCACTCAGCTTCCGTTTCTCCAGACTAAACAATCCTTGTTCCCTCAGCTGCTCCTCATAAGACTTGTGCTCCAGACCTCTCACCAGCTTTGTTGGCCTTCTCTGGATGTGCTCCAGAGTAGTGAGAGCCCCAAAACTGAGCTCGGTATTCGAGGTGGGGCCTCACCAGTGCCGAGTACAGGGGGATGATCACATCCCTCATCTGGCTGGCCACAGTATTTCTGATACAAGCCAGGATGCTGTTGGCCTTCTTGGCCACCTGGGCACGCTGCTAGCTCATATTCAGCCAGTTGTCTGCCAGTACCCCAGGTCCTTTTCCTCTGTGCAGCTTTCCAGCCACTCTTCCCCAAGCCTGTAGTGTTGCATGGCATTGTTGTGACCCAAGTGCAGGACCTGGCACTTGGCCTTGTTGAGCCTCATACCATTGGCTAAAGGTTGGTTTTAAACATTTTGTTTTTCTTACAATCTGTTTTTTTCCTAGCATTGCTGCTTTCTGAGTGTACTTGCTGCTGTGTAAATGGCTAGAATCTCTTTGATTCTTGTCACTTACTGGATTCTACAGTATCTTACAGCAGTAGGGTTTTTCTATCTAGTTAGGTTTTGTGTATGGGGAAAAAACCTCTTTTTATTCTTTTTGTTTGGTTTTGAAGCAGCTATTTTTTTAGGTTACTGAAGTAATTGATGCTTCTTACTGTTTTCACAAGTGCTCCATCTCTGGATCATCGTGCAGTTTTCCTTAGAGAAGGAACCTTACCCATCTTTTGCTTTCTGATTACAGAGTATTTTACAGAAGAGAAAGAGCAAAGTTGTCACTGTGACTTTTCAAGGCAGCGTTGTTCTTACGTAGCTAGTTCTTTAAAATAGGTGAAGGATTTTGAAGGCAAGGAGAAGTTGGCTATGACACCTTTACTTCTCAATTTGCCTTTCTGCCATTTCCATTATCTTGACTAAGCTATTAGGCATTCTGGAAAAAGACATGCCAGGAAGATAGATTTGTCTGGTTTGAAAAGAGAGCCAATGTAAATCCCTTCTGGTTAGACAGTTGTATCCTTGGGGGGGGGCAGATTCTGAAATGACTCACCTTGGGTCTTGCACTGCAAAGCTCATGAAGACATGGTGCTGATGAGTGCCAAGGACCACAGAGAAGAACGATTCCAGATATATTTGAGAACAAACAGAGCCTAGAGGAAACCTTGGGATACAAACAAGTTAGGCCAGCACTGAAATCCAGCAGTGGCTCCAAATGAGAAAGAGAATGGGTTTTATCTGAATAAAAATATGCAAAGGAAAAACAAGAGTGCTTAACTCTTTAGTTAACACTTCACTGTTCAACAGCAAGTGAGTTTTCAGACTCAAGGGAATGAGAATTAGAAAAAAATATCTGGGCAGTTCTGAGTTAGAGCCTGGAGATCTTGTTGATTCACTGAAACACGTACCTATTTCATAATGTTATGGATAGCTGTCATGTAATATTTTCAAGTTCTTTTCTAAATGCTCAAACCTGTAAAATGAGGGAATGGTTAGAATGAGGCTTCATGGGACAGCTGAGCTTCCAGAGCCAGGTGGCTGCTGAAAGTGGAGCCTTGCTCAGAGGTTTATGACCTCCCTTTCTCCTAGCTTTGGCATGGGGCATAAAGTATGTGTACGTGGTGGTTGTAGTCTCCAGGACCTGTTTAGTTTTCTACCAGTTTAGCAAACTGGCTTATTTTTTTTAACTCTTACGTTAGTTTTCTGACAGTTTAGTGAACTGAATGGTCTTGTATTGAGGGATCAGATTAGCACCAAGAGCTGGTGGCATGTAAGAGGCAAGAATAGACAGCTGGAAAGGGACACGGAAAAGGGTGAGCATACCCTTTTGACAGCAGTGAGCTGTTAGCTGTCTCGTGAAATCTTCTGCTGCATTCCTTTGAGTTGATAAGACTGAAAAGTGTCCACTCCATGCATGCCCTTGTTTTGTACCATGAAGGAAAAGCTCATCAACCTTTACTTCCACTGTAAATGCTCCGTACAGCACCCGTTAGATCATTTGGGGAACCAAAACAACATGTTTGTTCGTAACAGCACTGTAAGTCCTGCATTCAGCTTATTTGCAGCATGGTAGTGAAGTTTGGATTATTGTTGTTCTCAAGGTTTATAGAAAGTAATGCATGGTGAAGCTAGTTCTCAGGTTTTTGTAGAAAATAGTGAAAGGACAGCCTAATACAAAGGAAGGTGGTCACAGATGTTCTGTTCATATTTGTCCTGTTCTTAATGGACAATCTACTGAAAAAATGTTTATTAATACAAGTTTCTTTGAAAGGGAATAGTGAAATCTTGAGACTTATTCTGAGAGATATAAAATTTCTCCAGCAGAGGCTTTAGAGAATTCATTCAGCTGCTGAGTGAAGACTTGACTTACCAACATCAAGTTGCATTTCCACAAGCCTTGTTCCTTTGTACCTTTTAGATCTTCTGGGTTGTTCTCACCTGATGCTTTATCATCTGTTTCTTCTAGCTCCTTTTAGTTGCTGATTGTCCCAGAAACAGGAAAAGTGAAATGTTGAAGTTGGAATACTGTATCTCAGTGAAGTTTTGATGCTAGAGCTAAATTGATCTAAAAATTTAAGCCCAGAAAACTGATCACTTCTGTTAGCACGGTTACTTTTCTGCTCACGTGATTCCTGTATTGCTTATGTAAGCTGTAGTGCTAGCAAAAGGGAAGCATTGATTTTGCTTCTCTTATAGGCTTGTGATGTTTCAGATCTTGTTCTTTCATACCTTGTTGACTGACTCAGTAATCTCTTCTGTATCCATCCTGGCCCTGTGTTGTTCTGATAACCTTTATTTAACTGCTGTTACTTAAATGCTGTAACTCCTAACAACAGAAGCCTTTCCTCACAAGATTATATTAAATGTTCAGAAGATTCTCTTAAAACTGTACTGTTACTCTTGTATGAAAGTGGGTCAGTCTTCACAAGGCTTCTTTTACTTCTGGCATTTTCCAAATAAGTCTTGCCTGCGTGTTAAAGGCTTTTTTCCTGTTCATGTGAAGCTGATGCACTGTTGATATTAGACCTAGAAGCATCTGGTCCAAATCAGGGTGTTAACCAAGGCAGCATTCCGGTGCCGACTTTGCATCACCTTGTTCATTATAAATTGCTGAGAAATTTTCATAAGCTTTTTTTTCTTTCATTTTGGTTTCATACTCCAAGGAGGAGCCTTGTCTTGAACTGGGCTGTTGTGTCTAGGAGACCTGTATCGTCAGTCATCAAGGCACAGATTTTTTAAGGAGTATGTGCTGAATTTTGTTCTCAGATGTCCTTTACCTGACTTCTGGGCATTACTGTTTGGGCTTTTCCAGATCAGGAGTTAGTCTTGGTCTTTTCAGATTAGTAAGTGACAAATACCATACTCCAGACAGGAATTGTTTGCTACACGTGGGAACTGAAGAATGTTCTGTGGCATTAATGTGTGCTAAATAACCCCTAAATAGTGAAATAAAACTGTGCAGTTTTAGGAGCATGTGTCTTCTATCTGCAAACTGCTATCTCAAATATGATAACTTGATTTCAACTTGATGATAAATTGCTTCAGGTAACATATTCAAGTTTTGTTATGCAAAGTGTGGTTTATACAATTTTTATAAGCAAGTTATTAAATGTAAACTGCATTTTCAGTGGGAGTTCTCTTAGAATACTGTATTGCCCATTTAGTCCCATCTTCTTCATTTTGCTACATGGGGAGGACTGACAACATTTGTGTTGTGGCTTGCTGAGAGCTTCATGCCAGGTAGAGTATGTTTTTGGTTTTTTGTTTTGTTTTTGTCCATGTTGGCTCAATTTAACCTCAGATTTATCTCATATTTAAGACTCTATTGTTTATGCCTGTTTGGCTTATGAGAACATCTCCAAGACTCTTAAAGGCTTCCTTTAGTTCAGGATCATTCCAGGCTTTTCTAACTAAACTGTTCTGAATTTGACCTGAATAACATTACAAATGACTGTGCATTTTTTAGTTTTTTTTGTTTGTTTGTTTGTTTGTTTTTGTTTTTTTTTTTTTTTGATTCCTACACTGTGCTTGGTACAAACTTCATACTAAATAGCATAAAAAACAAGAAAACTGTTGACATCTTATATTTTTGTTGCTAGCAAGTATTGTTTGCATAAGATTTATCTCCTGAGAGAAGGGATTGCTTTAGAGAAGTAAGCTTGCCTTCACTACCCTAACAATTTGTAATCTGTTCCAATGTGGGTGTGTATGCACACCCTTCTCTGAAATGTTTTCTCAGTCGTGAGGTTTCCCTATAATAAGTTCCCAGCTGGGAAAAGGAAGTTTGGTTTCAGCAGGAACTGATCTCGTCTTATTTCTGAATGATGATTTGTTGACTGTCCTTCCTTTCAAGCTTACTGCACTAAAGGTGGATTTTCTCTGCTGTATTGATTTCAATGAAAGCTGGAGCAGGGAGGGAAAGGGAAAATGACAAAATGGTGTTCCTGTTCCCCCTCTATCTCCTTTCTTCTTTCTCTTGCAGAAGTGATTTCTGCTTTTGCATGTTTTGGAGTCCCTGTGACAGGCCAGGTAAGCAGGAAGCTTTTTGTGCTGCTGTGTCCCAGAGGAGATCCCATCACCTCTATGGAAAGGTGTGCTTTTCCTCTTGGGTCTGATGTGCACTGGTGTCCTGAAAGCAGTATTTCAGCATTGAAAAGACTGGCCGGCTCTATTTTAAATGGGGAATTGTGTTTACTTTGTGCCATATGGTCTGTCTGAACTGCCTTAAGCAAAATAAGCCAAATTCAGCCGATAACAGTTGTAACTTAGTGAACTCTGTATTGTCTCAGTTAGAGTTACTTCTGCTCTGAATGTGAGTTGATCTCTATGTCTGGGATGCTTCAGCATAATACAGGCTTCTGCCAGCACTGTGAGATGTTGAACAGCACATGATGGCACTTGTGGAACCAAGCACGGAAATACTCATCTCGAGGGCATCCACTGTCTTCTCTCTATTTTAGCAAAGCTGTTGTTGTTGGTTATCCAGTATAAATGAATAGATGTAAATCCAGAAGGTATTGTTTTGATTACCTTGTCTTTATTCATAATAAAGTCTACAGATATCCTCTAAAGTAAAACACCTTTTTGGAGTGAGGGTCAAAGTATGTAATTATGTTTTGAATATTTCCAGTACCAGAAAATCCACTGCAGTCTGGGCAAGATGTTTAACTGCCTCTCCTTTAATGAATACCTATTGCATTTTTGATCCTCTTCTGCATGTTTTAAGGAAGATTTTGGTGCTGGTTTTTTTATAAGGCAAATATTACAAGTTCCTGAAGCCCTGAATTATCAGAGATTTTTTTTTCCTAATCTTTCACTCATTCTAATGACTGTTCCCTGACCTCTTTGATTCTATTTTTTTGCATATTTGAACACTCTTCTTTGGGAACATCAGGGCAGGCAGCAGCAGTGCAATAGGAATTATTCTTGTGTCAACTACAGACATCATAAAACCTTTCTTTTCCAACTTGGTAATTTCCCAGTCTCCAAAGCAGACATCAGTCCTTTGAGGCTATGACTGATCCTTACAGATGCGCCATGAAAATTTAGCTACCATGCCCAAAAGAATTTTCAGAGGCACTATTTTTCAGGGCAGAAAATAATGTTGTCTTTTTTGTTTCTAGATGCAAATGTGCACACCCTTGGGGTTCTTGTTATAACTACCATTACCTGTGCTCAGAATAGTCAACATGGCCTGTGATTTGCTTTCTGAAACCTCTCCAGGAAACCCAGTGCCCATCCAGTTGCTTGAAACAGGATTATCTTCTGTAGATTTGTTGAAGGACTGTCTATTCCAAATTATATTGCTGTGCTATTAGACATCTAGTAATGTATTGGCAAGCTGTCTTTTTCATTATCAGTATTCTTTCACTTTTGTTGATAATCTTGGGCTTCTTCGGGGCGGGTGCTTTTAAATGTCAGACAGCATGGGCAGATCCCATGGGATCACAGTAGAAATGCATCACTCAATGAAAGCTCCTTGTCTGCAGGTATATCCTGGAGCCCATAAATCAAATAAACTCATACAATTTTAAAAGTGCCTTGTTGATATTGAATTGTTCTAATGGATTAAGCAAAATGTCTGACAGTGCCAAATTGAGTGTATTCCAGAAGACTAAGAATATTACATAAAGACATAGTTTTTTGAACCCGGTTTAAAAACAGTAAGTCTATTGTGTGTAGACCTGTTGATTGGCATTCATTGTGTAATTTAATTTAATTTTTCATAATCAAATCTCTCATCAGCTATTTCACTACATAAAAATGATTTTTCTTCAGAAAATCTACTTCAGGCTGACAGACCTATAATTATTTAGGGCAGCCAATTTGTCTTTTGTAAATATTGACATAGCACTTCTGTCCTTTCTGTTCTTGTGGTCTTTTCCAGTTCCAGTTTTTCAAACCTTAATGGCAATAAGCATTGCCAGTCCATCCAGTACCTATGCCATCTCTTTCAGCACTCTTGTATCCAAGTTATGCAGCTTTGCTGATGTAGCTGCTGTTTAACATCTTCTTGAGTTACTGTTGGAATGGAAACTATTTCATCATCATTGTAAGAATGTTGTTTGCTTTTTCTCAGACAGTTGTGTGTATAAAACTTCTCTTGCTTTTCTTTGTTACTGTCAGCAATCCTACAATTTTCATCTAATAATGGAATGATTTTTTTTTTTGTTCACCAGAAGAGGACATGTCAAAAACTGTTTAACAATTCTAGCTACTCATTTCTCTTTCTGTTCTTTTGCAACTTATATAATTTTCTTTCAGTATTAATTCCCAGTCAGAAATCATCTTGTTTTGAGGGGACAACTGATACCCTGTTAATGATGAGAGAAGATTATAATCAGGCTGCCACAGATAATATCTTTTGTGTAACAAAAATGAAATTGCCTATCTCACTGTCAATATGAGCATACTTTTGATAACTATTTCTTTACTACAGGTGGGATTTACTTTTCCTAAGTCTAAACATACAAGAAGAAGACCTGTGACCTTAGATGTTCGTTGTAGAATGAGAAGAGTCTTGCTTTTGGAGGTGCATGTTTCCTTCTACTGACTGTAAAGGGCTGTAAAGAAGTAATTCATTCTTAGGTTTCTGATTCGTAGGTGACTTAGAATAGGTGCAATGCTGATCATCTTTCTTCAGATATAAAAAGGGGGAACTTCCAGGATAAGTATCATCTAGATTTCACTTCCCAAATTTTGCTCCTCGATTCAAGATTTAGAAAGTGGCTCTTTACAGATAGTGTTTGCCTTTGTCTCTTGTTCACTGGTGACTTCAAGTAAAAAATGGAAAGTATCTTGTAAGAAAAAGGTAATAATTTGTCTGTATCACACCTGACATCTGAAAGTTAATTTCTTTGTGTTCCCAATGGATTCTGTAGGTTGAATTTGGTAGTCTAGCAGCTTGCAGATTAGAATCTGTTCCCAGATCTGTTGCAGAGAGAGAATGATTAATGTGGTTGGCACTTTCTGGTTAGAACTGTATGAAAATTGAGTCTTTTTAGCTTTCTGGTTCATCTGTATTTCTTTCTGTCTACCAGGTACAGAAAATAGAGAGAAGGCTATGACTTGCTTCTGTGGGTTCTACAGAGCAAGTATATTTGATACTCTCTGAAGAGATGTTTTAACAAGAAAGTGGGGTAGAGTGACTGCAGAGGTCTTTTGGGAGAGCTTTTTAGAACTTAAGATATCACTGAAAGAGAAATATGCAAGGGAAGCTACACAGCAAAAATAGAATAAGGCTAGAGGGCAAAATCTTCAGGCGATCTTTGCCTTTGTGAAACAATGCAAAATTAAATGTTGCTATCTTGTTCATGTTTTGATAATAGATTGTTTTAAGAAGTTCCAGGACCAGCATACCTGTAACATCTCTGCAGATTGCTAGGGGAGGACTGCACCTGTGGTTTCTGAAAGGTCATTCACATTTTGATGGAATGTGTCTAACAAAATCAAACGCCCAAAACACCATAAAACAACAGCAAACCAAAACCCTCTGAGTGTTTAACTTCCCAATATTGCAATTATAGATTTCACAATTATTCTCACGTTTTTAAAGTTCTCTTCAACATCTGCAAACTGTCACCATCAACTCCAAATTGCTACATATGGTAACAGGTAACCTTTTATTGCCATGTAATCTGTGAGACATGAATAACTATGTACTGTAATTACATGGCACTTGCCTTATGATTGAAGTGATTACATGGCTATTTGTACCCTGCAAAACAGTGATAACCTTTTTTGTTTTTCATAATGGAGTGGTTCAATTTGTCTTCAGTGTATTTACAGATTAAGTTTCAGTAGTTTCGTCATTATGATTATACCATGTGAGATGTGTTCCATTAACAAAATCAATCATCTCTTTTCTCTAAATTATGTGTGTCAGTTTTTAGGGGATCCAAATTTGTTGTTAATTGGAAGAGGACTTTTGGAATGAAATTTTCAGGTATAACCCTTAGAACTTACCAGACAAACTTATTTTCTTTCAGTGAGAAAGTCATTGGCACAAATAAATCCTTTTGCTTCTTTTTTACTAAATTCTTCATCATATCAAGATTGTGATTGCAATGAATTGGGCATGTAGGTAACTTTCTGGCAACTCTTTTAAGCAGTCAAATGAAATATCTTTTTACTAGCTAGTGCATGGTTTACCCACAAGTTTTATCTTAAGTGCAAGTATGATTTGAGTCTGTAGCATTTGGTAGAAAGAAATTTGCTATGCGAAAATTTGAAAAATTAATTACTGTTGTGCTTACAACAATGGGTATCTAATTTGTGTAGCCTTGTGATGTTTTTATACAGGTGAAAATTGATAGCTTTTCAGGATACAAACAGATTTATTTACATCTATACTCTGAAAAGGACTGAAAAATGGAAAAGGGACTGTGTCCGTGTTCATGGGGGGGTACAGCTGCGTTGGTGGGCAAGCAGATGAGGGCACTGCACAGCTGCCCTGTGACCCTGAGTGCCAGTGCCGCGCCGGGGAGCAGCTGCAGCTCTCTGCTCTGCACTGCCATTCTGTGCTACTTAGACATTTAATTAAAAAAACGTGGACTTCCTCTTTATATTATGTAGAATTCTAGAATTACCAGAGGAGTTTACTGGTGCAGGTGTCTTCCCTGAGACTGGCTTCTCAAGGTTCGGTCTTTGATTCTGCCCTCTGGTACTGGGAAGAGGTGGCGGGTTTAAGCCAGCGGAGTCTTTTTGGAGGTGTGTGTGCTGCGGCAGTGAGCAGTAGATGGCAGTGCTGTCCTGTTGCAGTGCTGGAAGGGGAGTTAGCAGAAATTTAAAATCCTGCGTGACGTGCCCTTCACTACATGTCTGCTGCTGAAACATTAATGGTTAGGTTAAATATTGTTCTATGTAGAATTAGGTTAGTTCTCTGAAGACAATTATGCGTGTAGAAATTTGGAGGGGACAGAAGTTTATAGGTATTTAAAAATAGATACTAAGTGCATATGTATTCTTCGATTAGCTGTTTTGTACGTGATTCAGAGATGAAAGACCCTAATGCTAGTATGATGCCATTTAATGCCATTGCAAATCTAAGGAGAAGTCACTGCAATATGTGTGCTCCTAACTTTTTTTCCTCGAGCGGAATTCCTTGCTTTCTGCAGAAACAACTCTTGCTTTGTGATACACAGTTCATTCCTGTAAATCTCTCACTTCCCCGTATTGAAACATCTCTACAGTCTGAAAACTTGATGACTCATAGTTTATCAGTCTTTTGAGTCTTAAGTCAGGGCCAATCTCTTGTGGCTTTTCTAGTACAGGAAATCTTTGTGGAGAATTTTTTTCTTTTTGTCCATGAGCACACTTTGAACGGAAAGACTCCTTGATCACTTTTTTTTGTCCTAAAGAGTCATCTGATTGCAAAAAGAAGTTTTCTGTGTT
>VFFE01007677.1:2137629-2150658 GCA_008921705.1 Burhinus oedicnemus | reverse complement strand
GCTACTGGGAATAATAGTTTGTCAAACTTTGTCTCTATATGGTATCTTTCCTTGTCTCAGTGGCAACATTATTTTCTGGCTGTTTTTAAGTAGAACAAAAGAAACATTCCTGGTTTTGATTTTTTTCTGTGCTCCAGTTTTACCAAAACAAGCATATTTTGCATTGAGATTTTTTAGTTAATCAGTTAATTTTCCATATAAACTTAAAATTAATATTAATGCAGCATTTAAACAGTTGAGTAAGCATTTTAACTTGACTATAGTTTTATTCTGGTTTTAACTGGATATTGTGAAACATACCTACATACAATAAATACAGGTGTTTGGTGGTTTTTTTTTCAAGACTCTTAAGTTATACTTGGTTACATTTTATTCCTTGCTCATGGTGCATTAGAAAACCTTACCAAGCCTTGTAGGCTTTAGATGGGGTATCTTTCTTTGAAGTTTAAGAATTGAAATTTTTCTTTAAGCATACTTCTGGTTTTATTTTGATATGGTGAAAACTTGGGATAAAATCTTACTTCATGCTGTCTTAATCAACTAAAAGATTTTACATGAACAGTTTAAATTTTCAAGAATCATTACTTCTACAGGAAGACGGCAGAGTATTTATATAAGCATTGCTCACTTTAATGAATGTAGGTTACTGATTTGAACATAACTGCTTATTGGAAATGAATTTTTCAGAGATGGGCTGAAAGGTGCACATTATTTTTTTTGGGGGTGTGTTTTGGTTCCCCCTCACCCCCAAAGTCTCACTTTTGGGGCAACCTTAACTTACAAAAAGTAACAGAGGGACTAGTAACAAAATATTTGGCCTGGCCAGGTTCCCAGCAGGATGGTGTGTTGTGCTGGCTGAACTCACACCAGTACCTGCGGTGAGGTGTGTTATAAAGCCTCGTCAGTTCTGAGAGGCGAAGACCCCTGATGCCACAGCAAAGGACAGTCCGCTCTGTAAGCACGTGTCCGGAGTTAGAGAAGGAAAGCTTAGGAGCTGCTGGTTGGCAGTGCCGGGTACTGCCATCGTAATGGCCAGAGGTCCTCCCTCCCGCGGTGTCCTTCTAGAAAAAGGTGGCCCACCAGTGTTACCTAATTCTGGAGATGTGCAAGCAGTGAGATTTAGGACTTTTTGTTGGGCTTTGCGCTTGGTGGACTCACTGTCATTTTATTTTTTTGAAGGATGTTTTGTTGGTAGGTGACTAACTAGGAAAGAAGGGGCTGCCATCTCCCTTTTCCTCTGAAAGCGAGAAGTAGGAGCGGGGAGGAAACAGACCGTGGCAACTGGTTGCAAGGCATGGAGGCAGAGGAGTGGAGTAAGTGATGAAAATTGTGTGAGCAGCTGAGAGAGGGGCCTGATTTTTAAGAATAAATTGATACCAGCCTGTCCCTGCCAGCTCAAAGGTGCTAGCAGTACCTGCAGCTTGCCTGCCCTGACAGCGGAGCTGTGGCACTGCCACTGGGCGCTGGCTGGGCCACCACTCCCGAGGCCCCAGATGCATCACCCACACCCCAGCTGCGATCCAGCCTCAAGTTCCTGTCCCTGCCCCTCGCTGTCTGTGTCTGTTCAGACCTCGAGGAAGATAGGGTGAGGAGGAGAGTGCAGCTCCTTGAGCTGACCTTGCATCAGAAGAGAAGCCCTTTAGAGCTATGGCCTAATTCCCTTGTCAACGCGTGTAGCCCTCACACCTAAATTTATGAGTGTTTTAAATCCCAGCTAGCTGGCCCAGCTGGGAATATAAACTAGACCTCAGGTATTGTTTTAACTCAGTCTGGCAACCTGCCCACCAGACAAATGAGGATACCGAATAGATCTGGCAGTCCTTCAGAGCTGTCCCACAGCTCTCCCAGAAGCACAGGCAGATGCTTTATGAGTCCTTTCCAGTTAATATGGGAGAAGGTTCTCTTCCCCCCCCTTACCATAAAAGCATAGCAAAAAAACCCCAAAACCCCAACCCTCTTGTGATACACCTCTAGAGGTATTTTCAGTGGTAAAGAAACAGTAACTTGGGCAGTGGCTACTCACCCTGTGAGTAAGCTGATGTGGGTGCTTGGGTTTGAGCACTGGGCAAAAATGGCAATGAATCAACATGCCTACAGTGGAGCAAGCAGCCTGTGGAAGTGTATTCAAATTAATAACCTTTTCAAGTTTTTTTGAGGGCCCTCCCCAGTGCTGGTGGCTTTGCAAGGGCACTCTCAACTTACAAACTGTATTTGTTGGAAAATATTGTCACTTAAGACTTGTGTAGATGAAAGATCAGAGATCTCTGTAGACTTTGTGTTAATTTCACAGGACAGTTGAGGCTGGAAGGGATCTTAGAAGGTCTGTAGTCCAACATTGTGGTCAAAGCAGGGTCAGCTTGAGGTCTGACTAGGTTGCTCAAGGCTTTATTCAGCTTAGTCTTGAAAACCAAGTGGAAGAAACTGTCAAAGATAAGGACTGCAGAGCCTCTCTGGGCATTGCTGGACTGTTCCCGTGGGGAAAAAGTATTTTCTTATATCCAGTCTGAACCTCTTGGGCTTCAATTTATCCATTGTTTCTTGTCCTCGCTCCATTTACAGCTGCAAGCATCTCTTCAGAAAGATCCCAGGACATTTATCTGGATATCTCAATTGCTTTAGATTGTCTCAAAGATTATTCTATGTTTGTACTGCCATGGTCTTGTTAGATTTTATAAGTGAGATTTCTTTTAGCAGAGGGTGCAACTCAGACTGCAGTGTGATTTTTGAGAGTTGGCACATTCAGTATGCCTACATGTAGTATACGTACAAAATAAATTTGAACAAATAGAAATTTCTACTTTTGGCAATATTGTTGTCTGAAACATAAGGAAAAAATGTGACGCCTGATGCATTTGCATTGACAAATGCCTGTTCTGAAAGCAGGAAATCAGAGTGGCTTTGTAAGTAACAAATGGAAATGGATTTTTTTTTTTTTTAAATATGCTTCTGCATTTAGGGCTTGGAGTTGAGAGACTGACTGATTTTAATTTCACATAGGAAACGTAGGGCATCGACGAAGACACTAAAAAGTCAACAGAACCAGAAGACAGCAACATGTTAATGTGCTGCTATTTTCACATAGCAGGGCAGCATGAATTTCATGTTAAAATAATCAGCTGTATGAAAATAGAAGTCTTAATTCTTTCTGTTCTCCAGGTAGATTTTTATTTAATGACTATCATGTAGGTAAGTGGTGTTTTGAGCTCTGTTCCTAGATTCCTCTTTTGTTTCCTTGCGGCTTTTTGATAGTAAGTATGTACTGAGCTACAGTCTACCCTATGCACAAGTTTCAGTTTAATTAAAATTGATTTAAAAATGGTTTAGGTAAGTAAACACTAACCGATGTGTGAAAATTCACTGAGTTAAGTTTGGCTAACTTGCATTGTGCATATATGTAATATACAAGAGTAGTAAGAATCCACTTCTTAACTCAAATTTGCTTTCTTTTTGTGCATTATCTGAAAGGGCTTAAGTGTCACTTGTTTGTGTGTAGCTCCACATTGTCACTTGAGCTGTTCAGGGCCTTCTATGGCTGTGTTAGGTACATTACTTGTTTTATTTTTTAATCAGTATAACCCCACCTTTGAAAAGGGACGATGTTATGTTCCTGTGCTCTGCCTGGTCCGGATGCATTGGAGCTTTTGCTGTATTGCACAGGATCTACAGTGATTGCTTTCTAAAGCCTGTGCCTTAGGTAGTTATTTTTCTGCAGTGATACAATAGCATTCTTGATCAGCAGAGCTGCATATGAATAACCATTGTTAAAAATCCAGCATCAAGGCAGCAAAATATTTTTTAATACAAGACTTGACTAACAAAAAGTACTGTTTACTGAAGCGAGTAACTTCTTTAAAAGAGCAGAAAACTAGGAGTAGCTGGAGCAGGGAATACATGGGGAATCTGAACTGGAATGGTCTCTGCCTTGATTGATCTACTTACTTATTTTACCTCTGTTGTATTAACTACTTTCCAACTGGCAAACTACAGAATTGGGTGAAAGAAATCTGTCACCTTTTTTTTGGCCCCTCCCTGCTCTTACTTCTATGTCAAGCAGCTTTGTTGTGTTTTTCATAAGGTTTCCATGCAACTTCTTAAATACCATTTTTTGTTCAGACAAAAATGTTGCAGGCGTACATGCTCAGACTATGTGGTAGTGGGGTATGAGTACCTACTGAAACTCAATATAGTGTTCTGAGATGGCGCTTACCATTTTTCTCTTTGTAGGCATTGAAATTGTTCCTATAATCACAATGCTATTGCAAAGGAAATTTTGCTGAAGTAATAATTGTTTTGCTGTAGAGACACCACCACAAGTATTCCGCTGCTGAAGTCAGCTGCTCTGGAAATGAACCTCCCTCCCCTGATTTGGCCCATACCGATGATCTCTCAACTGCCATCACAGAAATTCATGGGGAAAGGATGCGCTCCCTCTCATTAGCATGAAATCAAGCACTCGATCTTGGAAAGAATCTGGTAACAGACCAGCGGGCAGCCCAGCGCGGGTGAGCAATCTCCATGCGCCGCTTGGCAGGGCAGGCTGCCTGTTGATTCAGTTGAAGCGCCTCATCCCTGGGGTGTAGTGCTTGGTGATACTCAGCCTAGGGGCGATGAGTACATGGATAGCTATGCTTGAATCCACATTCCTGGAGAAGGGGTGCAGTCTCCTGGACAGCCAAACATAGTCAGAGTTTTTAGCTACTGTTACTATGTAAGCATCCAGGAGTACTACAAATAGTTCCCAATTAAAAAACCAAACTAAATCCCTCCTCTGCTTTTCAGGGTGTGGCAGTCCTTTTAGTAGTCTGATTTTGAAGCTGTAGCCTGCCAGTGTCTAAAATTGGCAATTGCAAAAGAAAAAAAATACTCCCGCCCAAACAACAAACAAGCAACCCCCTGAAGGAATGAGGCTATGCCATAGGTAAGGTTCTCTTCTTCTTCATACATTGGTTTTGATGGGCCCCATGTACATGTAGTGTGTGTTGATACTGAAAATGAAAACGTGGACTTTACCATGCAGTACAGCTGAACATGGCATGATGTGACTGTAGAATAAGCACAACAGTGGAACAGTGGCTTTTCAGTATTGAAACATGTTTCTTTGGGTGTTTGGATGGAAACATTGACTGAAGTGAGCTAAGCACAATTTCCTCTGTTATTAGGCTATTTAAAAGTACAGAAAAAACAATTGGAACTTGTTGCAGTGTTCTAAAATCTCTTCCTACAGACTTATCAATTAAAAATTCTGTAATAAGAAATTCTTTGAATATTGGCTCAGCTGGTAAAGAGAAAAGTATAATCACTAGATGATGTGTGAAAAGCCACTGAAATACTACAGGAGACTTGACTGTCACGATGTTGAATGTGTCTAAAACTTTTAGATGCTCAGGTTGCTGAGTGAAACTTTGCACCCTGCCTCAAGTCCCAGGTTCCATGTGTTGAGAATGGGCAAAGCTGCATGCCTGTTCACTCATGGCATGGAGAATACCCAAGCCAATGAGTACAAAATGCTAAAGGATATGGCTGACACTTCTGCCACGTGATAAACAGTGTAAAGTGGTTGAAAACTGCAGGATTGTTATGTTGGTATTTTTTTAAGGGGAAACATGGTTTGAAAAGTGTACACTGAGATTGCTCCCTGTGACAGAACAGAAAATAAAAGATTTTGCTCACTCATTTTTGAAATCTTCTCATCTCTTGTCTGTATGGGAAGGGGGGGATTCTGCAGTGTTAGAGCAGTATTTTTTCCTATGCATGGGCATTGGAGGAATCAAGAAAGTATGCTTTCTTTGCCAGTATTTGTTTTCCGTATCAATTTATAGTGGCAAAAACAATGACATCAGATTCTTTAAAAACAAATCCATGCAATCTGTTTTTTGTTTTCATTGTCCTACGATATCAATGGTGAAGTCTGTTTTTCATAAGAAGCTAATGAGCCACTGAAATAGCTCTAGTTCGTCAGATTCTTTCTGGGAAGATTGATTAAATTCTTCTATATGCTACAGTAACAAAGTAGATCTAGAGTGCAACCAACACAGGACACATTACAAGACAATTAGTCTTCCACTCATGAAGGTTCTTACACTGAAACTAATGAATATTGCAGGAATTCGGAATGCAGAGTAGGACTGGTATGACTCTTCAAATATAGCTGGAATTTGTGGAATGGTAAGCATTAGTGATCTTGCTTGTTTTTTAACTCTACTGTGACTGGAAAAGTATTTCTTTTAAAATTTTCTGGAGTGCTTACTGTGCTGACCAGAGATACAAAATACACAGACCAAGCATATGGAAATGGTCTTACTCTGCTTTAGAAGCATTAATAGTTTCAAGTTAAGATCAAAAGAGTGTCCAATATAGGTAACATGTCCTGCATCTTAATTTACCTTAAGTAAATACCATGTATGTAACATTGTCCTTCTCTTGGCATGTTAGTGATGCAAAGGAGTTAAGAGTTTAGATTTCGTCTGGGCCACATGGTAGTGTTAATTCTTGTTAAGATAAGTCATCCACAATAAGCACTTAAGGGAAATTCAAAGCTATTACAGCAGATGGCCTGCCAAAAATCTTAAGTCATTTATGACAGTCTAATAATGTTAAATTCTTTGAACATGTGCAAAAATGGGGAGCTGTGCAGGTCTAATTCCTGAAAATGTGGGCAGCTCAGAATTGTATGAGAACACTGATAAGTGAGTTGCACTGTGAATTCACATAGTTCTTTGTTACGTACAGTTTGATTTAATGCAGTGTTTAATTGTTGATAGAAGTTCAGCAGTTCCTCAAGGAAAGAATATATTTTTGTTTACTCTTAATGGGATTCTGTGTGGCACCTGCAAGGTAACTTTTTTTCGTCACTATTTTTGTCTAGTCAGGTACCTCCAAATTATTTTTAAGCAGAAAATTATGGAAAGGACTTTGCTGTTCTAAAATGCCACATATGAGCTGCTTTTCTTTTCCAAATGAAACATGCATGGTCATGTAATAGTGCAGTACCATAATGCTGCTTGTGTAGACCTTTTCAATTTATTTTTACTACAGTTGATCTTTCACATAGCGTGACTTTTCTGATCCTTCTGAATCCACATAGCTTTAAAATTATGAAGTCCAAGTCACATGCTTGATGCAGTTAAATTTTGATAAAACATCTATACTTTTGCCCCATTTTCTGTGCTGGTGGGTTCACTAAGGAAATTCTTAATTTCTTGCTTCGGTATTATTTCAACTGGGATCTGTGGTGTATCAAGCTGTGCCTGAAGGATTTTCTTCTATGTTTATCTGACACACGAGAAAAATTTTTCTAGGAAATACCACTGAATAGTATGGTTGATTGGAGGAGAAAATATGTTGCTATTAGGCTGGAATGTAAGGCTTAGCAGAAGAGAAAAGCAGTAGACAGCAGGAGAAGAATCATGAGACATTTGTCATTAAAATACTTGAGTGTGCCTAGAAGTCCAAGTAGGTTTTAATGTTTTGACAGTGGACTTCATATGTGCACTTATTGCAAAAATATTTACCTGGTTTCATACTATTCAACACTCTGCTTGTTGCTGTCAGTGTCATTTTTCTAATATGAATATTTCCAAATCAATTTACGGTCTGTTGGAACTTTATCTTCATCTTATTTGTAGAAGATTATTTTTTCTAGGATTTTTATTGGGATAGGACTTAACTGTTTTTACCATTTAAGGCTGCATAATGTCCCCAGCTGAAAAATCTTCAAGCATTTAGACTACAGCTTAATAGTTCATTTTGATTCCTGTTTCTGGACAAGAGTCAAATATGAGACTTCTAAGCTTGCTTGTGTCCTCTTACAAGAAACTACTTTAAGTTAGTCTAGTTTCCTTGTACTAGATGGACTTCACAATCATATTCTCATGGTTTTTGTTACCTTCAAGAAGAAAACTAGCACTGAAATTTGCCTCTAGTCTTTTTTTTAGACTGTGTTTCTCTGTTGAAGGACTCTTCTTTTGAACTGCATATAGGTTGAACCAGTCCCAAAAACAAATTCCAAGTCTGAACAAAATAATAAAAAGCCGTATAACTATTGCTTCTGTTTAGTGTATGGAACTTAACAGTCTTTCCTGCTTTACACACTGTGGTTTGGATCACATTGGACTTTAGTGGTGTTTCACTAGAAGTAATACATTAATAACTACATAGTTTTCCCCCTTCCTGCTAGTATTCTTAAGTCTTTTTTTCAGCTCTTTGGCTGAATTTTACTGTTCAGGCTGACATTACCCTCAACTTTGTGAGGTTAGCTACATTTAAAAATCAGTTTAATAAAATTTGCTGGCCTGTTTCTAAGAATAAAATTAAAAAAATAACCCAACTCGCTGCTAGTTTGTCAGTTTAAAAATTTTGGAAAACGGAGTTTGCTTCATAATAATCAAAGGCCTTTCACTGTTTTTTAGGAAAATGCATTTAGATTTGTGAACTTTAGACTAGAATTTCTTATGTTTTGCTTTATTTTGAACTGTCTGCCTGGGTATTCTATTCTTCTCCATCAAAAGATCTGAGGTTTTTTAGTTTCCTATGGTAAGGAACGTGGAAGATTTAGTAGGAAAACAGTAGCTGTTAACAGATTTCAGATTTGAGCAGTGTAGTTAATAGTGGCAGGAGAATATCTGCTTCAGCATTCTGTGTAACTGGATGAGGCTTGAGGAGTGGTCAGGCTTATGCTTTTTTTGTATTGCTCCGTATTTTTCAGTTTGATTTCCTTGGCATTCATCACTTGAGGATAGTGACCTGACATGATTTGCAGGCGCTTCACCTCCTCTGTTACAGGACACATAGAGACTCATAATTTATATTGGGCATCAGAAATTTTGCCTCTTGCCAGAGAACTACAAACAGCATGTTTTTCTCATTTATATAAACTTTATAAACTGCTTGTATGAAAATGAGTAGAAAACATTCTCTTGGAGTAACTACTTCAAATTCTACTCTTTCTGCTCGCAACCTGCAGAGCTGGAAGTGACTGGAGTCTTGGAGGATCTCCTCTTTTTTAATTCCTTTGGTTCAGTGTCTTTCCAGAAAGTCCCCTCTATTTCCTGCTCACCTGTGCAAGTCCAAGGAGGTTGTATGTAGAGCTCATGCCCCACTACCAACTCTTATTCTATTGGGCTGTGGGGTTTGGGGCAGAGTTCTTGCTTCCTGCTGCTCTGCAGAGGTAGTGTTTTGATTGATAGTAGTACACTAGCACCTTGTTTGTGTCTCTGCTCTGCAAACCGGCCAAGTGAAAGTTCTTCTATGTGCATGGTGGTTCCACCTAGATACGAGATAAGGATGTTGTGCAGCCCAGTAGGAAACCAAGCTTGAATGTCTCTTAATTTCATCAATGTTTATGAGAAGACATTTGTTCTGAAATACTTTTTTTCTTCAAATGTCTCTCTTCCTCTGCTTTTACAGATTGCCATTTCTTCCTCATGAAGCACTGATCTCTCTAAGGCATGCTTTGTGATCGTATGCTTTTGTAGCGATAAACTTGCTACCAAGAGCTTAAGAATTTCTTTCAAGGATGATGAAACATGATCATTTACACATTTCTTCAAATAAAGAGGGCTATGTTATTATTACTTAGGAAAGTAAAATACTTCTGGTACTTTTTCAGTTACTGTGATCTTTATTTGACAGGTTTTAGTGCAGTTAGTTTCTTCTTAAATCCTACACTTCGTAATTTTATTACCCAATAACATAATCAAACTGTGCTGCACTCCCTCATCCTTGATTATATCCAGTGCCTTATTGTATCTTTTCATTCTTATAAGTTGCTTTGGAAAAATACTTGAGCTGTGAATGCATCCCCTTCAGTGAAAAATCTGTGGCATGAGAAGAACTGTGTCCATCTCTTCTCATACTCTATACATTCCTTGTGCTTCAAAAATGCTGATCTAATGATATGTACGTAATTGGCAGTTACTGAAGCTTCACCAGAAAAGTTGTTTCCTTATCATACTTTTATATTACAAAATCCTGGCTTCCAGTTCTTTATTACAATTCTTTAATAATCTGTCAGTCCCTAGGGAAGTGAATGTAAAAAATTAAAAATACTTTAAACAAAAAGGTTAAGTTAAAGCCAATGTTCTGCTTTTACAACTAATCATACGTCTTAGTCTCTAAAAGACAGCTACCTTCTATTCCTTAAGCCTGTTTTTATTTGTTGTCTCACTCTGAATTATGCCACCAGCTCCAAATTGCTTATGTTTCTCTGATAGACTCTCATCTTGATGGCAATTCCCCCTGGTCCTCAGTGAAATTTTCTCTCTACCCAGCAAAAGGAGGAGTTTCCCAGCTTGGCAAGATCTATACCCCTCTGGAATAAATGGTAAAATTTTTGTTCCAGTAAGAAGCAGTGAGTCAGTTCTCACTGAGGTGTCTGCAGCCTCCTTAGAACAAGTATTACGTCTCTCACAGCTGTGCATTAAAACAGGTGAGGGATTGAGCACCCCAGAGCTGTGCTCAGTTATCTGAGTAGTATGTTGAGTTTATTTCTGCTTGGATTTATGGTTGTATTTCATCAACGTAAGGTGTATTCTTAAGTAACGGTTTCTTTTTTAACTTTAGAGAATTTTTATGGAACTACTGTGTAATATTATCTGAAAAACCCAGACACCTAGCACACTGTCAATGAAAGCAGTAGCATTGGGAAAGGTATGGCACAGGAAGGTTTCAGGCTGAGGGCTTTTACTCCCTTTAAAAATGTGCATTTACTAGAGATGCCTGGATGCTGCACCTACTCAAAGGGAAAAAATTTGCATCCCCTCAAAAGGTTTTCAACAGCTCTAAGACTAAAAGCGGATCTTTCCCACCAAAAAAAAAATAATCTGGCATAGTGATACCTTCATGTGGTTTGAAGTATTTCAGACCCCTTAACTGATAAAAAGCAGTTGTAGTTTCACCAGGACAAACCTGTTGGTTTGGGCTGTCTGCACTGCAGAGGGGGCACGTTGACATACCTGTGAGTAGGCATAGCTGTATGGCAGGCTATTTTGTTAGCAAGGCTACAATAATCTCATTTTTCACAAAAAATAAATCTGGTTCTTGCCAGCTCCCATTTTCCCCCCAAAACATTAAAATTTAGCTGTGACTTTTCAAAGGCAGCTTAACCTCTGTGTCCAGAATTTATTTACAAAATATTCTTTACCTTTTCTTGCCCCCCCCCCCCCCCCATCTAACTCAAGTAGATGAATAAGTATTGGTCAATATTTATTAAAAAAATTCTTGCTTGAACAGGTTAGTATGGTGGTTGTGGGGGGTTTTGTGTTTTATTTTGTTTGGTTTTGTTCACTTACTTTTTTTTTAACAGTGCAAGCATTTGAAAACAGCTTGTATCTGTAGTTGATCCATTGCTCTGTATGATCTGTTCCTTTCCCTGTCAGCTGAAAATCCCTATCTCAATTTGAGTTGTGTTGCCCGAACATTCAAGGACTAGAAGCAGAGCACCTGTTGGGTTTATCTTCCAGACAGTTTAAAGGCTGTGTAATCCTTGATCCATGTGTGCTCAGCAGTGACAAATTTGACAGTTCTGATTTTACAGTGCTAGATAAACAAAATAGCCAATAGAGTCATCATAAGCAAACAGATTGGTGACAGCTGAGAAACTCGGTGGTAGATGCACATATACAGCCAGAAAAAAAGCCAAACTTGCAACTGGAGAGAGAAGAAACGCAAAATGCGTGTCTTGGAGCATGAGATGTTTTCAATGGCTGAAGTTTCTGAAACCTAACTCATTAAGAGTTTGATTGAGGCAAACACTGTTTTACATTCAAAGAGGCTCTCACTGATTAAAACCTGAAGAATTTTTAATGGTACTTGAGATTCGTATGCCTTCCTCTAATTGTATATTTTGGATTAATGTTTTTGTGTGGGTCAGTCTTCTGTTTCCTCCCACAGTAGTAATGTGCTGTGCTAGCCAAGTAAAACTCTTATGCTATATAAGGGGAGAAGAGAGGTTCCTGTATATGTTACTACACATTTCATATTCCCTAGGTCTTTTGGTCAAAATAGATATCCTCTTAGAGATTCTTATTTTTGTAAGTATAGCATATTGGGGAAGTAAAATGATAAGGCCGCGCAAGAGATAAGACAAGAGGAAATGGCTTCAAGTTGTGTCAGGGGAGATTTTGATTGGATATTAGGAAAACTTTCTTCACAGAAAGGGTTATCAAGCACTGGAACAGGCTGCCCAGGGAAGTGGTGGAATTGCCATCCCTTGAGGTATTTAAAGACGAGTAGACGTGGTGCTGAGGGACATGGTTTAGTGGTGGTTTTGGCAGTGTTAGGTTGATGGTTGGTCTCAGTGATCTTAAAGATCTCTTCCAACCTAGGTGATTCTATGATTCTATGATGACAGCAAAATCATTCATAGGGAGCCTAATGAATAAGAGATGCACATCGCTGCAACTATGTAATGCTTCACATTCAATGCTGGAGGTTGGTAACACCATGAACTGGTAATAGAGCTCACCCATTAGATTTCCTGTTTCCATCTCTGCCAATGCTAGTGTAATTCTCACTTCATTTTCTAGTGTTGGAAGGCAGTCTGCTCTTTAGTATTCCAGGCAGAAGAGTTCTTTGGCCAGAAGACTTGCGCTGCCTGCAAAATCCAGCTATCCTTGTTCTTTTGTCTATCTCCTCCTTTTATCTAAATCCTCCCATGACTTCTTGTTAGGCTGTGGGTACTCTAGTAATGCTTTTCGCCCTTATAGTTAAATGTTAACTGCATAGACTGTTTCTATTTTAGTAATTGTTTTTGCATCAGTCTCTACTGGTATATTCTTTCCCTTGCCTCCTGATAATTTTAGAGCAACCAGACATTCATTGGTTTGCTAACTTCTTGGTTGGGTAATGCCTAAATTTGCTGTGGTGTGCTTCTTGTGTTCTGTGAGCAAAGGGAGAATTATTAACTGGGACCCCTGAGCACCTAGGTTTGAAAGTGACAGTTGAAACTGTACTTTCCTTTTTAATGTACCATCACGCTATGATAGTTTTGTTTAATTTGGTTCTATGGCATTTTGCAAAATAATTCTGACC
>VFFE01007677.1:2062544-2137609 GCA_008921705.1 Burhinus oedicnemus | reverse complement strand
TTTTTTTTTTTTTTTTTTTTTGGCACAGATTTTACTTTCACTGATACCCACAATCTCTTTGTTCTTACTATTCTACCTCCGCTATGAACATGTTCAGTAAGACTGGACTTTATGGAAAATAGTGTAGTCTGCTGTCCTTAGAGATGTATCCTCTTTTCTCTCAGATTTGATGGCAAATGTTAGTTTTTAAATCTTTCATAAGAAAGAACAAGACATATCCTGGGGCTTAATCTCAGGGGAAGCATTGCCTTAAGTAAACACTAGATATTTCTTCTTTTTCCCACAAAACAGTTGAGTTTCTCTAGATTCCTTTGCTTTTTGATACTCAGACATACATACAGCCCAGGAGCTGTTTGCTTTTAGTTACAATTATGTTGCTCAACGACATCGAAAGTGTGGGCTGAAACTGGATGGAAAAAATTCTCAGGAGTTTGTCTGTTTCTGTAATTTTACTGATACAGTGGGTGGAAGAATTCAGATCTTGTTACTTATCTCAGGGTTGTACTAACTGGTATCACCTGAATCCCCCTAGAGATCTGGCTATCAGTGCATGACAGCACGTTCCTCTTGTTTGTTGTACTTGGCCATTCCTTGTACTTTTTCAAAATATATTTAAAATTAATTTGATTGTATTTATTTTAACTTAACTGAATTTTTTTGAGACCTTTTTTGCTACATAAATCCTACTGTAACTTGCAGAAATCTCACTTTACACTTGGTGATGGGTTTTACTCTCCTAGTGTACTTTGAATTTGCCTAGCAATTTCAGAGTAGGACTGCAGCAGTAGCTTTTCTTTTCTGTTTTAATGTATGGAATGCAATGCAAGTCTTCATTTAGCTTCCTCTTCATGTCATGTACATCTGGATATACTTCAGATGCAAACAGATGTACACTAGGTGAAGAAGAAGGTAAATGAAGACTTGTATTGCACCTGAAGTATTTCTCTAATTTTGTTTCTTTGAGGTTCATTGACCCACTTGGGCATGGGATTTGGATATATCGCTGTACTGTTTCCATAAATCCTCTTTTTTATGGTATTACAGAATACTGTATGTGCCATGTATATCAAATACTGATGTCCAGGGTCTTGTGTACGAAACAGTTTTTGGCGAGAAGGAAACAAAGTGTGATGTTGCATTTAGGTGACATATAGTCAACTTTAATTAGAAAAATCAAACAACACCAAGTGGTCTATATGCCTTTTCCTGGTTTTGTGATCCCATGTGAGCTTATAGAACAAAAGTAATTATTCATGCTATGCTGAACAATAGAAAACTGTTCTGTAGCCCACCTTGTAACACACATGAATCATGGAAAAGCTTTTTATGATTTGGCTGAGGAACTGTAATGGGATAACTTTTGGCAAGACTGAAAGCTCTGGGTTTGGGGGTTTTGTTGTTTGTTTTTTTTTTTTTTAGGGGTGTGTGTGTATATATATTAAAAAAATAAATAAAATCTGTATATATCTTTCATCCTTACTAGAAATTAGAAGTGACAGGAGGTGCCACATCGTTAACTTTGCACATTTTGGTGGTGCTGCTGCTGTGTTTTTACCTTTTTTTCAATGATTCTGTGGGCTTTTTTAGTATGGTTGTGTTACCTCAGGTTGTGAAACAAACTGTTTGCATAGGTTTTTGTTCATCTTTTTTGTTGCCTTTGTCTCTTGCTGTTAAATGTGAATGGACTGATGGGTTGAAAGAGATTAGTTGCTCTTGTGCTGCAAAACAAATAGAAAGCAATCTATCAGAGAGGGAACAACTTGAGCAATAATTCTATGCTTGATGAAACCTAGAAGTGTCTGACAACCCTCTTGGAGCTTGATTTGACACTGCAGTGAAGTGAGTGATTGTCTTCTGTTCAGAGTAGCACCTGTTTAAGAGTTTTGCTGAGTCAGCATTGGTTTATCATAGCCATGTGCTATTTTATTTTATGTAGGCTTTTAAATCATACTACTGCACTGAAATCTGAGTACATCCAGAATTTGAGATTGTTTTTCTTCATAGTTTCTTGAAGCACAGTGTGAATGGAGAGTCATAATTTGGTTTTGCTCTTTTCATTTATAGGGAGCGTGCAAGAGATGGAAAATGAGCCTCTCTGTCCTTCATTTTCAACATGGGGTTTTGTGATTTGCTTTGTCTGATAGTAGGGAGAGGACTTCTGTTGCCTCACAGCTTCTTCCAGGGAAGTTATTTTTTTGGCTGCATTTATCGAATTTTTGTGGTTCCTAAAGCCCTGAACTTCTGGGTGAAACCTTCACCCCAGAGCAGTCCTTCTGATACCAGATAAAACAAATGATCTCCTGCCTTCTACCCAATTGCTATGCAAAGATAATGTCCTTCCTCCTTGTGCAGTGTGGCAGCCAGCATGTGACCAACAAAAACTGAGTTGAAACCTTTATTTTATCCTTGAGATAGTGAAGAATTTATTTTCTTGAGAAATCCTAAACTTGTTCTGGATTTTGGACAGGATTCAACCCACTGTGATTGTATTATTGTCACTCGAAGAATGCATCGTGACCGTGAAGTCTTTTGAAGTGATAGGCTTTGAACAGCAGTGTTATACTGGCTTGTCAGAAGTCAGCCAGTTCTTTCTTCTTGACCTTATTTCCTCCAAGCCCTCTCTGCTGGTATCAGAGTAGTCAAATATGTCGAAGAATGAATAGGGCTGTCATTTGTCTGGTTTTAGTACTTGAGCCTGTGTCTTATGCCTTGTTCAGTGTAGTGATCATGCACTGGTGGAGTTTGCAGTCCTGAGGGATATGGGACAGACAAAGAGTAAAGTCAGAAACCTGAATTTTAGGAAAGCAAAATTCCAGCTGTTCAAGGAGTTTGTCAACAGGACCACCTGGGAAACTGCCCTCAGGGACATGGGAACAGAACAGAGCTGGCAGATCTTTAAGCACGTTTTCCGTAGAGCACAAGAGCTCTCCATCCCCAGGTGTAAGAAATCAGGAAAGGAGAGCAAGAGACCAGCATGGCTGAGTCCGAGACCTGCTGGTCCAACTAAAGGGCAAGAAGGAAATGCACAGGCAGTGGAAGCAGGCACAGGTATCCTGGGAAGAGTATAGGGGTGCTGCCCAGTTGTGTAGGGATAGGTTCAGGAAGGCCAAGGTGCAGCTGGAGCTGAACTTGGCAAGGGACACAAAAAATAATGAGGAGGACAAGGATAAGGCTGAGGTACTCAACTTTTTTTCCTTAGTCTTCACTGGCAACCTCTCTCCCCACACCTCTCAAGTGGATGGACCACAAGACAGTGCCTGGCGGAGAAAAGTCCTTCCCACTGAGAAGATGGTTTGTGACCACCTGGGGAACATGAACATACAGAAGTCTATGGGACCTGACGATGCATCCCAGAGTCCTGAGGGAATTGGCTGCTCTAGCTGCGAAGCCGCTCTGCATGAGATTTGAAAAGTCATGGCAGTCAGGTGAAGTCCCCTGTGACTGGAAAAAGGGAAACATTGCACCCATTTTTAAAAAGGGTAGAAAGGAGGACCCTGGGAACTACTGACCTGTCAGCCTCACCTCTGTGCCTGGTAAGATCATGGAACATATCCTCCTAGAAGCTATGCTCAGGCACATGGAGGACAGGGAGGTGATTCAAGAGACAGCCAGCATGGCTTCACCAAGGGCAAGTCTTGCCTGACCAACCTTGTGGCCTTCTATGATGGAATGACTACCTCAGTGGACACGGGAAGAGCTATGATCTGGATTTCTGTAAGGCTTTTGACACAGTCCTCCACAACATCCTTCTCTCTAAATTGGAGAGATATGAATTTGATAGGTGGGCTGTTTGATGAATGAGGTATTGTTTGGATGGTCACGTTGAGAAGGGTAGTGGTCAATGGCTCAGTGTTGGTGACAAGTGGTGTCCCTCAGGGGTCCCTGTTGGGACCAGTGCTGCTTAGTATCTTCATCAATGACATAGACAGTGGGATCGAGTACACCCTCAGCAAGTTTGCAGACGAGACCAAGCTGAGTGGTGCGGTTGACATGGCTGAGGGACGGGATGCCATCCAGAGAGACCTGGACAGGCTTGAGAAGTGGACCCAGGTGAACCTCATGAGAATCAACAAGGCCAAGTGCAAGGTCCTGCACATGTGTTGAGACAACCCCTGGTATCAATATAGGCTGGGGGATGAAGGGGTTGAGAGCAGCCCTGCCGAGAAGGACTTGGAGGTATTGGTGGATAAAAAGCTCAACATGAGCTGACAACTAGTGCTCGCAGTGCTGAAGGCCAACGACATTCTGGGCTGCATCACAGAGTGGCCAGCAGGTCGAGGAAGGTGATTGCCCCTCTACTCTGCTCTGGTGAGACCCCACCTGGAGTACTGCGTCCAGCTCTGGAGCCCTCAGCACAGGAAAGACATGGACCTGTTGGAGCAAGTCCAGAGGAGGGTCACAAAAATGATCAGAGGGCTGGAACACCTCTCCTATGAGGACAGGCTGAGAGAGTTGGGGTTGTTCAGCCTGCAGAAGAGAAGGCTCCAGGGGGATATTTTTGCAGCCTTTCAGTACTTAAAGGGGGCCTACAGAAAAGATGGGGACAGACTTTTTAGCTGGGCCTGTTGTAACAGGACAAGGGGTTATGGTTTTAAACTGAAAGAGGGTGGGTTTAGACTAGATACAAGGAAGACATTTTTTACAATGAGGGTGCTGAAGCACTGGAACATGTTGCCCGGAGAGGCGGTAGGTGCCCCATCCCTGGAAATATTCAAGGTCGTGTTGGACAGGGCTCTAAGCAACCTGATCTAGTTGAAGATGTCACTGGTCATTGCAAGGGGGTTGGACTAGGTGACCTTTAAAGGTCCCTTCCAACCCAAACTATTCTATGATTCTATGGTTCAGCTGGTGACCACATAGGGATGTTGAAAGTCACTTCAGGTGTGATTGCTCCTTTTGAGACTCTAGAAGCATGGTTCCTCTGAAATACCGAGAAGTTTTTGGTAGGGGTTTGTGAGTAATTTCAGACAATGATTCCAAATGTATTTCTTTTCTTAGTGGTGTGAAGGGATAATTTGAGATTCCTGTTCCAAACAATATGTTGCTGTTACAGTGTCCTCTAACATCTCTGTAAGGTAGGATATCACCAAGACTCTGGTCTGTAAAGCTTCCTCACTTCACTGAGAATTTTTTTTTTCCCCTGTCTGTTTTATATTATCCTATCCTTAATGCCATATACTTGTGTATCTTCCTGCAGCACAGGCTGATTATAAAATTGAAGATGTGTAGGGGGCATGTAGAGGAAGAGTGCTTTTGGGTTCAACCAGTGGGCTGACCACACACTCATGAGGATTAGCCAGGTTAAACAAGAAGATTACTTTGTTCTGTCAGGGGAGTGGTGCGGTAGCTTAGCAGGCCTTGAGCTGGGGTCCCGCTATTGGAGTTTGGATCATTAGTCTGTAGTGGGATGGAGGAACTTGAGTACAGCGGTCACTCTTTAATGAGGTAGTAGGCTGTCAAAGACGCTGACTGGTCATGATTTTAGTATTTTCATCTGTACTGGACATCAGGATGGCAGTGACTATGTGAGTATTCATTCATCTCTTGGTAGCCACAAAATGAATAGCAATCTGTTAGGTTTTGTCCTCATTACTGTTGTCATTACTGAAGATGAACCTTATCAATGTGATGGTTTGAAAATGTGAAAGCAGTGTCACTTGTTATGTGTCTTAAAATTGGTAGTTTTTTCCTCTGCCCTTTCTTTGTAGTGCCTGTGCAGCAGTATGGAAACTGAAGAGTCTGCAGCTTTAGCTCACATGATCAAATGCATAGGTTCTGTTGTACTCATTTAACATTAAGATATTCATACAGTTAAAATTTAGTTTATATATCCCTTTTTTCCCCTCTCTCCTTGCTGTGTGTGATTTCATTCAGGTGCATTGAGTGTTTTATTATTTGCATTCAGTTATTCTGCTGCTGTATCCAGTTGTTTCCTATCCTTAGTATTACAACTGTCTACCTTGGTTTTTCCGACCCACCTTTCACATTACCTCTTCAGCGTTTGAGATTTCTTTGTGCTTCTGTGATCTCATACAACATCAGAGCTATGGAGCCTGCTGTGTGTAAAATTGACTTTTTTTAATAATCATCTTGGATTTTCATCAACTGCTTCAGATGATTAACCAGTCCTCTGGATATAAGTGCTGGGTACTAGAAGTCAGTCTGTTCAAAGATAACTTAATTGAAAAATAAAATTTAAAGGGAGACCATATCCATAAGTATAAGCAAGAGGGGGAGGGGAACAGAGTTATGGTTGAGCTTTCAGCCTTCATTCTGGATTTCAAGAGCTCTGAATGCTTCGTTTGTTAGCATTAATGTTACACTAACTTTGGGTATTTTTGCATGAGTGTGTGTGTGTTTAATCAACTAAGCATGAAATCCCTTGCTTCTGTTTGTCCCTATTAAATAGTGGCAACAAAAGAAACAGAGAGGAGATGGGTCCAGAACAAAGCAGAAATAATGGAGTATTTCACCCCAAAAAGGAGACTGAAACGAGAAGTACAATGAATAGGCAAAGACAGACTCAATGGCTGGAGGCAGTGTAATGTGTTGAGAGAGGAGTAATTCAGAGACATTTGCTGCCCAGAGCTTCAATCTGTGATCTCTGGGTGGCACATATATCAGAAGTGTTTGGACACCCCTGCTATAGACACAATATTTAATGCTTTTCCCAGAAAAAAATCTCTGTAGGCCTTTAAAGGTACACTGTCTAGGACTGTCAGCTCAAATGCTGATCCACATAAAATCATCTGGTTGGGATAGAAATCCCTAAGTGGGAGCACGTCGGGCTAACTTATTCCCTTAGCTCTTGCATATGGTTATACATGCACATACAGCATGCATGCACGCATAAAAGTAAATGAAAGCAACAGTGGTGCTGAATATTGCAGTTTTCTGCAGACTGCAGTACTTAATTACTCCCAGTTTCCTGGATAAATACATCCTTTTTTCCAAAACTGCCTAAATGCATACATTTTTTCAAGATACTGTATTGTTTTGTTATCAGTACTGAAAAAATCTACTTGTTCACTTAATAAAAAAATAAAATAGATTAACTGCCAACTCCCCCTGCCTGCCTCTCCTTGCCTGCTTTTTTAGAATCATAGAATAGTTAGAGTTGGAAGGGACCTTAAAGGGCATCTAGTTTCAACCCCCCTGCCATGGGCAGGGACACCTCCCACTAGACCACGTTACTCAAAGCCCCATCCAACCTGGCCTTGAGCACTTCCGGGGATGGGGCATGCACAGCTTCCCTGGGCACCCTGTTCCAGTGCCTCACCACCCTCACAGTAAAGAATTTCTTCCTAATATCTAATCTAAACCTACCCTCTTGCAGTTTAAAACCATTAGCCCTTGTCCTATCCCTGACAGAGTCCCTCTCCATCTTTAAGTACTGGAACGCTACCATAAGATCTTCCCAGAGCCTTCCCTCTCCAAGCTGAACAATCCCAGCTCTCTCAGCCTGCCTTCATAGTAGAGGTGCTGCAGCCCTCTGATCATTTTTGTGGCCCTCGTCTGGACTTGCTCCAACAGGTCCATGTCTTTCCTGTGCTGAGGACTCCAGAGCTGGACGCAGTACTCCAGGTGGGGTCTCACCAGAGCAGAGTAGAGGGGCAGAATTACCTTCCTCAACCTGCTGGCCACTCTTCTTTTGATGCAGCCCAGAATGTGGTTGGCCTTCAGCACTGCGAGCACTAGTTGTCAGCTCATGTTGAGCTTTTTATCCACCAATACCTCCAAGTCCTTCTCGGCAGGGCTGCTCTGAATCCCTTCATTCCCCAGCCTGTATTGATACCAGGGGTTGCCCTGACCCAGGTGCAGGCCCTGCACTTGGCCTTGTTGAATTTCATGAGGTTGGCACAGGTCCACCTCTCAAGCCTGTCCAGGTCCCTTTGGATGGCATCCCTTCCCTCCAACGTGTTGACTGCTCCGCTCAGCTTGGTGTTGTCAGCAAACTTGCTGAGAGTCTACTCAATCCCACTGTCTGTCTTGCCAACAAAGCTGTTAAATAGTACCACTCCCAGTACTGACCCCTGAGGAGTGCCACTCATCACTATTCACCACTTGGACATTGACCCGTTGACTGCAACTCTTTGAGTGCGACCATCCAGCCAATTCCTTATCCACCGAGTGGTCCATTGGTAAAATCCACGTCTCTCCAATTTAGAGGCAAGGATGTTGTGTGTGACAGTGTCAAATGTCCAAGTAGATGATCTCAGGTGCTCTTGCCTTATCCACCAATGCTGTAACCCTGTTGTAGAAAGCAACCAAATTTGTCAGGTGCTGTTTGCCTTTAATGAAGCTGTGTTGGCTGTCACTGATGGCCTCCTTATTTTCCCTGTGCCTTAGTATAGTTTCCAGGAGGATCGGCTCCCTGATCTTGCCGGGCACAGATGTGAGACTGACTGGCCTGTGGTTCCCTGGCTTTTCCTTTTTCCCCCTTTTTAAAAATGGGGGTTTTATTTCCCCTTTTCCAGTCAGCGGGAACTTCACCAGACTGCCATGACTTCTCAAATATGGTGGATAGTGGCTTGGCGACTTCATCCACCAGTTCTCTCAGGACCCACAAATACATCTC
The DNA here is from genome assembly GCA_008921705.1 of Burhinus oedicnemus. Taxonomy (NCBI): domain Eukaryota; kingdom Metazoa; phylum Chordata; class Aves; order Charadriiformes; family Burhinidae; genus Burhinus; species Burhinus oedicnemus. The sequence goes on along the minus strand of VFFE01007677.1, from coordinate 2,129,031 downwards.
ATCAGGTCCCCATGGACTTGTACACCTTCAGGTTCCTCAGCTGGTCTCAAACCTGGTGGTCTTCTACAGTGGGTGGTTCTTCATTGTCCCAGTCCCTGTCTTTGCCTTCTGTGACTTGGGCGGTGTGGCTAGAGCCCTTGCCGGTGAAGACCGAGGCAAAAAAGTCGTTGAACACCTCAGCCTTGTCCATGTCCTGGGTGTCCAGGTCTCCTGTAATACTACTACGTAATACATGGGCCCATGTATTACGTAGTCTTCCTTTTATCACTGACATACCTGTAGAAGATTTTCTTGTTGCCCTTGAGGTCCCTGGTCAGATTAATTCTACCAGGGCTTTAGCTTTCCTAATCTGATCCCTGTCTGCTCGGACAATTTCTCTGTATTCCTCCCAAGCTACCTGTCCTTGCTTCCACCCTCTGTAGGCTTCCTTTTTGTGTTTGAGTTTGTCCAGGAGCTCCTTGTTCATCCATGCAGGTCTCCTGGCGTTTTTGCCTGACTTCCTCTTTGTTGGGGTGCATCGTTCCTGAGCTTGCAGGAGGTGATCCTTGAATATTTTCTCTCCCCATCCAATAGTTTTTTTTGTGATGTTCTCAAAAATCGTGAAAACTGACTTAGTTTGACTTTAAAGTAAGTAAGGTCTTACCGTGATAGGATGAAATGGCTCCAAAAAATGTTGTTCCTTTTTTGTTGCTAGCAGTAGGTCTGAAATGCATGCCCATACCCTGAACGACATTCCAGTGACTATGCCAGCTAGCTCTGCTTGACCATATATTTGTGGTAGTTAAATGTTTTCTTTCTGTGCTCTCCAACGCTCCCTCCGAGTGGCCTCATTTGGGTTCATAGTTTGTTTTATAATGCCTAAAAGGCAGCCTTTTTTTGGACAGTCACTGATTGAGCAAATCAGGTGTGGGAATCAATGAAAGAGACTTCCAGGTCCATATCTGACAAGTGTTTCAAGGTCAGTCAGGCTGTTAATTCAAATTTCTCTTAAACCCTTTAGGTTGTCCAAATGGGGTGGAAAGTATGCTGGTTTTGGAAAGGACTGAGTGCTAGTTGTGAAATGAACAACTCTCTCAATGTTTTTGATATATTTGTGTTTTGGATTTCAGGAATGGCTTCTTTAGTTACTAATACACATTTCTTGCAGTTCTTTTGGACTGCACTGTAATATGTGATGACATCTTTAATAATGTAGCTCTAGTCCATGCTGTATAAAGTATTTCAGGATGCATTTCCTGTCCATAGTCAAAAGCAGAATAGAGGATGTAATGTTATTTGCATGGTCAATGACCTCTGAATTTTTGGCTCTCCATAGATCTTGTCCAGCTGATGCAGCTGCCAAAGTTGTGACAACAAACGTTTAGTCTCTATAATGGATGCTTAAACAGCCCTGACTTTGTTAGGGGCCAAGTAACTTTAAGCTGCTGAGACGACAGGAAGGCAGTGATCGGGCTGTTTGTATAGTGATATTTCCAATGGAAGAGGTGTTCATTAAGCTTGAGTAAGGAGGATTGCGAAACAAGTTTATCAAACTTAAATACGTTATTGCAAGTGTCCCCTAAAATATGCTGTAGAATTTCTCATGTCAGCCAGTGGTAAGTGCTATATACAGCAGCTTAAATTTCAGCAGCTTTTTGAATCTAGAACATTTAAAGTCTGTTTTCATTCCAACCAAACAAATATATCTACTGAAGGAAATTAGCCTTGCGGAAGGACAAAGTCATAAACATAACAAAGGTAGGGGAGTCATATCAAATAAAATATGAGTGGTCTGGAGGGGAGTAATTTCCCTGTCTTTTGGAGTTCTGTGTCTGCTTTATCTCAGGAACTTTCATACCTAACTGTGCTTACTGGTGAAGGATGAGTGAGTGGGTGGTAGGTGTATGTATGTTGCTTTGGACATGCAATTTGACCTGGATTTTTGATCACATGTTTAATCATCAGCACCTAAAGATTGTCCAGACTAAGTTAGTCTTAAGGAATCTGCACTAAAGAGGTACTGAACTTCACAAAACCAGCCTGCGGAGCCCCTCTGTCACCAACAGAGCTTCCATATGTGTCCTACAACCAGCAATAATTATTTTTGACAGAACTGCAGGTTATTATATGTCGTCAGGGTCACAAGAGTTGTGTCTGGTTGCATAAGAACTAGCACAGCGGACACAGAGAAGCACAGACTTTGCTCAGCTCATCTATTCCTTTATGTTTTTGAATATGACATCAGAAGTTGTCGCAAAGATACTGTGCTGACAGGGACAAATTGAATCCTTTTTAAAGACTGGCTGCAAAGGGCCTGACTCACAGCCTCAAGAGCTCTGCTGAGCTTTGAATAATTTTATGTGGTCTTCAGCCTGACATCCTTTAAGTGGAAGCTCTTGTTTGAAGGAGCTTATGTTGTGCAGTGAACTCAATTGGCCTTTCTCACTTAAGTACCAGAGTAGAATATTTGCTGTGGCTTTGTAGAATCTGTTAGATGAGTATAGACTCGAGTCAGTGAATAAAGCTAGAAGGTGTGTTTACTGTTTAGCTACGGACACACGTATAAGGTCAAACCTTGAAAAAAATTATTTTTGAGTCAAATTTTAATAGAGGCAAAGATTTTTAAAATCTCTTCCCTTTGTTCTGTTTAACTACTACTGTAAATGTTTTTATTCCTAAAATATTTCCTGTCACATTTTCAAAAGATGTTGAAGGAATTTCGTAACTTTTACCTGAACTTACTGCTTCTTTAGACCAATGAAGGTGGTTTTGGCAGCCTGTACAGTAACTTACCATCTATACAGAAAGAATCAAGTAAAGTTCTGCATTCAGTAAGCTATCTTTTTGTAATCACTTTCTCTTTGGATGACTTGCTCGCAGAGCCAGACCTCACTATTTGCAACAGTGCCTTACTGATGTCTGTTCAGTTTCACTGCTCCTCCAGTAGTCCTCAATGAGAGATCCTGGGTAGTCATGAGATAAGCTATGTTAAGTTCGTAAAGACTGGATTTCTTTACCCAGTGAGCTGATAGGCTTGTGGTTAAGATGGAAAAAAAGAGATGGCAATGTGCAAAGACAGAATGGATGAGAGAGGAGCGATTGCACAAACATGTTTTTCCTTCCTTGTTATAGCAGATGTATTCCTCTGATGTGAAGGCGGCATGTACTGGGGAAAAGGTATTTATATATATTGGGGTGATGGAGGCCTATCTTGGACATCAGCGGGTAATTATACCCCATACCTTAAATACAAACTTCCTAGCTTTCCTAGAATGGTATGTTTTTAGATTTTTACATAAAAATTTTCCATATTACATATAAAGAAAGGTCTGATGAACCTTACTAAGGGCTTAAAGAACCTTTGGGATGAGCCTGGCCTACTTTGGCAATACTGTTTAAGAGGCGTGAGCAGAACTCTGAAGTAGGCTTTGTGTAAGAGATTTTTATTCTTTATATTGTGATTAATTTATTCTTCTCTGGGGAAAGCAAGAGATCTACGTATTTGTGACTAGAGATATGTCTAGCAAAATTAATTTCTTTACAAGCTGTAGTCTTTAGCAGCTGATATTGTAAGGTAAAACGCATGACAAAGCAAGCCCAGGAAGGACATCAATGGAGCAAAGTTCCCTGATTCTTTCCTGTGACAACAGGTAGAGCCTGGCCAGCAGCTGCTCAGGAGCTGCTCCAGTGTTCACACCAGGTGTTGCATGAAGTTAGTACAGGAAGCACACTCATGCATACCCAGCCACAGAGTTGAGTAGAAGTCGTGCCTGTCTCGCTATATATGCACTTGTTCATGCTATTCAGGAAATGGATGTGACTTTCCTCAATCCAGCTTTATGAGATTTATGTGAAAATTCAACAGGTATTTTGATGTTTTCCTATAAAGCTGTTCTAGATTTTTGTTGAGGTGGTCTCGGTGTATGAATTGTTGATTTTGTCAAAATAGTAAGTTGGAAGAATAATTTGCTTCTCTCCAATGCCTTTAAATTTACTAACTTGATTTTTAGAACCTCACTGAATAAATATTTGCAAAAAAAAAAAGTAACTTCTTTGTTTTGTTTTTGTGTTGTTTGTTTTTCCCTACCCTGGCAGTGTTTTAGAGCACTTTGCTGCAAGGGACCGCCACCACCACGACCTGAATATGACTTGGTTTGCATAGGCCTCACTGGTTCTGGCAAGACAAGTCTTCTGTCACAGCTTTGCAGTGAAAGCCCGGAGAATATAGTATCTACCACAGGTAGGATGCTGCCTTTATTTCATGGTGTGCAGTAATGTTGCCCAAAGGTAACTTTTGAAACGTATAGCAAAGGTGATAGGAACTTCAGCTTAGTTGTCTTGTTTTGGAAAGTACGTAATGGATTGCCGTGAAGCTACCGCTACTTACTCTTTCAGTGTTTGATCACACATTGGGGAATATCCATGAAAATCTACAATTTGGAATGTGTTGAAAGTCAAAACATACATTGTGGTGTAATGAAGTAGAACCACTGGAAACACACAGTAGCAGTGTAGGGTAGACACACATTAAAAGGTTGGTTTGTTCTCTTTTTACTTTTGGTTTTCAAGCAGTCTGGTTATATGGGCAGAGAAGAGGAGAATGTGCTATAAAATATAATGGGACAGTCATGCTCTGAAACTTAAGTTGGGATTTACTTATTCTCATAATTGGTCAGTACTGCCTTGTGGTATACGTGAGCAACCAAAAGAATAAATGTAATGGAAATGTTTATTTCTAGTGATAATCCGTTCTTTTTAGGTCAGCAAAGAAACTTGTTTATGTAATAAGGGCAGGTTGAGATCAGAGAATCAATTTACAAGAAGTTTCAGTAGCATTGAGAAGATATATAAAAACAGACACAACAACCACAGCTAAAAGGTATAAGTCCAAAAAATTTGAATATGCATGTTGATATAGATGAACCAGAATGACTAATACTGAAAAGAGTATTTTGATTAAAAAAAAACCCTAAAATGAAAAAAACAGAAACAAACATCTGGAGTGAGAAGAAGGAATACCTGGCTGCGGAGTGCAGAAACAGGACAGATTGAGTCATAGAGATGGAAGGAATCTGGTTCTGTGGCTACAGCGATTTACTAAGATCGATTTGCTGAGGGAACAGATAGTGGTGTGCGAGTAACTTGTGTTTGTAGTTACCTGGCTTTATGTTGTATCTGTAGTTCATGGGCTTGAGTTTTATGATTGTCCCTTAGCAAACCTAACTGGTTTTCAGTGTATCTTTGTTTAAAGTACAAGAACATAAGGTTATTTAATATAAGTAAGCAAAGTAAAACAGGTCCAAGAAAATACTGGCTTTTTTCCTGCAATGAATAATTAAACAGTTACCTTCATAGTGGTGTTACTGGGAATGTTAAAGAGATCTGACACTTCATTGTGTTGAGAAGGTGTCAATGCCTAACTCAAAAAGTTAGAAGGAAATTGTGGAGTAATTCAGCCTTTTTACTTTTTTCCCTTCTCCTGAGGTTTATCTTTAGAGTTAACCTGGAATTAGTGCAAATTTTACTTTAACACTTCAGACCCTGAAAGAAATAGTAGAAGCAATGTAAACAGCAATATAGATCTATCAAAAGAAATCATGAAAATATGATTAATTTTAAAATTTAATTTCTTACATGTTTCTAGATAGTTGCAACAAAATACCGTTGTTTCTTTAGGGAACTTAAGGAACAAAAATGAAACCTGGAGAAAACTAGGCAGCATCCAAACTAAAATTACGCATATCTAGGCTATTCAGCTTATAATATGCCTATCCGTATGTACCATATTTGTGCTATATCAGAAAATGTTGAGAATCCAAGAATACAATGTGACAACTTCTCCACCCAGTATTCAGACTATAACCTGTATTTTTGCTTTTCTCATCAACACCACTGAGGTCCATTCCAGTTTTTCCTCCTTTCTAGGAAGAGTTTAGGATTTATTTTAAAACAACAATAATACTTCATAATTATTCCCTTCAGATTTTCTTGCACTTCCCTCTACTGCATCTAGCACTGACCATGATTGGAGTATTGGAGTATCTTATTGCTCTGATCTGGGAGAAAAAATATCTTGTTTCTGTTAAATGATAGCTAATAAACTTGGAGTAAAACATGTTTTTTCAAAACTTCTTTATTCAGTTCACAGGTACATAATCACATCGAAACTACTTGTGCTAGATGGAAATAATGTCTATCTGGACATTTTATGCTGAAAGAGCAGACATAATTTTTCCTATATAAAGTGTTATATACAGTTATATGTATGATGCACTAAACATGCAGCATTTAGTACGTAGTATATTGATGGATTGCTGGGAACCTTTCACATTCCCTTTCTCTTGGCTGCCTGAATTTTCAATTAAGGGAAAACACACTTTAAAAAAAGGTTTTTTTAGTATCAAGCATTTAACAGGCTAATAGAGGATTCTTAGATGCTTCTAGTGTGCTTGTAACCATTTTAATACATACCACTTAGGTCTGTAAAAGGATCTTTCTGTTAATAATATTATAGACAGGATTAATACTCTGGTGTAACCTAAACCTGTGAAGCTTAAAAGGAACAAAGCAGGGATTTGAATTGCACATTGTCTTCCACTTCTCCGAAAGATTGCAGAAGGATCACTTCATATTACTGGTAGTCTGAAATCTTAACTTTAGTTCCAGATGCATTAAAAGATAGCTTTATAAAGGTATATTCTGTACTAACTCCTTAGCAAATGGTAGATGGCCTGGAGGGAAGTTTTGTGCTGAATTTTATGTGTGCCAACTATTTAGTAGTATCAGTGCAAATTTCATTGCTTATACGGATTTATCCCCCCCTCCCCCCCCAACTGACATTTTTAAGCATCATATTGATACAGAATTTCACATGCAAAGTCCTGATTCTTGATGAAAAAAATATTTTTTTCTGAATGTATGCAATTGATTTCAAATGGCCTCTTTAGCACATAACTTACTGATACTCTTTATTTCTGTTCTTAGGTTTCAGTATAAAAGCAGTGCCATTCCAGAATGCCATCTTGAACGTAAAAGAACTTGGAGGTATAGCATTTATTCATTTGATTTTAAAAACATGCAGTGTCTCAATCTCATCATACAAAACTGTTAGTTGTTTTAAATTTAAAAATGATAAATCACTGTGGCTGGAATTTAAAACCTGTGTTTCACCACAGCAGATAAAGTTGAGAAAAATTGTACAAATACTGACTACAGAGAACAAAAAGTAAAAAGCAGGAGGAGTGGAAGGCATGGTGTATCTCCTTAATGTAGTTTCTTGGATTGCAGTGGTTAAGTTATACAGAAATACGAATTGGACTGTAATTGTAGTATGGCTGACATTGCAGCTCAAGGAAGTGTGTTCCCTGTGTTTATTGTACGTGTAAGCTTTTACTTATGAGCACTCAGGTAACTTACAAGGCTGAGGTAACTATGTGAACATTTGGCAAAACCAGTATATTTGCTGTATCACTGAAAGTGTTGCAAAGGCAGCCAACTTCCAATGAGTCATTTTCTTTGAGATCTAGTCTCTTTTTGGATTTGTTGGGTTTTGGAGGGATGGTTGTTTTGTGTTTGTGGGGTTTTTTTGATTGTCTGTGTAGAGGTGAGCTATTTGGCTGCCCAGTTCTGACCCTGAGTCTTACATGATCAAGAGATAGCTCTGTTAAAAGGAAGAAAACACTCTTCTAATGAGAGTTCTTGTGGAGTCTAATTTCATCTAATGTTCTTCTAAGTAAAAAACCCACATAGATCTTCTTTATATTCTAGAATTTCTGTAGATCTTTATTATCTATGTAAATATAGTAGAATGAATCTTGAGAATGTTCATTAGATTTTCAGCAAGGTTGAAACGTCTCTTAAATGCTCTGGGGTAGAAGTTAACTTGAAGGAAGTTTCATGAGATCAAACAAGTTTCATGATGGTTGTCTTATCTGAAACTGTTTCAGGAAGGCTTTGAGATAAGCTCATATTAAAAGGACAGCATTTCCTATTTACTACCATTAGTCCATGGTTTTAAACATACATGTTCTTGTTTGACCATGTATCCTGTAAAAGAAGCAGAAGTTTTCTTCAATAAAGGGACCACTCCACAGGGGTAGTGTTGGTTCTGCTTGAGTGTGTTATCTGCATAATGTGCCCTTAGGTCACCTTTTGGATGTTTGTGGAAATAAGGTCATTAATTTGCAGCCCAGTTTATACATTCTGCTACCTACTTTCTATGAAATATATAATTTGTGTAGGTAAATACGGTTTTTGCATCAAGAATTGACTCTGAGTATTCTATAGCAGATCCTTGTTAAAGTCCCTTCCATATCCTTTTCTGGTCATACAACTTTTATTTTATGCAGGTATGTGTGTTATGAGAACAGTGGAGTGCTTTGATGTCTTGTGACAGGGTGTGCTGAAGTAATCCAGAATATTTGATTTGGTTTTTTCACCCATTTATCTCTTCCCAAAGACAGAAGGATTGTCAAGAATTTTTTTACTCCACCTTTTTATTTCTTCTTTAACTATGGGTGTTCACATGTCTGTACTTAGAAACGGTCTGCTTTTTCTATGAGATATTGGAGAAAAATGCTAATTCTGATAGCTTTTCATTGCCTAGGTAAGGGAGCTAAGGCAAGCTTCCAAAAGTTTTTCCTCCTAAAGTTGTTGGTCGGCCTTTAATCTTCTAGTTAACACATGTGTTCCTATTTGATGAAGGTGAAGCCTGAGCTTTCTGGAGTATGCATGGTTTCTGTCTTGCTGCTCTATGAGAATAAAGAAAAGCATCTTGCATAGTTAATCACTGCTATATTTTATTTTGGAATTTCTGCTTTTGGTGTTGAAGAGAAGCCTATGTTTTTGTTCTTATCCCTGTTTTTTTGCCTTCACTTGTTATGGTATTGTTATCTAAGTTCTCTTCACTGTAGTGTGGAGGTCTTGTCCAAACGTTTGATCTTGGACACTTGAAGGAAGGTAGAAAGGCATCTGTTTTTAACAATCACTGTCCATTGTTGCATGTTATTCAAAGGATAAAGTTCTACATAGTTTTAATTTTTGATACTCTGTGTTAAAATTGTCTTTTAGGTTTAGGTAACTGAAAGCTTCATACGTCTTCATACAGCAACGTATAAACAGCCGATATTTAAAAAAATTAGTGTAGAAGTCATACTGTTTTAGATTCTTATATTCAGCAGCCAAGCAGTTACGTGAAATGGATGCTGACTGCATGTAATATCCTTTTTGTTTTGTTGAAGCAGTACCCTTATTCAAGATTGAAGATGGTGCTAGTTTTTTACTGTGTTGATTGCCTTCTGCAGCTGCTAATGAAGCCAGGTTTAGTTTCTTCATTTCTGTAGGGATTGTAAATTTTCAAGCAAAGTGTATAGAAAACAGTCTCTCCTCTCTTGTCTCTTCCTGGTCTCATTATCTCTTCATCAGCCTTTAGGATTGGGGAAATGGAGCAAAGTTTGCTGTGCAGTTTTTGCATAAATTTTTCTTTGAAGAACATGATACTAGAATATTAAAAAAAATAAAAATCCTCTTCCTGATTATTTTTTTATTGTGTTTGTTTCCTAAGGCAAGCTGCCTTCCTACCAGAACACAAGGTTTCTTATCCAATTTTATAAATGTTAAACAATTTGTTTAAAAACATTGTTTGATCGTGAATAAGTAAGAATACATAGCTTTCAAATCAAACATAGGCCTGCTTGAATTACTTGAAATGGAGGTCTTGCTTTATTGACTGACCAAGTTGAACAGCTCATTCTCTAAGTTTCTGTTTTGATACAGCAATAATCCCTTCCTGCTCCCTGAGAAATTAAAAAAAAAATACTTAACTTTTGTTTTCCAAAATTTAGTCCATAAGATAATGTGTATAGTTTAGATTACTGTGAAGATGTGCCGTGCCCTAGCCCACATTCTTTCAGAATGTACTTTTACCAGGATAACTGAAAGTATCTCTCTTATATGATGCAACTCAGCTGAGTAATGGTATAGACAGAAATTACAGATTTGATGACTTCCTTTTATGGTGCAGCAGTCTCTGGTGGGAGCTAAGGATGAAATTGTGTACAATGAACATAAAGGAGAGTGGGGAAAGACTAGAAAAATAAGGCAGATGATAACATTTGTTGTTCAGAAGGTTCTAACAGTGTTTTGCTGAAAGAAGTTTGGGCTACTGAATGCTGAGGTTTATTCTCAGGACAGATAATGAAAGTGCAAACGCAATAGGAAGCTTTTTCTTTGGTTCAAACAAATTCCAGCCTGGAGACACAGTGCCTGAAAGCACCGTTTATTCAGTGTGTTTGTTCAGTCATTTGCTGTTGTAATGCTGTCAAAACAGAATATGGAGTCGTGGTGTCTGTTGTGACGTAGATACTTATTCAGAGCTTAAATCAAGATCATAGGTCCATTCTGGAGGTTAACTGATAATTTACAGTTGTTTTTTTAAGAATAAGTCTATTTTATAATTTAGTTTGCTATCTTGTAAATGCAGGCTTGGAAACTACTGGTGAGATGCCAAATAGTGAGCCTGGTCAAATTTAAAACAACGATTCTGGATGTGAACAGCTCTTTTCCTTCTTACCAAGTTTAAAAATACTAACAACATGTGATAAGGTTTAGTAACATTCTCTGTTTTATGTACTAAAATATATTGTCATATGTTTGTGTTACGTTTTTGTAATCCACCCAAAGGCCTTTTTCACAAGCAAAGAGAATCAACATATTGTGAAGTCATCTTTGAAACTTCATTTAAGACAAAATGTGTTAAGTGCTTAGCAGGAGTGGAGCGCTTAATATTGGGGATGCTCAATGCTCCAGTTGGTTGAGCATGCCCAGGAAAAGAGATGAGAACTGTCCTCCCCACTGCTGTTCCTTCTTAAGCTTCATGACCAAAGTAATAAATTCACACTCTTAGGCCAACTAAATTAATTTTCTAGGTGACAGCTTTAGAACAAATAGCTTTAAATAGGATTGGGTAAACAAAGCAGGAGTACTTTGCCTTAATTTGGAAGTAAAGAGCAGAAGAAGAGAGAGTAGGAGGGGGAGTCACACTGTCCTGCAGGCCAAGCTGAATGGAAAATATGAACCCCTGGAGGAGATGGCAACAGTTGTCAGGTAGTATCTGCCTTGTGAAAAAATGAGGATGGAAGGAGAAAATAATGTTGAGCTATTAATTAGAATTTAAAATTTGAATAGTTAAGGGAAACCACTCTCCTCTTTTGCTCTGTGGAGGTAGAGGGGAGTACTGAACGCCCTTCTAGCAATGTAGCCTGGCAGAGCAGCTAAAATATCATCTGGTTAGTCATCAGAAAACCTATCCCACAAGTAAATGCCAGCCTAAGTCATCTTCACAGGGACCTACTAACACAAAGCAGTAAAATCTCTGTACTGTATTTGACTAAAAGACAGTTGACACCTCTACAAAATCTGGTTGTGGAGTGCATGCAATGCCATCTGTGACATAGCTGTGTCTAACAGTTTACAGAATGTCTTAGCAGATGAAATTTTTAGATGACCCTGATGAGCTGTCCAAGCTGTGATTCTCACGGAGACATTCAGCTTCCGAAAGCATTAAAGTTAGATCTGTTTGCTATCAATCATACGCAGCCTGCTGTTCAAATGGTCCCTAAGCCCAGGCTGTGTCACATAGTTTCCTCATTTCATAGGTAAGAGAGGTTATTTACACCTGCTTACAGATCTCATTAACATGAGTCCTGAGAAAGCTCTGATAAGGATTCAGCATTAACAGTCTTTCCACTGTTCTCTGAAAATACTGTTCTTTTTCTACAATTAGCTTTTTACAGTGCGAATAGACAACCTGCTGCCTTTCTTGTTCAAAACAAGTAGAAGCTATGCATGCGGTGCCTATCAAAGCTATGTACAATATGATAAGCAAAACACAAAATTTCCTAGTTATATCTTTTGTGGAATGGGAGGCTGGTTGTTTTTGTTGATGGGATGTTTTGTGGAGAGAAAAGTAGAACCTTTGGTTTGTTAAAAAGCCTTTGTCTCCTGTTGGACTTGCAACTCCATTTTCTTCAGGCTGAATCACAGAGTAGAGAACAGCAGCCTAGGTGAGCATCAGAAATTATACCTACGTTTTATGGACTCTCCTGCAAGCAGGAAAAAAAGTATTTGTTTTTTATTCTACTTAGAAAAGGCCTTGATCCTTTCAAAGACTAAAGTGGATTCAAACTTTTGTGAGCCAGTCAGCAGAAGGGCTAGACAGCCAGAAATACACAGCTGTGGTAGACTTGCTGCTTTCTTTATATGCCTGCTAGTCTTAAGTGTCATAGAGAAAGATGCATTTTGACCTTTATATGAGATTACCTGCACTGTTATCAAAGGAGTGACTGCAGCTCAGAGGAGGGTACATCTGAGCCTTGAGAAGAGACTGGCAGATGATTTTCTTGCTGCCAACCATTCTTTGCTAGCCCTGGAGTACTTACTTTGTGTGTGTGTGCTCCTTAAGAAGCAGGGGTGATTTTGAGAATGGCTGTCATATGTAAAGTCCAGTTTAGTGTGGTGGGGCACCTGCTGCGAATTATTAAAGCTTCAGACTTCAGGCTTAACTGAATGTTAGAGCATATTACAGGGCTTCTTATCTTCCTTTTAAAATAATCCATAACATTTTTTAATGAACTTTTAAAAAGAACTTTATGTTCCTGACTAGAACAAGAGATCTGTGTTTCAAATTGCATGTTTTATTTTAAGATGGAGTAAAATGCACACACCTAAGTAGATCAAACTGACTTTCTGCAGACAAGTGTAAATACAGTGTTTTTAAAACTTCCAAGTGCTTTCAACCTAAATGTTGTTGTAACAGTTTTAAATATCAGAGTAGGTGGAGATTCAAAGTCAGAGACCTAAGTTAGCTAATAGGGAAAATACTGAAGGCTTGACTTCCAGATTAATCTCACCGAGGAAGCCTGGAAGGCAGACAAGAGGTGATAGAAATAGTTTCTGTAAACTTCAGTTTGATAAGAATAATAAAAATAAGCACAATAAACTTATGTGTATTTCTGATTTTTCTATATGTTGAATATAAAGGCAGAAAATTTGTTCCTCAACATTTTTGGTTTCTTTTTCTTTTATGCTGTTTGTTCAGGTTGTTGTTGAATTGCTGCAGTACATATAGCTGACCTAGCAATCTCAAAATGTTCCTCTTTCAGCAAAAAACCTGCCAATTCCCTGCTGCCATGCTTTGTTTATGTTTGCAGGAGTGCACTACCTGAAAGGTTAGAGAAGGCTGGCAGTGATCATTTGGTCTTAAACCCTAGGAAGTCCTGGGACTTTTGAAACTTGAGGAAGGTTTTGGTTTAGCATCTGTATTGCCACTTAGCGATAAGCTGTAGCAATACAAAGTAGCCATCGAATAGTGACTGACATTACACTTGTGGGAAACTTCTGTATCATGCAAAAAAATTTTGTGGTGCAGTTGACATATTCCTTGGCATGTTTTCACCTTTTTGCTAATTAGAAATGATCTTTTTAATATCAGTAGAGGAATTATCTATATAATTTTTTAATCAAATATAAAACCTTCAAAATAGGTAGGTGTCTCTATTTCAGGTGAGTGGATGTTGTATTTGAAGTGGTAGAAAAACTGATTGCAGCCTGCATTCTTTCATAGCCCCAGGTTAACTATTTTTGGTAGGAAGGAAAAAAAGTTCTTCCCTGGATTTGAGACTATAACTTCTCTGGAGCTGTGATGTATTTTGAGGTGAACAAGAGCTTTCATGTGCAGGCTAGACTACCTTGAAGCAAGGGCTGTGTGACATTCGTTGTGCTCTCGACGGAGGCTTGCTGCAAGTTTGACAAGTAATGAATTTGACACCTTTGAATTGCTTTCAATAAATTTTATCTGTAATGCTATGTTCTGTTCTGCTGAAAATACTGAAAAGGAGGGAATTGAAGGTAGCCTCAAACTGCTGTGAGTGAAGATGTACACAGAAGTATTCATAGTTGAAAGGAAGATTTGCAGTTTTGCATTTTGAGTAGTATTTACAGGAGCTCATAATTGTGCAACCTGTTTTGGATGTGTATTAAACTACAGGCAACTCTCAAACTCTTCCCCCCAGCTTCCAAGGGGCATTTGAGAGGGTACTCTTGACACTGATACAAATTATAAACAATGTTAATATGGACACACTATACCCTTGATGGATAATCGAAAAGAATTTATTTAGTTGATATTTAAAAAGTTACAGATAAAACCTTTGAACAGTTAGTTGAATAAACTTGCCCTGTAGTAATGCTGAATGATTAGGGTTTTTAATTATGGCACCCTGTCGTTTCTCTGTAGGGAGACTTTTTTTTTTTCCCTTTTATAAAGTAATTTAAGCCTATTTTTGACCAAATACTATATTTTCTTTTCTGATAAGTAGTGTGGTTCCTCTTCCCCTCAATTTATTTGTAAATGGGATGTTTTACTCACATTACAGGACTCAACCCACTCCCGTGGGTTCATTGCTGAGGGAAACAAATCATATGTCTAGGCTTGAGTTGTGGCTCTTGCCTGTGTCTGAGAAAAATACTGCGCTAAATGTCACATTTTAGTGAACCTTTCCCGTAGAACATTCCCTAGGTCCAATGTGAATTGTTATTATATTTTTCTGATATTTTGGAGATTTTTACCTGAGTTACTTCTCTTACTTTTTCTTTTTTTTATCTTAGTTTAGGCATAAAGTGGTTGAAGAAGCAGCTATATGCCTGCAAAGCTGTTAGAGAAGCACATGATATTAGGCTGGCAAACCTAAATGCTTATCTTGTGTGTTACTGTTGTTTGATAGGGCATTTTGGGTAGCAGATAAGTTTCTGGTTTTATCTCAGCTGTGTCTGAGAGCCTGAAGATGTTTAATGGATGCATGTTACCTTCTTGATTGCCAAAGAACTCAGACTTTGAATTTCCCTGTCTTAGAAACCTTTGGAATAGATGAAAAGGCTAATTCATAGGATAGTCTGTGCTAAACTGCACCTTTAAAAAGAACTACTTGCTCTATAAGACTGAATTTGTCATGCTGTAAAGTGCAATGGCTGGGTCACTTTTCACAAGCCAGTATTTCCTGTCCAGGATAACTCCACAATGTACTACCTAATGCTCTGGACAAGGAAGCTGAGACCAGGTTATCCTCCCTGGATATGAAGAGTTAAGGCAAAAGAATATAAGCTTGTTTGTAGAAATTGTGATTTCCAGTTGCTGATAGCTGATTGACGCCAAGTGCATTTGCTAGAAAAACGATTTAAAATGCCACCCCAAGGTATAGACTTTCTCAGTCTTTTTCCTTGTCTGATTGATGCACATTTTTTATTCTTAAACCTTAGGCTGTGATTACCTCAGAATTGAAGTGTAAGCAAGTTCAGAGCTGGTCATTATTCTAACAGAAGATCCTGAAGGAAATACCAAGTTTTGTTGGACGTTGTTAATTGCTTCTTCTAATTATGCCATGATGACTGGCCAGGGCTGGAGAGAAAAGGCCTGCTATGCTTTGGTGGTGTTTATTTTAGGACAGTTGATGTGGAGAAACAAAGTTGAGCAGTTAAAGAACCTGAAGCAAAAAGACAGGACCATAAGGTCAACAAATCAGCATACTGCTTTTCTGGCTCCAGTGTCCAATGTAGAGATCCATGAGCTGCTTTCTTCCATGTGCCTAGATACAAGAGGTGAAGTGCTCTGCAGTTCACCACACAATTTTTCTGTTTAGAAATAGTATGGTTACAGAGATAAGACTCGAGGTCTGGCAGCAACATGCAATTGAAAAGAAGCTGGCTGAAACTTAGAGTAAATAAGACAGATGTTTTGTTGCTAGGAAAAAAAAAAAAAGACCTTCAAAGAACTGATCATAGTGTTGGCCTCTCAGTTCATTGAAAATAATTCTCTACCAGTTTTTAAAGTAATGTGATACTTCAGATGCCTGTGACACTGCTGTGTGTGGCTATGTAAATAGTGTCCTTCTGGCAACTTGCTCTACTTGGTTCTGACATAGACAGCTGTTTGGAAAGACTGGGACATCTAACAGGTGCTATGAAATTCTTTATAAGTGTAGCTGGTAGATTTTCTGGTGGTACAGAAACATAGAATTAGCTTTCAATGCAATCACTCTTCTTTATAAATAATGTTGATCTTCAGAAGTTGATGATAAAATAAATGAAACACCTGTCCTGTTTGTGTATTGTTACTTTGAGTCTGGTTATATCAAAAGAGAAATTAAGCAAGGTCTTTACTAAATCCCATGAGCATTTACCTTTAAGTAATCAACTCTTTAGATCTCTTGCAGAAAAAAACTGTTCAGATATGACTTCAGTATTCTCTGTAGGAAAAAGTGTGTGTTCACAATGTTCATTAGCCACCTAAATTGTGCTAGGTGTGGAATACAGAGACAAAGTGCTTAATGTTCCAGTGTGGCCAGTACAGAGAAGACAGTGACTCCATGGGGCGAGATTTGAATACTCCAAGGTGGATGTCTAGCGTATACGGTGTAAATTCCTTTTTAGATATTTATTTCTTCACCTTCATTTAGTGACTGTCTTTGCTGTTGCAGAATGTATAAATTCAGTGAATATTTTAAGTATATTAATGTTATAGTAACTATATTGCACTAAATTCTCATTTTGTGTCTACGTGTTTTGCAGAACTTTTGTGTAGTTTTGTTTCACTAGAAAATGGAAGTTTATTTTTCTCAGCACTTGGTATCTGTGTCTACATTAAGGTTCACTTCTTATTTCAAAGTAAGAAAAGTGCCTGTAAAGGATACCTTCCGCCCATCTCTGCAAAACGCTGTCTTGCAGACATGTCAAGTTTTCTACTAGAGTATTGCTGTTGCTGTTCACATTTTAGTGTTAGTCCCCATGAGTGTAGTGCCAGATTCAGACATACAAAGAATAGCCCATATCCAAATCATGGTTTAGATAGTTTGACAGCTGTCAAATACAATTTTTTTTTCCCCTACCTCAATGTTACAACATATGCTGCTCTCCGAGGGAGGCAAAAGCTTTCTGTAGATAACCTTATTGCTTGGCTTCTGTTGAGATGGCTGAGTGCTGCTGAACTGTGTCCTAAAAATTACTGTGGCACGTAAGCCTGTACAGTTACTCAAGTGTCTACTGTTGGTCTCTTCCAGAATCCTTAGTGTGGCTGACAGAGCAAAAGTAGTTGAAATGAATGCCTTTGCATGTTGTCACCATAGCTCCATATTCACTGTTCAACTCAGTATTGTATCACCATGCACCTCGTGAAGTGTCTAATTACTAATAGGCTTTCCTGACACCTTTTTTCCCCAATTATGAAGTGTTTGCTTGGCAGTTTGGAGATGAACTGAAAGACCTTATCATGCTCAGAAATGAGCAACTCCTATAACAGAAGCTGCAGGTTACAGCAAAGAGCTGCAGGGCTAAGTAAAAAAGAATGGGCAAAGGTTTAGATATTAGTACCAAGATATTTCAGTGAGAAGGTATAGGATTAGACTGTGTGGCACTGGAACCATGGTAGTTTTGCCAGTACTCATTAACAGAACAGAAACTTTCAGGGTTGAAAACTGCAATGAGTTAAATTCTTTCCTTATTTAAACAATGTTAATTTGATGTTTGTGTGTGTTGAATTTACGGTTGCTTTTTTCCTTTTTATTCTTTCTATGATGATTATTTAGGAGAGAAAATTTAGGCCATTGCTTTGATTGTTCTAAGTAGAAAGGTTATTTTCAGATACAAGTGTTGAATCTGTTTAATTATTCTTGTTTTAATTAGTTCTTATTATTGTCTTGAAAGGGGCTGACAATATCAGGAAATACTGGAGTCGTTACTACCAAGGATCCCAAGGGGTAATATTTGTATTAGACAGTGCCTCCTCTGAAGATGATCTAGAAACTGCTAGGAATGAACTGCATTCTGCTCTCCAGCACCCACAGTTATGTACTTTGCCGTTTTTAATACTGGCCAATCATCAAGACAAGCCAGCAGCTCGCTCCGTACAAGAGGTATGTTACAATGACAGCATCTTGCCTGTTTGTATTTACTATCTGCACACCACTCACACAGTATTACTTATTACCCTGACATGCTGGTTAAGGACTGGCCTCAGTTACTCTTCGTTGTAAGTACGCAGACCAAGAACAGTCCCAGCCCCTGAGAACTAAGTCCAATGCACTCTATACAGGCTTAGTTGTTCTGGAAAACAGACAAGTAATACTTGGATACAAACAGTTCTCCTGCTTTCACCGTATTTTGCTTAAGGGAGAAAAGACATTTTTAAACTACTCTTATCAAAAGCTGCTGGGACAGTGATTTTTTGTTTAGCGTGTTTTTTTATTTGCTACTAGTTTTAATCTTGCACTACCCCATTACTCCATTCTTTGCAATGCTTAAAGCAATAGATTGCAGCCATAGATTGACTTTTACGTAAAAGCTTTTTTTCTGAACTGGTATGTACTGTTATGAGGGCAGAGTTGCAATTCCTTTTCTGAAGTCCTTAACTTGTTCCATTTGTTTCTTTCAAGGAGTAATGTCTTTGTCTAATTTGTAGCTATCACATAGTAAATGATACAATTGTTCTATTCAGTGTACCTTTTGCTCTTAAGTTTCTGAAAAATTCATCTTTCCTACATTCATATCATATCACATACCTTTGAGGAAATGCTGAAAGTTACCAATTCTTCATGAGCAGCTCTACTTACTCTTCTGAAATTGTAGGAAGAAGTTAAAATTTGGTTGTGTCATTCTGTTCATAAATGTCATTTAAAGGACTCTTCCTATTAAAGATTGTATGTGAAATCTCCTGTTTGTTCTGTGAGTGGTGTTTTTTATTACAGCAGAGTGAAAACTGTTTCAGCACCTTACTGTGTTGCTGCTTTGTATTTAAACTTGTTGATTTCTTGGATGCAATCCTTTGTCTAAAATATGATCTTTCTGAAGAATGACAGTTCAATGCAAAACTTACTGATCTATGCAATAACTGCTATTTGTACAGTATAGTTGTATGTACTTTCTGTACTGCTTTATTGCTATTCATGCTTCCTTTCTTTGCCAAAAGAAATAGAGGATAAAAAGTTAAGTTTATTATGTGTTAAGAAGGAGAAGTGTAAATGTGACTGGAGTGTAGTGATGTTTTTAATACAAGAGGACGAGAATAAGTGACAACTGTGCAAGCTACACTGTAAAATGTTTTACTGAATTGTTGGTTCTTCCCTGCAAGAACCCATGCTTAGGGGGAAAAAAAAGAATGTGAATTTAGTATATCAAGTTACATAAAAAGGTAAACTGAAATGACGCAGGGACAGAATCTACAAGTTCTAGCTCTTTTTCATCTAAAAACAGATTTAGGAAGAAGTAATGAATATTTAAAGGAAATGTAATATGGATTTCTATACATCAGTTTATTAATTTCTTCTAGTTTATTGTGCAGTGTAAAAGCAAAGTATGTATTCCTAAACTTTCCACTTAAAAAATTATAATATCCTGAGACACAACTGGTTTAATTTTATTCATCCAAATATACCCACAGTGTTTTGATTTTTACTTTTTTCCTAGAGCAATACAGATTACAGTTTCCATCAATGGAATGCTTTTTTTCACATGATTTAAGTATTTTTTATTTTACTACTTTTTTCCTTTCTAAAATGGCCAAATTTGGTTTAAAGTTAATTGAAAATTTTGATTATAAATATCATTTAAGAAATGTTCCTTGTCTAGTTTCATAAGAATAGTAAATACAATGCCAGTCGGTTTGCTTTGCAGCAAATTATACATGTAACTCTCCATTTTGCAGTTGAGCCCCTGGGGATAGACTTTTGGGCCTGAACTGAATCTTTCGTGTATTTAGAGTTAGCATTTCTTCTCTTGTATTGGTAGTACCCTCATTTTCTCCTCATCCACTATTACCAATTGCTTGATATCTCAGTAGAGGAGTAGATATTTGTATGCTTATAGTAGCATTTAAATATGTTTCTACTACATGCTCTTTTAAAAAAAAAAATCTTTCAGTGTATTATCATAGCAAACAAGTCTTGATTGCTACTTTGAGTCTGTATGAAATGCTGAATACAAAAAATTTTGTTAAATGTGCACAGTTTATGCATGTTTTCAGAAAAAAAAACCCTCTTGTATCAAGTGCTCAGTGTATGTCTTTGAAATTCTTTACTTAAGAATAGTGGAAAACAAAATTACAAAAAAAATGAAGGAGAATGTCACACAGTTGTTAGTTTGTCCCTGAAAAAATTATATCCCAGGCTTGCTGTGTATGCAAAGTGGGAGCCTTATTCAGTCAATTTTGCCAATACTAAAATGGAAATTTCTTGCTTTTCTAAAGGCTTTACTGTGCTGTTGTCCTCATTATTGAGATGTGAAATCAAAGTAAAGTGCCGAATCATAAGACCATTCCTTATTTAAAAAGAGCATGTTTAAGAATTTAATAATAATAATGTGTTGAGCATTGAGAGTTTTATTGGACATTTTTGCAGAACTAAGTCTAGTAATTATAGGTATCGCCTTGCTTTTTATGTGTCAGAAGACAGATGAATCACAGCTGAAATTTAGAAGTATGTATACATTCTTTTACGCAACAAATTGGGTTTTTTTAATGGATATGAGAGGACCCCTTGGAGTATAATTAAAGAAAATGCCTGAGTTCAGTGGTGCATAATAGGAATCGTAAAAAAATATTTTATCTACAACGAAAATCCTTCTCAAACTGTAAAAGTGCCAAGCAGTTTCTGCAACAGATGTTAGTTACATTTATGGTTGGGAAGTGCAGTTGCTTCAGTTTTTCAAAATTTTATATTTTGTTTTAATGTGTTTTCTCCATGCATTGCTTAGGTAGAAATGATACTGTAGAAGCTGTATGCTGTGAGTATTAAGCAATGTCATGACTAGTTCAATTCAAAACTATAATTGCTATTTGTAAGAATATCCAAATAACTTGTTTAATTTATGAAATGTAATTGAACTTAATTCATTTTGCAGGCATGATTGGAGAATACACTTCATATTATTAAAGCAATCACAAAAAATTACAGGAGAAGCTAAGCTGAAATACTAATCAGTAAATGTAATCCTTTTTTCCTGTGTTCAGTTGCTGGTTAGCTGTTTCCTAGTTTTTTTGATTTTAAAATGACATCAAGAAGGTAAATTTGACATTTCATTCTAGAAACTATAAATGAAGATGTAATTTTAAATATTGTGCCTTTTGTTTCTCTTATGTCAACTTCTATGGCGCTTGTTCCACCTTCCCATGTCAAAGATACTTGTAAGTTGTTTTGTTGTTCCTGTGACAGTAGCACATACTTGTTTTCAAACAGCTGCTAGGTGATTTCAACTGAGCCATGCTGAAATAAAGACTGCATATATAAACCAGACTGTAAAACTCAGACAATCTTATTTGCAAAATAACCTTATTTAGATTAAAATTGCAGTTATGAAGAATTAATCATATCAAAGTCAGCTGTTTTTGAAACCTCCTGAAGTAGTGCAGAAAAATAGTTAGAAGTGAAAAATAAATTTAGTTACTCAGCAGATGGGAAGATGGTGCCATATCAGTTTTGCCACTGTTTCCAAAATACAGGATGCAATTCTAAAACTGTGTACCTAATTAAGTATTTTTTTAATGTGTCTTGCTGATGGAGTGTGCTTTTGGTTTTCCATCACAAAAGTGCTTTTGATTATAACAAGTGTTTTTGATTTGTCAGATTTCTGTTACAGGCTTAAAATACTACAGGAGATTTATGGTGATAAAAGCACTGTTAATTGCTTTGCAAGGGAACAGCAGTATTACTATGATTACCAACTTGTGGATTTTTGTTTTGCAACTTTGTGTAATAATATTGGAAGCTGGATATTGCAGTGGATTCCTGTGATTTGAACCGGTATGCAAACTGAGAATCTCTTTCCTCCCAGGTCAGAACAATATTTAGGAGTCACAGATAGGATGTGTTGGAAGTTGCCCATAGATGCTGTTTTTTAGGAACAGGCTATGGTGAGCAAACACTTGTCTGAATCTGTTGAGGACTTCTGGAACCCGTGTAGGATTGGCCAAAGGAGAAACCCAATAGAACAGTGAAGCTTTGCCAGTTCAGTGGTGAAGCAGCTGCACGTTTGGCAGTGTGTTGGTTTTGGGGAGTTTCTTTGTTTTTTTTATATTTAAAGCTGTTTTCAAGATTGCAGTTGGACTAGATGATCGTTGCAGGTCCCTTCCAACTGAACTGTTCTATTCTAAGATCATATATGTGAAGACATTCATAGGGTATAACCTTTTGGTGGTTTTTCTTTTAGTTAACCAAAAGTGCAGGCGATTAATACATTTCCTTCACATATATAAATTGCTGACCACTAATACCAGAGGAAATCATTGAAGATACATCCTAAACTGCCGTTCTAAAAAATGCTCGAACTTTTTAATGTAGACTTACTAGTACACAGTGAATCAAAAGTCTTCTCAGTCTATTTTGAGATTATATTATCTTTTTAAAATACTATTGCCAGGGTAAAAAAAAGGTGAAAAGGTTATGTAGTGCGCTGATCACAAGTGTTTTTTTTCTCTTGCATACAAGATCTTACTTTAAAGTTGAGGTACTGATGGGCATGTGAAACTCCAGAGGAAAGTCTTTCCTATTTTCCTTTTTTCTTCAATATAGCAAGATTAAAAATATCTTTGAATTACAAACAATATTTGCAAAAGGAAATGTGAAAGGTTGATTCCATGTTTACACAGATTTTGATGTACTTATCTATTTGAGAATATTTTAAGGCGTTTGGGTTTTGAATCGCGGACAGTGTTTAATTTGGTTCTCTGCTAGTAGAAAAGTGAAGTGCGACTCTCCTTGTGAAAAGAGCCACCTTAGGGCTGTGAGGGCTAATATCTGTTACTCTGCCAGTTTCTTCTTTGTTGTTTATGTCTGGAAATAATTTTGTAGATAAACAATGTCTTATTGATGCCTTAAGTGTCTTAAAGCTAAATAACCATTGCAGAAGAGTGTCCAGGTTTGTCAGCATCTGTGAAGGCTCTTACTGGTGGCGGCGAGCTGGATCACTATAGAAACTGCTCTTTCTGGGCCTGCTGATGCTTTACAGTCTGAGTTGGCTGCATACAACAGGCTTAATTCCAGGATGTAATTATTTTTTATTTTGGCATCTTCACACTATTTTGCCATAGTTCATAGTTTCTGCTAGTTGGGGGACAATGGTTGTTTCTTTTTGGAAACCCTTTCAATGTACCAGTTATAGATGTAATTACTATCAGTCTGAAAAACTGCATTGAACCGTGACACGTGAGGATGTTTAGCTTCAGAGAGTGTCTCAGTGTCTCAGCTAACAGTTTTGAGCAGTTAATGCCTCCAGCAGCAGTACTACAAAAACTTAATCTGAAACTGAGAGTGAAAATGGAACTGCTCTCTGCAGTGTGTCCCATCCTCACCCCGGTCAAGCCTCTCAAATTAGTTCACCTATCTGAATTCTTAAAGACCAGCTGTTGCAAATATGTGTACTTTATGACAGGGACATCCATAGCAAAGTTAAGTCGGGGGCAGATTTTTGGTTCTTCAAGAAACTGTTTCTGAAATGATTTATCTTCAGATTACTGCAGCAAATAGCCAAAATATGGATTCTTACCCTGTTTTGAGATCATAGTGACCTTAATGACCTTAATATTTGCAAATCCCCTCACTGCAAATACTTCTTCTCGTCCAAGGTGTATCCCCTGATATTTGAAGATTGTTTTGGAGCTGGACTCCACTATTTTGAGTATTGGCTGCTTCCTTCACAACTGTGGCCTTTGCAGGAACAGAGGAGTTATTTATCAGACTCCAGATATGAACACATTTGCAGGAGAGGAGGACATTATTAAACTGATGTTTAGGAAATACTAGTTTTGCCATGTTTAGAACAATGCAGAAATAACTCCTATTTACTTGTCTCATAGGAACTCCTGTTCTGATTAAAGAATTTCTTGAGACCTGTTAGGAAGATGATTTAGATATAAAAAGATCCTAAAATAAAATAAAGTAAATAAAATACGATATAAAAAGATAAACAATTTAAATAAAAGTAATCTGTGAGTAGATCCACATCCTAGCTAGATGTGAACAGCAAAACAATTTCATACAGTTGCAAGTCTGTGTTCAATGTAGATATTTAGCAGGTAGTGTTTGCTTTAATCATTGCATAGTTAGAATGATCATACTAATAGCAAGTTGCATAGTAAATATTTATTACGATATGAAGAAATTAAAATGAGAAACTGAATATCTTGGAAGAAGCTGGATTTGTCTATTCTCTTTGAGTCACTGGCATAGGAGGAAATAATAGTGAGCAAAGAAGAAATTAAGATGATCTGAAAATGAATTGTAAAGTCTTTTTAAGGATTTCTAAAGAAATCTATCTAGAATGGCTCTATTTTTTGTGAAAATCCCTTTATGAAACGGTGACATGAAGAATCCAAAGAGTAAGCGTGCTTTTTTCGGTACACTGATTTCTGTTTCAGTTATGTTTTACAATAAACAAAGCCGTGGCAGATAAAATCCCCAGTCTATTTTCATTAGCTTGAAAGATGATTTGGAATTGTTGATAATTTTTAGGTGAATAATACAGCTTACAAATAACTGTGCTGTATCGATGTAGGTGGCCTATTTAACAAAGAAAATTATATCTCTGAATGGTAAATTTGTAGTCCTACTCTTGACAAAGAAATAAGTTTAAAGAGTGGCCCTAGAAAGTTTGAATTGGAATGGCCCTCCTGAAGATACAGACAAAAATGCCTGAGCACACCTGCAAATGTGCACATACTGCACAATGTACAGGGAGCTGAAGAACGGGAGTAGAGTCACTAAGACATAGGAGTGGAAGTACTGTCTGCGTGCACCAGTTTCATGACACCAAACTGTGCTAAGAGAAGTAAATCTCTTGAATGGCCCTTGCAGCTAATGGTGCGATGTACAGGTCTGCAAAAAACCTGCGTGTTTTGGAGTAGATTTTGGAGACTATTGCTGTGTATAGTTTTAACATCAGCAAGTTGATTTTTAAAGCACTTTTTGTGTCTGCAAATGGTTGTTTCATATGTGTATAGATGGGTATACTTGGAGTGTTTCTTTTATCAGCAGTATTGGCTTGCATGCTGGCCTCTTTGCCTATCCCGTCCTTCAGGTGTGACAGTCTGATAGTTTGTGTGACTGTGTGATGAACTGGTTTGGGCATAAAAATTACTTAACTACTCCGCTCCTTCCTCCTGGTCTTATTTTCAACCTCACTCAGCTCACAAGACAATTGGATAAATTAGTGTACAGACACAAACAAGAGGTGGGAGGTAGGTGAGAGTGGAAGTGGTACTGGTGCAGAAAAATGGTGGTGTGGACCTCTAATACCAGTGAGAATCAGACCTTTCTCTCTACCACCTTTCTCACTCACCTGTTTTTTTTCTTATCCCACTACAGTGAACCTCAGTAAAGGAAGGTTATACAAGCAATTCTGGGAAATAATTTTTCCTTATTACTGAACAATGAAGGTTCTGGAGTAGGTGTGCAAGTACTTCTGCTGGGGTTGAGAGAGAGATATGAAAGAAGCATATATTTTCACTGTGTTTTCAAAGGTAAACGTCCTTGTCTTCCCAGCCAAGGCAGAAAAAAAGAGAATGTCAGTCAAAGAGGAGTTGGTTGCACTTTCAGAGCTAAACGTGGTGACTGAATCATAGAACCATAGAATCATTTAGGTTGGAAAAGACCTTTAAGATCATCCAGTCCAACCACTGACCCTGCTGTACCAGGTCTGCCACTAAACCATGTCTCTAAGCACCACATCTACAGGACTTTTAAACACATCTAGGGATTGTGACTCAACCACCTCCCTGGGCAGCCTGTTTCAATGTTTGATAACTCTTGCAGTGAAAAAATTTTTCCTAATGTCTAGCCTAAACCTCCCCTGGCACAACATGAACCCCTTTTCTCTTGTCCTATTGCTAGTTACTTGGGAAAAGAGACCAGCTCCCATCTCACTACAACCTCCTTTCAGGTAGTTGTAGAGAGCAAGAAGGTCTCCCCTCAGCCTTCTCTTCTCCAGACTAAACCATCCTAATTCCTTCAGCCGCTCCTCATAAGACATGTTCTCCAGACCCCTCACCAGCTTTGTTGCCCTTCTCTGGACATGCTCCAGCACCTCAATGTCCCTCCTATACTGTGGCGCCCAAAACTGAACGCAGTACTCAAGCTGCGGCCTCACCAGCGCTGAGTACAGGGGCGTGATCAGTTCCCTACTCCTGCTGGCTGCACCATTCTTGAGACAGGCCAAGATGCCATTGGCCTTCTTGGCTCCCTGGGCACACTGCTGGCTCATGTTTAGCCGGCTGTCCACCAGGACCCCCAGATCCTTTTCTGCCAGGCAGCTTTCCAGCCACTCCTCCCCAAGCCTGTAGCGTTGCCTGGGGTTGTTGTGACCGAAGTGCAGGACCCAGCACTTGGCCTTGTTAAACCTCATGCAGTTGGCTTCAGCCCATCGATCCAGTCTGTTGAGATCTCTCTGCAGAGCTTTCCTACACTCCCACTTAATTTGGTGTCATCTGCAAACTTACTGAGGGTGCACTCAATCCCCTCGTCCAGATCATCAACAAAGATATTAAACAAGGCTGGCCTCTAGACTGAGCCCTGAGGAACACTGCTTGAGACCTGCCACCAACTGGATTTAACACCATTCACCACAACTGTCTGGGCTCGGCCATGCAGCCAGTTTTTAATCCAGCGAAGAGTACGCCTGTCTAAGCCATGGGCTGCCAGCTTCTCTAGCAGAATGCTGTGGGAAACTGTGTTAAAGGCCTTACTAAAGTCCAAGTAGACAACATCCACAGCCTTTCCTTCATCCACCAGGCAGGTCACCTGGTCGTAAAAGGAGATCAGGTTGGTCAAATAGGACCTGCCTTTCATGAACCCATGCTGGCTGGGCCTGATCCCCTGGTTGTCCTTCACATGCTGTGTGAGTGCACTCAGGATGATCCGTTCCATGATCTTTCCTGGCACTGAGGTCAGGCTGACAGGCCTATAATTGCCTGGATCCTCCTTCCGGCCCTTCTTGTAGATGGCAAGCCTCCAGTCATCTGGGACCTCCCCTGTTAACCAAGACTGCTGATAAATGATGGAGAGTGGCTTGGCAAGCTCCTCCGCCAGCTCCCTCAGCACTCTCGGTGGATCCCATCTGAGCCTGTAGACTTGTGGCTGTCCAGTTGGTGTAGCAGGTCACTAACTGCTTCCTCCTGGATTATGGGGAGTATATTCTGCTCTCCATCCCTGTCTTGCAGCTCAGGGGGCTGAATAGCCTGAGGATGACTGGTTTTGCTATTGAAGAGTGAGGCAAAGAAGGCGTTAAGCACCTCAGCCTTCTCCTCATCCTTGTTGACAGTCTTCCCCTCCGCATCCAATAAGGGGTGGAGATTCTCCCTGGCTCTCTTTTTGTTGTTAATGTATTTGTAAAAACCATTTTTGTTATCTCTTGTGACAGAGGCCAGGTTAAGTTCTAGCTGTGCTTTCGCCTTTCTGATGTTTTTTCTGTATGACCTAACTAGATCCCTATAGTCTTATTGTGTTGCCTGCCCCTTCTTCCAAAGGTGGTAAACTCTCCTTTTTTTCCTGAGTCCCAGCAAGAGCTCCCTGTTCAGCCAGGCTGGTCATCTTCCCCACTGGTTCATCTTACGACACATGGGGACAGCCTGCTCCTGTGCCTCTAAGATTTCATTCTTGAAGAATGTCCAGCCTTCCTGGACCCCTTTGCCCTTCAGAACTGTCTCCCAAGGGATTCTCTTAACAAGTGTTCTGAACAGGCTGAAGTCTGCCTTATGGAAGTCCATGGTAGTGGTTTTGCTGACCCCCTTCCTTACTTCACCAAGAATTGAGAACTCTATCATTTCATGGTCACTAAGCGCAAGACAGCCTCTGACCACCACATCACCCACCAGATCTTCTCTATTTGTGAGCAGCAGGTCTAGCAAGGCACCTGCCCTGGTAGGCTCACTTACCAGTTGTGTCAGGAAGTTATCTTCCACACACTCCAGGAATCGCCTAGACTGTTTCCTCTCTGCTGTGTTGTATTTCCAGCAGATGTCTGGTAAGTTGAAGGCCCCCACTAGGACAAGGGCTGGGGACTGTGAGACTTCCGTCAGCCGCTTTTAGAACACTTCGTCTATTGGTTCATCCTGATTGGGTGGTCTGTGACAGATTCCCAACAGGATATCTGCTGTGTTGGCCTTCCCCCTCATCCTTACCCATAAGCACTCGACCTCACCTTCACAGTCATTGAGCTCTATACAGTCAAAACACTCCCTAACGTATAGAGCCACCCCACCACCTCTCCTTCCCTGCCTATCCCTTCTGAAGAGCTTATAGCTATCCATTGCAGCATTCCAGTCATAAGAGTCATCCCACCATGTTTCTGTGATGGCGACTGTATCATAACTATTCTGCTTCACAATGGCTTCCAGCTCCTCCTGTTTGTTGTCCGTGCTGCATGCATTGGTGTAGATGCACTTGAGCTGGGCTATCAATTTCTCCCCCAGTGTTGGCATGCTGCCCCTAGGCTCATCTCTAACGAGCTTGATTGTATCCCCTTCCCCCTTCGTACCTAGTTTAAAGCCCTCTCAATGAGCCCTGCAATCTCATGAGCGAGGATCCTTTTCCCTCTTTGAGACAGCTGAATTCCATCTGTTGCCAGCAGGCCTGGTGCCCTGTAAACCTCCCCATGATCAAAAAAACCAAAATTCCACTGGTGTCACCAGCCTCTGAGCCATGTGTTTAAAATGTGTGTTTTCCTGTTCCTCTCAGTGTCCTTCCGTGCCACCGAAGGGATTGAGGAAAACACTACCTGTGCTCCTGATCCCTCGACCAGTCGCCCCAGTGCCCTGAAGTCCCTTTTAATTGCTTTTGGACTACTGACTGCAACCTCATCACTGCCCACTTGCACAACCAGGAGTGGATAATAATCAGAGGGCAGTACCAGACTAGGGAGTTTCCTAGTGATATCCCTAACCCGGGCCCCAGGGAGGCAGCAGACTTCCCTGTGGGTTGGATCTCGTCGGCATATGGGGCCCTCTGTTCCCCTCAGAAGGGAATCGCCTACAACAATTACTCTCCTTTTTCTCTTGACAGAAGCAGTCCTAATGCATGGGACTGAGTGACTCACCCTAGGCAACCCCCTGGAAGAATCTTCACCTATCTCCTCATTTGCCTGGCCCTTGAGTTCCAGAGCCCCATACCCGTTACGTCAGGGCAACTGGGAAGGTGAGGGAGGCCGGCAGGGGACTCGCCTGCCTCCCCGAGCAGGGACCTGTTTCCAATCCCCCCCGTCTCTTAGTTCCCCTCCTCCTGCCTGGTGGCAAGAGGGGAAGGGATCCTTTACTTCTCATGGGTCCTCTATCTGCTGCCTTGGCCTCGAGGTGTGGCTCCACCAATCCATCTCCCTCTCACACTCTCTGATACTCCTGAGCCTGTCCCCTTCCTCTCTCAGCTCTGCCACCAGGCTGAGCAGGTCATTCACCTGGTCACACCGCACACAGGTGGTGTCTCTGCTGTCCTCCAGTGCGAGTGACAGGCTCAGGCACTCCCTGCAGCCAGAGACCTGCACGGCTGCATGTTTGTCTGGAAGCTCCGTCTGGGTCGCCACGTTCCTTCTCGCAAGGGATTTCGGATGAGTGGAAACGAGTGAAGGTAGAGCATAGTATGTAGAAATAAAAAGTGAAGCAATTGGAGAAACTTTGAAATGTTTTCAGATACAAAAATCTGTTTTCATCTTTCAGTAAGTGTTTTTTGTAAATATTTGTGTATACTTATGAATGCTTATATAGTATTCATTAAAGACTGCTGGAGCTGAGAAGAGTGCAGCTCTTTAGATTTCTTTCTGAAACTTCTTTTTGCTTGGTCAAAAGTTGCTCGGCTTTACTAGAGAATTAAAACCTGACGCCTGTTGGATACAAGTCTGGCTACACGATCATTATGATCCTTTTGGGCCTCTATGTCTGTAATACTGCTGTTCAGAGGAATTCCTAAGTGCTCAAAAATTTAATTACTGTTTGAGTATGCATGAGCAAGAGAAGATGTATTTCTTTCAGAATAAATAACTGTTTCAAATGGAACAAAATAGTAGCTATGTAACTGCTTTCCAAATACAACTCTACAGTTTTTATAAAAAAGGTCTTGGGATCAGATGAAGAAGAATGGAAAAGTATTTAGTAATGCATTGGATCAAATTTGCGAAAGCTCTGGTATTGTATAAGTGATTTAGGATGTGTTTTCCTTTCAGACATCCTTATATTTATTAGAAAGAATTCTTGAGTACAAGAATAAAAGCTGCTGCTTTTTAAAAGATGAGGATGTATCCTTCTCTTTTTTTTTAAAGAGAATATCAGGATGTCATTAGTGCTAAAATAAATTTACTGATTGAAGGGAAGTTAACTATATTGTGAACCTTCTGCTTGCCAAGCAAGAGGCTCCCTGATCATTTTGCATAGCTGAACTTCTTTCTGTATCATTTGTATTTGGTACTCAATATAACAGAAGTAAATTTTAAAATTTTTTTTCAAGTTGATTATGATTACATAATCATTACATTAGAGTAGGCATGCAGTTTATGAAATGAATTTCTGGTCTCAGTCCATTCTGTGGGAATTAAATACTCACACTGCATGGGAGATCATGATGAGCATCTTTATTGGCCATGCCAGGGAGGTTCAAGAATAACTGAACAGGACAAAATCGATCCATTTCATATCTGTGTAGGTATTTAAAGCTGGAATTTCATTATGTGCCTCAAAAGTAGAAAGTTTTTGTCTGCGTCAGCACTACCTGCAGTGTCAAGTAACGCAGATTAATATTGTCTGTAATTTCCAACTTCTCAAAGAGCTTGCTGGGAACATGTATATGCAGTTTCTTTAAACCTGCATCAAATAAAAGGTGATCAGAGTTCAGCGTGGGTATGGATTCTTTTGCTGTCTCTTCAAACTCAGCGTTACTGAGGGGAATTTCTCTTGAGCTGTAGCATGAGGGAAAGCAAAACTGAAAATTGATGCATCGTTGGTCCATCAGAAGCTGAAACTGCTTTAGATAGGTGAGCATGAAATTCCGATGAGAGGGAATGAACCATGCAGTTCTGGATGTGGAGACCTAATATTATAAGGTGCGATTAAATCCTTTCCTGTCCATTCTCAATTCTGAACTGGTTTTTTTGCCCTCAGATTCCTTCAAGCCATTTTTCTTCTGGAAAAATCTCAGATGCCGTGTAGGTGTGAAGGAAGCCAAAAAAAATGGAATCATAGAATAGTTTGGGTTGGAAGGGACCTTTAAAGGTCACCTAGTCCAACCCCCCTGCAATGACCAGGGACATCTTCAACTAGATCAGGTTGCTTAGAGCCCTGTCCAACACGACCTTGAATATTTCCAGGGATGGGGCACCTACCGCCTCTCCGGGCAACATGTTCCAGTGCTTCAGCACCCTCATTGTAAAAAATGTCTTCCTTGTATCTAGTCTAAACCCACCCTCTTTCAGTTTAAAACCATTACCCCTTGTCCTGTTACAACAGGCCCAGCTAAAAAGTCTGTCCCCATCTTTTCTGTAGGCCCCCTTTAAGTACTGAAAGGCTGCAAAAATATTCCCCTGGAGCCTTCTCTTCTGCAGGCTGAACAACCCCAACTCTCTCAGCCTGTCCTCATAGGAGAGGTGTTCCAGCCCTCTGATCATTTTTGTGACCCTCCTCTGGACCTGCTCCAACAGGTCCATGTTGAGAGCCCAGAGCTGAACCAAAGATTGTTCGCAGATGAAGAGCTTAAGTGTTAGATGGGACATTGCAGATTTTGAAAATAGGATAATCCAGAGATAAGGAGTAGCGGGAGGAATGGAAGGGGACTGGTGACAAATCTCATGCACCTCTTTCCGTGCCACTTCCCAAGATTTCACTGGCAGTAAAGCAGAAGAGATGAGTAGAAAGCAATCTGGGGTCGAAACAGAAATGAAGAATGGAAGTTCAGCAAGTTCAAAAGTGATGAGGGGTCCCACAGTTCAGGGAGGATGAGGATGGAGTACTTGCTGAGTTTTTGCATAAAGCAGTCCATTGGAGGCCTTCTTCTGTAGGGATGTATGCTGAGAACAGTGTCCATTATTTCTTCAGGAATCTCTTCTGTCCAGTGCATAATGACATTTGGTTCAAAATGAGGAAACCATTCTCCCATCCCCTTCTTGCAGTGATTCAGCAGCAGATGCAGACATACCCCTGAAGAGACATGAATTATCCACTCTCTAGCATCTGGGAACAATCATTGTAATAAGACTAGAAGCGCAGTTTTGAATATTATGACATTATTCTAATGATGATTTTTTGATAGTGCAGCATATCATTAGTCATGCTGGAATCTTTATAAATGTAAATGTTTTCTCAAAATAGTTTAAATGTTTACAAAATCTATTATATCAGTCTGACAGTAATTTGTTCTTCAGGAATCAACAGCCTGAAGTTTTGAGTTATTCTGGAAAAGAATTATTAGTGAAGGATCATACAAATAAACTGGGAAATGTATTAAAAAATGACAAAACTTGAGGATTTTTTTTTTCTTGAAAATGTGTTAATGTATTATTCAGATTTACACAGGTCTTTTTTTTTTCCCCCATACTGTTTGCAAGAATAGAGTATTAACAGTGCATTGAATAATCCGTGGTGATGCATACACAAAATTTCTCAATCTCTTTACTTTTCTCATATTCGCTCTTATCTTTGGTTTTTCAGATTCTGCTCAGATGTGGAGTTGGAAGGGTCAAAAATACTGTCTTAAAACTGAAGACTATGTATTTGTGTTTAGGTCTTTTTGAAGTTAATGCATGCTGATGTTCCCTGTTCAAGTATTAATATACACTGTAAGGCATCTAGCAAACTTAAAAAAACCCAACAAACCCCCCCAACCTGCATTAGTGAATGAGCTTTTCTGAAAAGGCACATGTGTATAGAAGAGGATAATTGGAATTACTGCATATATTGTTACATATTTGCTACAATTGCATTATTTATTTAAAATTAAGTTGTCCCATCTGTCTGTCAATACAGGTTTGTTCTATGAACTTTTTCCAGTGTTTTTTCATAATGTATTATCACACCATTTGCATTCTCTTTTTGGTTTTTATGTTGCTGTGGTAAGAAATTATTTACTGAAATTGTATGAAATGAGTATTTTAGGGATTTCTTTCCTTTTATTTCCTATAGCCTTGTTATATTGCAGTAATACCCTTACAACAGACCATAGATTAACTACAAATCTGCTACCAAATATTCTGTTCCAATTTAGATACCTTTGTTCCTCTTTCCTGGTTATGCCTTTACTCATGGCTGCGGTTGAAGGACATGAGAGTGTGAAATTTGAGGTACTCTTCAGGGTAGAAAAATACAGCTCTTCAGAGCTGTAAAAGAAAAGATACTCTGTAGCCAATATTGAATAAGCAGAGTTACCAATGTGATTTTTAAAATGGTTAGGTAGGTTAATCTTGTTATATTTCATTCATCTGAGTAAGTAAAGACTATCCAACCTTGCTTTCAAAAGCACATTTGTGCACAGAACTTTTTTAAACAGACAGTACTCCTCATTGAGTAATTTGGTCTGTTCTGTGTATCAGTTGTTATTTTATTTTAAAATACTTTTTTTTGTTTTGGACTTTCCTGTGGTTTTCTTAATTGTCTTTAATAAATTGTTCTGTGTTCTGAAAAGATGAACAGAGGCTACAGAAAAGGTACTGCACATTCTTCAAGTATTGCACGTGCCTGCACATCTGTCATGTACCAGAAGAGTTCAAACTATGTAATTTTGGTTGACTGCTTTTTCTGTGAACATACTACCTGTATAATTCCTCTTGAAGTTCAGAATGCATAATTTGTTTAAATTAAAGTCATAATTGAATGGAAGGTGATTTTAACTACATTTTTTAATAGTTAAATATTTATATGATGGAGAGAAAATCCCTAATATTTTCCATTATTACTTCTCTTGCTAATTTTCTTAACGTAATTTTGAGGTTTATTGAAATCTCCCTCTTAGCACTTAAAAAATAATCTCAGTCTTAAAAAATCTTCTGAAAAACAAGGTATTCCATTTTAAAGCCAAAATGGAGTGTTGTTAAGGGGGAGAAAAAGCTTAGTATCTTTGTATTCTGATTTATTATACAGAAGGCTGTTTTTTAACAAAAAAGGCCTTTTTTTTCTTTTTTCCCTCCGCTATTCTCAGTCTCTTTTGATCATTGATCTGGGTGACCCCACGCTCAGGGGTTTTTTCTTCATTTGACATGGACAGATTTTTGAAGTATAGCTCTCCTTTGGGAACCTCGGGCAGTTCCACTTGACTAACCTGTGATCTAATGAGCAGTAATGCAGGGTTACAGTGACCATTTTGTTTGCTTTGAGGGAGGATGGCTAGACAGAGAGTGGGAGAGAGGCGGTGTCTGTAGAGAAAAAAGATGCAGGGTGATCGAACAGTGTGAAAAAGACTTGTTAGCCCACATTAGTGTGCCTGATTTACTTCACAACAGGTCAGGAAAGGCCAAAGGCAGGGTTGTCATTAAATTGCAAAGTTGAAAATCCTGGTATTCAAAAGCATTCAGATTTCTGAAAGTTGTAAATTAGAAAGTTTGTGGTTCATGTTGAATTTGCCAGGAAGACATACAGAAGTACCAGCTTCTCTAAAACATGAAAGGTACATATAAAATTATGCTGTAAATATAAAAAGCAAACCAGCTTTTTAAAGTACTTTCATGGTTGACTGTTTTACAATGAGACTGGGTGCGAAAGAAAGGCCAAACACTAACAAGGTCGTTGCACTTTCTTTATGAGCCCTGGGGACCCCTTAATTATGTGCCCGTGCTGCTGATTTTGAGATCTGTAGAGTGTATGTGTGCGCGTGTTCGTATAATATATAATTTCTATTTGTATTTATTAAATACACACACTTATAAATACACATATGCATATATATGTAACAATAACGTTCTAGCACCAGTTGCCCAAGAATGTATATTTTGAGTCTTCTGCAGCGTATTTTGATTTTTTTCTCATATCCTTTATTGTTTCTCTTGAAGTAAAAATAAACACTATTCATCATGCCATTGGTCATGAAATGAGCACAGATTTATCTTAAATTTACATTTAAAAATGCAGAGACCAAAAAAGCCATTGTCTTTATGTTCTGAAGAATTGTTTTTCCTAATAGTAAATGCTGCTTCCTAACACTTAAATTGGACTTGACAGCCTGTCTTTAAGACAGGCTAATATACTTTGTCATCTTTGGTTAATATTTGCAAATTTTTATTGCTGCTTCGCAACTGCAAAAAGAAATAATTGGAGCTACCTATTTCTGAATTTACATTTCCTCTTCTGTTTCATTCACTTACTTAGCAGTGGCCTGAATCTCCATGATTTGAAGTGTACAACTACCATGCAGAATATCCTTTGAAGCGGTTGAATTGATAGCCTTTAATTCGTAGCAAATTCTTGTCATTGCTATTTCTGATCTGACTGGCTTTAGTAAAAATCGAAGTGCAGCATTTTAGCTATATTATCATTGTGCATTGAAGCAGTAGGTAATAAAACAAATGGGTGGTCTTAGGGGTAAGGTGCTTTTTTCTGTCTGCTACCAGAAGTTTTACTAATTGATTCTTATTCCTGCTGGCTGTCAAAAAATCAGTTTTCCACAACTGGCATACAACTGTGTTAACTTTTAGATTGTACTATGTGGACAGCGTTTGTTGTCTTGATCTTTGTGTGTCTTGTTATGACTAGCAAATATACAAAATTAAATGTCTGAGAACAGCTGACCATAATTAAGAGAATTTTTCTTACCTGACTTCAGGAACTGTGCTTCCCTTCATCATTCAAATAATTTCATTGATGTTAAGGGAGTGTCCCTTCTTGGTTAAAAGGAAGAGAAGACAATAGGATGTCAAGCTAATCAAACTGAAATTAACTTTTGCCTTTTACTTGCATTGGATTACGTATTAATATGTGCTACCAGATTATATTTGGTTTATCTTCATCCTCTTGTGTTTGCAGTGAACATATGGTATAGTTTTACCTGCTGATAAACTGAAGTTTACATGACAGTTGAACATGGGAAACAAAGTACATTTTCTATATACAGTGCTGCATTTCTCAATGACTTTCCCAGAGTGTCACTCCACTTTTTATCACATTGTAAAATTCACTTATTATTAGAATTTTGATATAGAATTAATTTATTTTGAAACAACATAGTGTCCAAAGTAGCTTAGTGGTTATTAGACTTAAAGACTGGTCTCAAAGAATTTTACCAGGGTACGTTTCCATTTTCTCAATTATTTTAACTGATGTTTAGTTGCAGCAGCTTGGTGGAGATACATTCGAGCAAACTCTGTGCTTCTCTAGCTTTCTCTGTACCTTTAGGTCATGTTAGTCAATGGAAACTTATTAGGGCATAAAATGATGGGAAAATGTTTAACAAATCAGAATACTGAATCAAAACACACTTAAGCTTTACTACTATTCTCTTTCCATTGACTTTCTCCATTCCCTAAATAACGTTGTCTGTGCAGTGTCTATACACTCTTTATTAGCTCTTCTATTTGATTTAATTATTCAGTTACTCAGTGTGTCTGAATTAAGTCATCTCCGCCAGTCCGCTTATTGCAAAACGTTTGGTCAGTGAGAAGAGACTAATGTCATCTCACTGGACTAATTTTTGAGTGTGTTTGTTTAGGAATCAAGACGCTGGAGCAGTATTTCAAAACTGGCTTATAAACGAAAGT
This sequence comes from Burhinus oedicnemus, assembly GCA_008921705.1. Taxonomy (NCBI): domain Eukaryota; kingdom Metazoa; phylum Chordata; class Aves; order Charadriiformes; family Burhinidae; genus Burhinus; species Burhinus oedicnemus. The sequence continues at coordinate 2,092,311 of VFFE01007677.1, read as the reverse complement.
TTATCCAAGAGTAGATTAATATACTGCTACTGCCAGTTGCAGGCAGTGGAAGAGTAGATATTACTTACCCATCTGAAGAACATGGTAAATTTTCGTATATTCTTGCTGACTTTCTGAAAGATGTGAATAGTTTTTGCAGCTTTGTGTCTGGAAATTCTTTTGAAAAACACAGTTTGCTGCCATGTAAACTGTTTTCACATAAACTTGCAGGTATTACATGAAAAGATTAAGATCTTTTTTGATGGTAATACTGTTGCTTGGTTCAGGAAGACTGCTCACAAAAGAAGAAGGGGTATGGCCAAATGCAGGCTGTTGGAAAATTTTCCTTCCAGCTCATAATTGCCTTTGAAGAAAGCATTTCATGTAAGACAGAGATGTTAAGTTTTGATATAGGTACTGAAATGCAACGTAGAAGTGTTTTCTGTTTACCTATATGTTGCAATATATAACCTGCAGCAAAGCATTATACCTTCCTGCAGGTTATCCACTGCAAAATCCTTTCGGGCGTGAAGTGGTTATGATTTAGTCCACATCATAGATGGGATGCAGCCACTAAGGCTTAGCAGAATAGGAGAAACAAAATATAAAAGTAGTTGCAGGTGCTCTTTTACTAAAGAAAATGAGTGTACCATCATACATTTCTGTTAAGTCATTATTTGTGTCTCTGGGCTATACTTGAGAAATATACCTCTAAAAATGTTCTAAACTGGGAATGCAGTAGCTAATATGTTGCATAAAAATGAACTGTTACGCTATGCCAATGGACTCTGACAATTCAGATTTTAGTAACTGTAATATGGGCTTAAAATACTCCCCAGATGTATTTGGCTACCTCTCCTTTTGGAAGTCATTCCTTCTGCGCAATAGGAAAAAATCTTGCTTAACTATCAAAATGAATTCAATAATGCCACCCTTCCCCTGCATAAATAAGAAGGTGGGGGTGGTAATACTATGGTCTGGGAAAGGAAGCAAAAATGCATGCTTGGATATCCCATTGCCAGCTGTTGTAGGGAGTGTGCTTGCCAGCAGTTTCTGGCAAGCTTATTCCTTCCAAATCCTCTCCAAACTCTCCAGGCATTTAAGAAGTCTTTTGCCTGTTAGTCACCTTTCACTTACTTGTAGTATAGAGGGAATGTTTATTGACTGAAAAACTGCCTGTTTGAAATTAGGAACATTGAATTAAGTTTTTGTTTTGTTACATGTTCGTTTGTTGACATTTACTTGACAGCACTGTTGAGTTAGGAAGATGGCTGTTAGTGGCCAAACTGGGTCAAAGCTGAAAGTGTCTGCTCTTGTGGGTAATAAGGCTGAGGATTTGGCTGATGTTTTCTGTGTGTGTAGAAATCAGCAGCTTATCAAGTCCCTGACCCCTGTGCAGGGGATGGATGCTCCAGAAGTGAGCTGTGTTCAAAGGGTAGGTCAGCAAATCAGCATCTCTATTTTTCATAGAACCTGGCTGAGAGAGAATTTTAAAATCTGGTATGTGTGGCAGTGGGGCATGTGGAGCCTTCCTGTGTTAATTTGATTCAGTCATGGCCTGGTGTTTGAATCCTCTTCTGTGTACTGTCGATCAGGATCTGCATGGGTCTGAATCTCCATAAGGCATTTGAAGATGAAATGAGTAGCGTGTGTTAAGTATCACTCGATAAAAATGTCATTTAGAGTCTGCAGCCGTAACCAGCACCCTGCTGGGGGGGAGACCTGGTAGCTAAGGACTGTGCCCCAAAACACTTGCTATAGAAGCCAGTTCAGGCAAAGAGAGATTGGAGGGAGGAAACAGACATAATGAAAGAGGAGGAACTTGACTAATGCTCTGGGTAGAACCACAGTTGAGGGGAGATTAGAAATCTAGCTGCTTGAATGCAAAATATTTTGCAAAACTGTCCTTCCCAGGAAGGTTCAGATTCATAATTGTATTTCTGTTCTTTCCACTGCATTTTGTTCTCAGTCACACAAAAAACTGAATTAGAGAGACCTCAGTTATAAATTGTCATACCAGAGACAACTGGAGTTACATCTGAGACTGCACTGGTCTTCGTGGTTTTTAGGCAGAAGGCTGCCTGGATCCGAGTGTAGTAGTGTAGTATTGGTATGTGTCAGTCTTTTAATGTATTTGCCTGTTGTCTTTGAGGTAAGGAAACAGTCTGCTATTAATTTTTCATTAATTTAAGCACTGGTAGACTGTCAACTACAACCACAAAGCTAATCGCCACCTAATTATTGGTGATTCCAATGTGAGTTTGAATCTGAAGCAGGAATTAAGAGCTTACTGCAAAAATTTGGACAAACAGAACAGAAAACAAGACTATGGTGTTCCAGCTGGTGCTATTACTCTAATAATTGAGTATTTCCATTTTTCTCCTTTTCCAAGATGGCTCTGATTCAGTCAACATCACAGTGCTTTTATATACATATACCCTGATATACGCAAATTAGAGAACTGTGGTATTAGTCATAAGAATTGTAGTCATAAGGAGTCCTGCACCATGCATATGTAACTGTTACTGTCACAGTATTGTCTTCTCTGACTGGAGAATTTATACAAATCATTTAAACAATATACTAGTATGACATTTTTCTTGACCTGGGGCTTTACAATTATTGAAACTCCTGTGTTCTGAAAAGTACAATTTTAAGTATTCTAAGAACCTGCAGTGAGTAACTGGAAATGCTTGAGAATACAGTCTGTATTGCCTGGGTATTGTGATCGGGCAGTGAAGGAAGAGTTGACTTGCCGTGCTCAGGATTATCAGTCGGGGACTCACTATTTTAGTCATTTGGCTAAATTAAGTTGAATGCTGGAAAATGTACCAAAGCTCATTAGGTTATTTTAGTGCAACTGAAAATTAATTTTGTTTTTTATATTCGAAATACAATTTTTAGTGTACTGATATAACCTGTTTGTAACCTGTTTGACAGCAATAGCTGCAAATCATTTGAAAGAGATAGTGATGTTGCTCTGACGCTTGAGTATTGTGTCATTCAAAACCTTTTTTGGCCCTCTGAAAAAGATTTTGATTTCTTTGATAACAGTCTGGGTTGTCTTTTATTGTAATAATTGGAAATAAATGTAGCACTGTCAAGTTCTGAAATGGCATTCTTGAGTTACCCAAGACATAGATAATATGCAGTATTTCCCAATTAGTTATCTGTTATAAAGAAATTACTTGGCATACTTCATTCATTTCAGTATGACAGTCAGTTTCACTACCTTCTTATTAACGATGTCTGATCTAGAAACAGTTGAGTTGTTCTCTGAGTGTAATGTTCTTTGAGATCTGTGGTGATTTAATATTCTCTATTTGTGTGATCGTTTTCCTCCTTGTTCATTCAGCTATGGTGTTAACGCAGGAATAGTATTCCTATAAAATATCTTTTAGATATGTGGAACATCCATACTGAAGTGGTCATTTTCCTAGTATACCCATCGAAGACCATAATTTGCTCTATCTCACAGGTTTAAAATTCTCTGTTACTGTTTCGATTATTTCGGTTGTTTCTATTTCTTTTGCTTGACTGTATGTTCTTAATGGAGATCTAATTCATCTTGTATGCAAAAAAAATGTGTTCCTATTTAGAATTATTTCGGAACTAATAAGTCAGAATGCAGGTGCTAATACTCAGAATATAAGTGTTAATATACAGAATGTAGGTTCTCATAGATAATGACTTTCTAATTTCGTATTAATAGGCAAAAAGTTGTCTCGGCTAGTTTGTGTAGTGGAGTTGTTAGCAAGCTTTGATTAAATTTTGAATTTTTCCAGTGATGAAAAAGAAAGCTTTAAATCTGATTCACAGTTCTCTTTTATGGACCTTAATTGTTGGTTCATCAGTTACTTTGTTCTTAATTTAGACTGATGAGGCTCTGCAGGAGTCAAGTTTATGGGAGTTTTGTGAAGATTGGTATGAAGTATTACTGCTGAAAAGTGTGGCAATCCTATACCTATTAAAGGAATTTGCAACTTGAGCTCCACAAAAAACTCAGCAAGAAACTGATGTAGTTCTATAGAAATGCAGGAAAACTCTGCCAGAAATCCTGCAAAACACAGAATTCCACAAATTCAGCATTTTTCAGCTGTCTGCACTCTGGAAAACTGCCCTTCTTCTCCAATAGTGATAGATCTGATCAGGACCATCAGTTTCACAACCTCTGTCAAAGTTTTCTCTGTTGCATCTTCAGACTTTGCTTAGATGGCTGTTTTGTGCAGTGTTTGGAAATAGGGAAATACTTTCTTATCTGAAAGCTTTGTTGCTGGGACAGATATGAATAATTATTCATTGCTATGATGTTTATAATTATCTTACTTGAACTCACTCTGAAAATCTTTATTTCTGGTGATAACAGGAAATTTGAAGTCTGTTCTTGTTGAGCAAATTTATATTTCATGGCTATTGGAAATAATTGCATTTCAAAAATAGTTTGTGTTTGTCACCTTTTTACTTAAAATCTCTCTGATTTTAAATTGGCTTTCTATATATCTACCCTTTTAGTAGAATACTTACTGTTCCTACAGAGGAAGAGTTATGGATACCACCATCATAACTTTTCTGTTCATGAGCTGTGAGGCACTGAGGATAATTTCCAAAATAAAACATCATCATAATCTTCTATGCCAAGCATGGATCAATACCGAAACCCTTCCAACAACCCTGTACTACTTCTCCTTTAAATTGTGTGCTGGGTACTGGATCCTGCAAGGTTTTACTCTGCTATAGCACTATATTTTAGGGCCATATCAGCTTTTGTGTATTTTATAGCACTAGGGTAACATTATTATTTACACATAGCATCTACAATTTTGCCTTGGAAGGGCCAAGCCACATGTCTCTTGTAGTCTGTGTCTGGGGCTGGCAGGCTATTGTTAGAAAAGACAAGGTTTGGTTTTGTCATGCAGTAATAATCTCCTACTTGTCCTTGCAGACCCTAGTATTTCATCCTAAATTTAACAGGCAAACAGCAAGGGAGAAGAGATGAAAAGCAGAAAAGCAAACTAGAGTCCTAAAAAATTAATTTTCTTTCTTTTTTTTTCCCCATGAAACTAGTTCTGCAGTGAAAAAAATATTTACAGACAGGGGTGCCAGCTAACGTCACAAAGCATTGGGTGGGAAGAATGCTAAAAAGCAGAAAATGAGAGCTGTGCTTGCCTGTTTGCCTCCCCAAAAGAACCGAAATTGTTGGCGTTTGGGACTCTTTGTCAGAAGCTCAGAGCCTCACCTGTTGTGGTGCTCTGCAAATGTGCTCTGGTGACCATCACCCTCCACAAATGTGTGTCTGAGATCAATTAAAATTTTACCAAAGAATACTGAAAAAAAATTAGGTATGTGTTTCATGTAGTTACTGAATTCTTTAAAGATAAAAACAAAGGCCACCACAGAAGCAAATTAAAGCCCCTGGGAGCTGACATGATTATTGAAAGCTTTAACAGAGCTGCCCTGCCATAGAAACGTACTTTCCTATTGTCATTCATTTTGGTCTCTGAAAAGGATTTTATGATCAAAGTTTTGTTTGAGCACAACGTAATGGCACAGTTAAGAACTCAGATTTTGGCAAAGTTAGCCAGGGACTTGGGTCTTTTTAATTTTTGGTTTTGTTTGGTTTTTTTTACATGGCAAGTCATCCTGTAGTGAGCAAAATGGTTTACCCCTTAAAATGTTTACCCCTTAAAATAGAACTTTACCTGGGGTGGGTTTTTAAGGCTACTTTTAATCATAGCTCCATTTATAAAAAAAAAAGTGAAACAATCTGTTCACAATATTTTACTTGGGTTACAATAGATCTGTGTTTCTTGTTTTATATCTCCTACTATTATATTATGACAAACTCCAATCTAGAGGATCATTTGTGGGTGACATCTCACAATGTAAATGAAATAAAAGCTGTGTATATTTAAAATATTTTCATTCATAAGATGCTTCTGTGTATAAAGTTTCCAACTTGATGACTCTCCAGAAAAATCATTGAATGCCCACTGTAAAATATTTCGGTTGCTGTCGGCAGAAAGAAGTATAGTTTTGACAGTTAATATATCATAATACAATTCTTTTTCATCATACAAGCTAATTACCAGATTTTTGTTTGATAACACATACAGTTTCCTTTAATCCAAGGGTGGCTTTTGGGAGAGAGAAATTAAGATGAGAAATAACTGTTACTTACAGTGGGAGAAGCCATTACAGTTACTGAGTTGTTAGGAAATACAGGTTCATTTCTTGTCTTTGCTGTGGACTTTGCTGATGACTTTGTGGAAGTAGGTTATTTCTGCACTCCATCTTATGTTCATATAGAAAAGTTTTACAAATGCTCTAGGATGATAATGACAATCTGTAGTTTTGAATAATTTGGAGACCCAGGTACAAGGGGAAGAAATGTTCATTTCTGTGATAGAAAAACAAAGCTCCAAAGATTGTGGTGGTGAAATGAGTTATGTAAACCGATGAGAAGTCATTTAAAACAAGGGTCGAGCACTTTCCTTAACATATAGTCATGCTGGTATACATTGAAATTTTAGAAGTAGCTTCAGAAATGCTCTTTCATGGTGTTAGCAAAGCAACAAGAGCAATCAGCCCATTTACGTTTTCTGTTTTGAATGCCCATGGAAAATAGGAGTATTTGCCTAGTCTTATATACGAGGTTTATAAAAAGAACGCATTAGAAGCTAAATAATGGATTTAGAAGGCTGCCTTTGGAATGCGTTGAAAGAAAGAAATCACAATAGAGGTCCCCCTCTGCTGGTAGAGAGTTCAGTGTTCAAGACACTGCAGTGTGTCTACACTGAGGTAAAATTGATTGAGTCTGAACGTATTTATGCTATAAAAAAAGCCACTGTTACACAGTATAAACTATTGTGAATCTACTGAAAGCATTTTGAAGTGAAATACAGTACAACTGAAGTTATCAAGTTCCCTGTCTGTTCATTTTAGGTGGCACATACGTAATTCATGTCAATTGCCCAATAGCGAGTGTACACTGTATTGTAAATTTGTGTTATACCTAACCTGTGGCACTGTTCAGCTTGTTGTTTAGCCACTTCAGTGCTGTTTAAGAATTTTGTCCTGGTGAGCAACCCTTTACACTTATCCTTTTTAACAGATTTTTCAATGCAATTTAATTAATAATCTGCTTAAAATACTGTTGTATGCATGCTTGTCAAGTCTTTCTTCTGTGGTGGGAAACGCTTTTACCAAATTTTGCATGATTACTTTGAGTACTCATGAAGAAGACAGAAAATTTTAGGGGTACTGGAGACAAGAGAAGTAGATTATTCATGGTGAGAAACAGGTACTGTGATCCACTAAGAAGAGAACCAGCAAGAAAATACAAATGAACAAACAAACAAAAAGCCATCTTAAGTGAATCTCTTGAAGACCAGCGTGAATTACTGCTGCCTAGTGGGTCCCAAGACTGGTATGAAATCTGTTGTCTCAACAGCCCCAGCAGCGTGATACATTTTCCTCTACCAGAGGAGAGATTGCCTATCAGGAAGGGAAATAATTCCACTGTCTCTTTGCTGGTTTTTTCCAGCTTTTCTTTTTCATGCTTGGCTAGGATAAAACTCACTCTTAGCTTCAGATTTAGTGTTCAGTAAGATGGTGAATCAATTCCTTATTTTAAAATGTAAAATGTTGTGGCTGGTTATTTATCTCTGTGTCGGGTGTGTACATGAAATAAAATGTAAATAGTGACTACTTGAATAGAAAATATGACAAGGTTTTAGGTTCTGAAGTATATTTCAAAATGGTTTTATTGTAGTGTGGCAAATATTAGCATAACTTTAAGAACTTGGAATAAAATTTTGTATCTCAAGTAATTTCCATTTCTTGTGAATGTAATTAAGTTTCTATTACAACTGTAAACAAAAACCTTTCTATAGTTTGTGTATTTGTATACTAATGAAAATCAGTTACTCTGCTGCATACAAAACACACAAAAATTAACTTTTTTTAATGAAATTGTGCATTTGAATAGAAGAGTTAAAACAAGCTTGATGTTGTCTCTCTGTACGTGTAGTCAGTGTAAAGGAGACAGAGTGAGGTTTTGTTCTCCTCAGAAATATAAATCATAAGAGGACTGCTGATGAGTCTAATCAGATCATTCAGCTAAAGCTGAATGGAATTTCCTATGACAAAGAAACAGTACCATCAGCCAAAGGGATTTTCACCTTCTCTTAAGCAATGGGCAGTCATGGAATTCTTACAACATGTTTTTGTAGCTTTTTTTACAAGAAAAATGGCAATGTTAGTACCGTGCCCCTTCTTTCCCTGCACTCCTGTGTTGAGTAGGAGTTGAATGATTTTAATGCCTAAGAAAGCAAGTAGGCTTTTTGCCACAAAATCTGATTTTGATTTTCATATTTTTTAAATACTTCTGGATTTATGAAGGCCTTGTTGATCATAGCTCTGGCTTTTTAACCACCTAATTTGTTTTTATATAACTGTTGGTGTCTGTGGCAAATATTAATCCATATCTGTTGGAGTTTTTCTGTTTTGTTTACTTGTATTAGATTTAAATTAAGAATAAGCATGACTTCTTAACCTTCAGTTTTATGCTTGCCTTTCAAGATGGTGTAACCTCTACCACTAACCTGTTATCAAGAAAGTTAGATATGGGGTGGCATATTTTCTCACTAAACTATCACTAAAAATAAGCAATAACTGTTACAAATGAGTTTGTAATTGCAACTTTTCTGATAATTTAATTTTGTTTAATTTTATTTGAACTTACCAAATTGTTTTAACCATTTTCAGCTAAGTTATGAGGCCAGCTATTCAGAACTCAGTTATATGCCTACTCTATATACTAGATATTAGTATAAACTAATGAAGAATAGAATTGACATGAAGATTTGGCTACTCCTGTATGCATGGCGAGTTCAAAATTATCCCTGTTTATACAGCCTTTGGCAATTTAAGCAATGTGTTTTGTCACCTGCTTTGCCGTCTCATGAAGCGCTGGAACATTTACGAAGAAATAGAAAATATGACTTTCAATCCTTGACGTCTTTTAAATAAATGCACATATTGATAGTGACAGATTGCTAAACTTGGCGTTAGACACTTAGCTGTGTTTCTTGCCAAAAGTAATCCAGATGTGCATAATTTATCCGCCTGCCATATGTGCACTGACATGTCTTTCTATAATCAACTGTCTGTTGAGTATTGTTAAACAGTTAAATGTTCTTTATCGACTATCTTTTTGAATAATGCTAGTAAGTCCTTTATGGAGTTAAGGAGCAGCAAGACCATAAAAACCAGCTTTCTTAAACTGAAGAAAGCAAGTACAGATTTTTGATTGTCCAAAAGGCATGCATGTTCAGAAAAAAATAATTAGTAAAAGAAGCTTATGTAAAGACCATTTTAGGTGGTGTTATACAACTAATGAGAATGCATATTTTACGTAATCTCATTATGATGGGACAGATCTTTGTTGTCACAGTGTAAAGGAAGTTGCTATGGAGTAATAACATTAATTAATAAGGATTTTTTTTGTATGAGGTGGTTGTTGAAAGTTGAAAATGAACTTAACTTGACAAGCAGTAACCAAACATGTCCTGGCATTAAGTTCAGAAAGCTGTAGGAGGACATTTGTGTCATTTGGAATATTTCATCATATCATCAGAAGAAACAACTCCCATTTTATGGCATGTTTTGTACTGGGTGTTTGTTCTTCAGCTGTCCTCAGAAAGTTATTTATTGATTAGTAGTATTACATGACCTGAATGGAAAAATTCCTGTGCAAAAAGAGTTTCTGTCCAAGGAGTTTGCTATCCCAAAATTTTGTTTTCAAAGGAAACACTGATCCATAGAAATATTCCCCCTTTGTTTCCTATATGCTTATCCTTTCACCCCATTGACATAATGTTACTAGAATATTAACATGGATAATCTGGCTTTCATCAGTCTCTGAGTCAGATCCCAGTGTTCACCTCAGAGGTATATAGGAAGGTGTGTGGTGGTCATGTAAAGCAAAATGCACATAGTGTCTCATGATTCTAAGTTTCCCCTGAGGAGAAGGGTGTCTGGCTCTGTCTGATGTTCCTGTGCATACAGGTAAGTATTTATCCCTACAGTTATATAGATATCTATCTGTTGTACATAGACCTGTCTTTGTAGCAATCTGCTTTGGTTTTTGAACTCCCCCCCAGCAGTTGCATAACTTGTGGCATGATTAGCAGCTCTTCTTCATCATCCTGGGAGGTCTCAGTCATGACCTTTCCAACTGCTGATCTTCACTATTTAGATGAGAATAGGTGTACATAAGCTGTTGAGAGCACCAACTGTATGATGCTTATTTCCATAAGGTTGTCCAGATTTAAGCAACTCATCTTGGTTTGTAGAAGGCCCGCATAATGTCCTGAAATTAGGTTACCATGCTAGACACAGTGATACCACAAACAGTTCTTGCTACCATCCTATTAGAAACTATCTTTGCTGAAATGGTCGAAAGATGCTCCCTAGTTTGTAGGACCATGCTCTTAGTTTGTAAATTTTGCTGTTTAAATTACAGGTTTTCAATTTACCTCTCTGACAAATGCATGTGATCTAAATGGAGATACTAATTCAGTGTTTTGAGATGTTACACTCCTGAAGTTATCAAAAATACAGGCTGTGTGGATATGTTATGGCAGAATACCCTCATGCAAATGCTGGCGGTAAGCAGGAAAGTCGGGAGGCTTCTTCAGGAAAGTTTATTGGGTGTTGGTTAACAATTCAAAATGTTCTGAAGTTGCTAGGGTCTTAGTTAAAAATGCTTGTTGATCATGGATTAACATTGATCCATGCTGCTTGAACTTCTAAACCTCCTTACTAAACCTCACTAAACTGTCCTACAGCTACTCTACTGGGATGTCTGCCTTTTTAAAACAAACCAAACACCAAAATCAAAGGTCTCTGGTGTGTTCTTAGCTGCTTCTCAGAACTGATCATCATATTGAGCTGTTTCCTAAAGTATACAATTTTTGTCTAATTTTTTAAGTTACTTGATGTTTACTTGTCTAATGAAAAACTAGTAGCATGCAAAATCTGAGGAAGCATATTTTCTGAAGATATTACCTTTGTTCTTGGTGAAGGTATAGCTTCTTGGACTTGAGAAGCACTGTGGAATCTCAATATTCCATAACCAACGGAAATTTGCACCATGGATGGCTCTCTGTTCCCTGAAAGGAAACCCAAACTTATTTCAACAATTACTCCTTTCTTCAATAGTGTAAATTGGCGTTTTTGGAAATGCAAATACTTTGGATTAGGAAGTGATCTTAGAATATTCAGCGCATTTTTTTTTTCATTGATTCTTGGTATTTTGCCCCTTGTTCTAATCCTTAGTAAAATGATGAGTGTGAATTCCCCTCCCCCCCATTTAAAAGAAAACACACATATCACCAAAACCATTGTGATCTGTGATATTCCTTCAGGCAGTGTATTTCAGGGATTAATTCACACCTTTATTAATCTGCATTCAGCATAGTACTTTACCTCAGCTTTATTATAATTTACTGAAATGTACTCTTTGTTATTTGATCGCTTCAGTTTCTAAGAAAATAATATCTTTGTAAAGAATTCCAGGTGAGAAACTCTGTGTTTTCTCTTTAGAAAATGCTAATGTAAATCTTAAAATATGTATTGGTGCTTGCACGTTGTGGAATACTGTGGTATTTTCCATTGTTCGTATGTTAGCTAGTTTTATAAACCTCTGATAAGCCTTCAGCCTCCACAAGCCACTGACATACATGGCTTTTATGAAAAAAACTTTTTGGCTCTCATTACTTATGTCCTAAATTTCCTAGAGCTGTCATTGTTTGCTGCAGAATTATGCTCCAGAGTCTTCGTTTTTAGTTTTCTTTCTTAAACTGTTTCTGTCTCAGTTCTGGAAACCCAGAATCCCATCAGCCATGGCAATCCCATGCACAAATCACAGAATCACAGAATGGCAAGGGTTGGAAGGGACCTCTGGAGATCATCTGGGCCAGCCCCCCTGCCAAAGCAGGTTCACCTAGAACAGGTTGCACAGGATGGTGTCCAGGTGCGTTTTGAATATTTCCAGACTCAGACACTCCACCACCTCTCTGGGCAGCCTGTTCCAGTGCTCTGCCACCCTCAACGGAAAGAAGTTTTTCCTTATGTTCAGATGGAATATCATGTGTTCCAGTTTGTGCCTGTTGCCCCTTGTCCTGTTGCTCGGCACCACTGAAAAGAGTCTGTCCCCATCTTCTTGACACCCATCCTTTAGATCTTTATAAGCATTGATGAGATCACCTCTCAGTCTTGTCTTCTCCAGGCTAAACAGACCCAGGTCTCTCAGCCTTTCCTCATAAGAGAGGTGCCCCAGTCCCCTGGTTGTCTTTGTAGCTCTCTGCTGGACTCTCTCCAGTAGTTCCTTGTCCTTCTTGAACTGAGGAGCCCAGAACTGGACACAGGACTCCAGATGTGCCTCACAGGGCAGAGTGGAGGGGGAGGATAACCGCCCATGACCTGCTGGCCGTGCTTTTTTTAATGTACCCCAGGATACTGTTGGCCTTCTTGGCCACAAGGGCACATTGCTGGCTCATGGTCAACTTGTTATCCACCAGGACTCCCAAGTCCCTTTCCACAGAGCTGCCTTCCAGCAGGTCAGCCCCTAACCTCTACTGGTCCATGGGCTACACTTGCCTTTGTTGAACTTCATGAGGTTTCTCTCTGCCCAACTCTCCAGCCTGTCCAGGTCACGCTGAAAGGCAGCACAGCCTTCCAGTGTGTCAGCCACCCCTCCCAGGTTTGTGTCATCAGCAGGCTTGCTGATGGCACACTCTATCTGTTTATCCAGGTCATTGATGAATATGTTGAAGAGGACTGGACCCAGTACTGACCCCTGGGGAACACCACTTGTCACAGACCTCCAACTAGACTCTGTGCCACTAACCACAACCCTCTGAGCTCTATCTGCGAGCCGTTTTTCATTCCACCCCACTGTCCATTCATCCAACCCACACTTCCTAAGCTTGCCTATGAGGATGCTGTGGGAGACGGTATTGAAAGCCTTGCTGAAGTCAAGGTAGACAACATCCACTGCCCTCCCCTCATCTGTCCATCCAGTCATGCTATTGTAGAAGGCTATCAGATTAGTCAGACATGACTTGCCCTTGGTGAATCCGTGTTGGCTACTTCTGATAACGATCTTTTCCACAAATACAGGTGGGTGGAGAATGGATTGAGAGCAGCCCTCAGGAGAAGGACTTGGGGGTGTTGGTGGATGAGAAGCTCAGCATGAGCCAGCAATGCGCACTTGCAGCCCAGAAAGACAATTGTATCCTGGACTGTATCAAAAGGTGCGTGGCCAACAGGTCGAGGGAGGTGATTCTGCCCCTCTGCGCTGCTCTCGTGAGACCCCACCTGAAGTACTGCGTCCAGCTCTGGAGGCCCCAACATAAGAAGGGCATGGACCTGTTGGAGTGAGTCCAGAGGAGGGCCATGAAGGTGATCAGAGGGCTGGAGCACCTGTGCTATGAGGTCAGGCTGAGAAAGTTGGGGTTGTTCAGCCTGGAGAAGAGAAGGCTCTGGGGAGACCTCGTAGCGGCTTTCCAGTATCTGAAGGGTGCCTACAAGAAAGTTGGAGAGGGACTTTTTACAAGGGCAGGTAGTGATAGGATGAGAGGTAATGGCTTCAAACTGGAAGAGGGTAGATTTAGATTAGATATTAGGAAGAAATTTTTCACTCTGAGGGTGGTGAGGCACTGGAACAGGTTTCCCAGGGAAGCTGTGGATGCCCCACCTCTGGAAGTGCTCAAGGCCAGGCTGGATGGGGCTTTGAGCAACCAAGTCTAGTAGAAGGTGTCCTTGTCCATGGCAGGGGGTTTGGAACTAGATGATCTTTAAGGTCCCTTCCAACTCTAACCATTCCATGATTCTATGAAGCTCTTTAGAAAAAAAACAACAAAAAGCAACAGAATTTAATAAGTGTTACTATATTATTGTATTACATGACTACCTGAAAATTAATGATTGTGGTATTTCGAAATTCTTACCACTGATCATTTAGTATCAGTGACATCTTGACCACTTCTAACATGATAGTTTTGTCACTCCAGATGTTTTCTGGTAGGCAGGTGAAAGGAGGGCAGTGGAGAGGAGAGGAGAGATGATTCAAAATTAACCTGAATGTGTGCGTGTATGTTTGCGTACATCCTCTGGACAGTGCTCCGGTGAACGTCAACTGAAATACTGTATATCTGCGCACTACTTTTACAGCCCGGCAGCATTTAGTCATTTTAGTTGGTCTTCAGTTACATTTACCAAAAGACTAATTAACAGACTTGAAAAGTGGTTTTGGCCAACAAAGAGCTGGCCTGACAACTAAACTCTCTCATTACATTTCCATCTATCTGTCTTGCTAAAGTAGACAAGACTCTGGATTGACTATAGTTTGAAAGGTTAGTTGAAAAGACTAAAGGTGACTTGTAAATGGAAAATGGCAACTTTGTGCTTTTGGATTCTAAACACATCTGGTCTAGTGTTCCTCTTGTTGAGTGGTAGGTCTGCCAAGACTTGTTGCAGACTTTGTAGAGCAGTAATAATAAACCTGTTCAGAGAGTTTAAAAGATCTTGGCATGCCATATGACAGGTTCTCGAGTAGTTCTGTCAGGAGCCAAGTGTACTGTAATAGACCCCTTTTAAATTGTTGGCTTACACGAAAACTGGAGATGTCTGTGTTTTCTCCTTCTCCCCTCCCCTCCCCTGAAGTACAAAAGGCAGATGAATTTATTAAAATGCTTCTTTAGTGTATGTTATTGAGCTGTGAAAGAGACCAATATATAAACATTATTGTAAGTTTGCAGATGCACTCTCATTTATGCCTGTAGGCAAGATAAATTTATCTACTTATGTTAGAGGAGCTTTTAATCAGATAATCTGTTATTGCAAGTAGTTTAGATCATGAGGTGAGTAGTTTTTAAACAGGCCTTTACAGTCTGTGTAGACATTGCTGGTCCTGTTCTTCATCAGGAAAAACATAAAACACAATCAGGTATAAAGAACATAAGCGGAATCCTTTTCTCTCTTACCTTTAATACAGAGTATGTAACTGCAGATGTATACAATATTTCTAGATGAATATACAGCCTATAAAATATTGCTCATTAGATTATAGAGAAAAGAACAGATCCAGATGTTTGGATAATAACATCCTTCTGGAGAAGTCAAAAAGCGGCAAGAGGGTTGAAATATATACAAATAACATTGCATGAAGAATCTACCCTCCTGTACCTGGAGGTAAAGGAGATTGAGATTATAGAAGAGGCCTAAGGTTGTTACATTCAGCATGAATTTTCATGTGCTGTAAAGATCTGTGCTTTTATAGAGTGAGTTGACTTACTGTGATGTACACATTCGTGCTGGTCTTCAGGTCTGGTCTTTATACTGGTCTTATTGAATTCTCACTTTACACAAGGAAAATTGTACTTTAATACATGGAGACCTTGATCATCTTTGACACCGGCATCCTCTGTTACTCTACAGGAAAGGGTACGCTTTTCTGAAAGCATCTTTGTCTTATTCAAGATGTGGCAGGAATGCATAGATGCATAGATGCTTTAAGTGTTTGGGCAGAAATTTAGTCTGAGAAGAAGTCCTATTTTCATGCTTCTTTCTTGCATACAGGCCAAGCATTTAATGGATTGCAGCGCAGGGTTGTATAGTTGAGCCAAAAACTTTGGGGGCAGAATCACTTCAGTCTAGCCGTGTGATTCATCTTGGTTTTAATTTTCTCTCCTTTCTTCTCTGAGTGAGGGAGAGGTCACTAAGGAGGGGATAGCTCAGAAGTCATAAGAGAAATCCCAGACCTTATTTATCTCTGAGAATCAGTCTATTTTATGTTTCTTTTATTTTTATGTTATTTTTATGTCATTTTTATTTTATTTTATTTTATTTTATTTTATTTTATTTTATTTTATTTTATTTTATTTTATTTTATTTTATTTTATTTTATTTTATTTTATTTTATTTTATTTGCAGTGTTTATTGTTTACAGTAGATTTAACAATCTTAATTTTCCCAATATTTTCAAATCCTTTTGCAGTATCCCCTTAATGCTGCCAAGAAAGTTTTTTGTGTAGGTTTTGTTGTTGTGTGGTGTTGGGAATTTGGGTGTTGGGAGGTTAGTTGTGGGGGTTTTGTTTATGGTTAATTTTTTTAAGCCTCCAGAAATGCAGCTAGTAGCAGGAAAAATCACATTGTCATGCCAGTGATGACTGTTTAACATTATGGCATCCTGAAGGAAACTACTTTCCAGCTTAACATAGAGGGGAGACAAGACAGCTAGGAGAGAAGAGAGGAACTTGAGAAGCGCAGGAGATTTTAGAGGATTAAGAGAATGCTCGAGGACTGATCACCTAATCTTCTCATCCCCGATAATATAAAAGGGAAAACAGGAGGACAAGGAGACTGAGCGGGAGTACTGATCTATAGCAATGACAAGACTAAAACTATTCATGTGTCTCCTCTCAGAGATTTCTAATGATTTGGCAATCTATAGTTTGGTGTTGGTTTTTTTTTTAATACAGTAAAAAAAATTCCAGTATCCACTTCCCTTTGATTACCTAGAAGAAATTAGTTATCAAAATATCCAGGAAAGGAAAGACCGGTTAACAGGCCTCCTATTCTTCCATCTGTCTAACCCCAAAACCTCAGAGTCCTCCCCCTCCTCTCAGTAAAATGTAGAGTACTGCAGACTTCATTTGGGCAAATTGAGCAAGATTTTGCACTAAGGCAGAAGTGACAAACATGAATGGTGGAAGCTGAATCATGAGTTCCAGACTTGTGAATAATCCTGTCCATTCAAGAAGTTTTTAGAGTAAGATTAAATATGGCTTTCAGTATGAATTTCCCCTGAATTTCAGTAGTATTAGCTTCTCTTAACATTACTTGTAATGGAAATCTGCTCTTCTAAGAAAGGTTCTCAGGACCATTCTTAAGGATTCTGAAAATGAAGTAAAATACACAAGTCTTTGGCTCAG
This sequence comes from Burhinus oedicnemus, assembly GCA_008921705.1. Lineage (NCBI taxonomy): Eukaryota > Metazoa > Chordata > Aves > Charadriiformes > Burhinidae > Burhinus > Burhinus oedicnemus. The sequence goes on along the minus strand of VFFE01007677.1, from coordinate 2,075,332 downwards.
GCTTTAGAAAATGATGCGGAAAAAAGTTTTCTGAAGGAATCAGTCAATTGCATTTGTTGCAGTTGTGTAGCTGCTTGGCTCCTCTGCTCTGCCCAGCTCCGATGAGGAGCTCACACCTGACTGGGTGTGAGAAAGCATCTCTGCTTAGGTTCCCTTGCAAGAATAAGGGTGGGATACAGTCTGAGGGATTTGGGTCCAGTGATCAAAGCCCAGAGTAAATATTTTAAGAAATTATAGTTAGCTTAATTGCTGTAGTATCTTTGACTTCTTTCACAGTGCAGCTGAACTGGGGATGAAAAAAAAAATTGCCCAAACCCAACTTATAAAATAGTTTGTCTCTGTTTTTCTGATTTTGATTTGGTTTTATATGTGTAATGGTAAATAGACAGGAGGCAGGAGTTTTCTGGTGGTATTTCTGACCTTACAGTTCTTTCCCCAGGTTCTTATGTCCTTTCTTCTCTCCCTCATCCTTTTTATCATAGTCTAATCTCATTGGTTTTTGCTGAATATTCTTTGTTTGCAGAAGGAGTATTCTGTGCTCAGTGAATGTCCACATCAACACCAAAGCAGTACCACTTTTCCAAGGAGAAGTTCCACGTAGTTGCTTGGCTGTTTTCTTCTGGCTGTCTCCTTTGTACAAGAGCCTGCTACAGTGCTGCTGCTTTGGCTGATCTCACGGAGACGCACTGTGTCAAGGCAGGGAGTGGGCGGGTGTTTCTGAGGTACAGAAAGCAGGCTTGTTGGGCTCTAAACAAAATCTTTTAGAGAATGTTTTACAAATTCTTCAGATTTCTAAAGAACTTTGCAAACCCAATGCTTTCTCTTTAGTGCTGTGAAAAACAAGTGTTTGCAATTGGAATTTTCTTGATTCAACTGTATCACTGTGAAAAGTAAGGTGTGAAAGTGGTGTGTGAGGAAAACAGCACTGGAAGCTACTAACCTTTACTGAGAGTATTAAGCAGTCTAGTTTTATAGCCAATACCTGGCATCACAGTTACTTCCATTACATAGGATAAAATATACTTTAAGCTAAATGTGAGGGTGTTTATTAAAATAGAAAGTGCAAAACAAAGCAGTGCAGCTGTTTGCTATCCAGGAGAATTGCAAAGCGTTGGAAACAGAATTATTTTGGCTGTCATCTCTGCCGTGCTGTGGTGGTCTTGACACAGCCTGGGCTTGTTTAGGGGGTGATTTCTTGGGTTCTTGGCTGTTGTGTAGACATGAAAAGAGACGTGGTGTACAAGTACAGCATGACTAAGACAAACAGGTAACCCAAATACAAATACTTAAGAAATAGCCAAGAATTATCTGTGCAAGGTGGGTTTTGAAATTTCATTTTTCTGGACTTGACGAGGTTTAGAGGCAATTAATAAGATACTTTAAGTTTTTGAAATCCTTAATAAGCTGAGGGGTGAAAAAGCTTTATTTTTATGGATTTAGATTTTTTAAAAAAATAGAATATTCCCCCTTTTTAAGATGGTCTTGATCTTGTCAGCCTCAATCTTTTTTCTTTTAAAAATATGTTTACCTCTAATTTATTAATGTCTCTCGGTTAGGATATCTTTAAATCTTCCATCCTAGGACAGAAATCTTCATTGAGCTGTCCACTTGTTTTGAGCTTAATTCTAAGAAATGGAGGGACAGACCTATAGGCATGATCTGCATTACTGTCAGTTCTGGATTAGTGAGGAAAAAAACATGTGATCCAGCCTTGGAACAAGACTTGGTTAGTAAGGCAAAAATGGAAGTGTTTGTATATGAATGTTATGTTTCCCAAGTGTCTTGGACTTATAAACCTACAATCATAATCAGGTCAAGAGAGCAAACTGCTTTTAAAGGTGTAGTTTCATCAGTTGTCTGAGCTGGAAGAGTGATTGCCATTGCCTGTGGGAGAGGAGGAATGCATTTGGTCAACCTGGCAGGCTCCACGTAGTCATCTGCCCCTGCCCTAGTCGTGAAGCTGGTGAGCAGTTTAGAGCTCGGTAAGGTGTACGTGCAATTCATCCTACTCCTTACAGAAGCTGTTCATGTGCAATTATTGTGACTGGAGGCCTGACCTCATGTAGCCCTTCATTTGCTTTGGATAGATCCCTTTGATCCCTACTCAATCTGCATCATGATCCATATTGCTTCATTCATAATTTTTATATATAAGTGTACATATATTAATGTGGTGTTCATATTTATTACAATTACTCAGATATGCACGTACATTAATATCAGCAGAAAAAAATTTTACATTTACTTTATTGATTAAAAAAATACAAGTGATCTTCACATGTATGGCATGTTGAGTAAACTCAGTCTCACTGGTTAAAACAGTGGTTTTGTGACATCTCAAAGTTTTTCTGGTGTTTGAAAATTTCAGCATGCCCCACTTATAAAAGAACTTGAGATAGTGTTTAAAATGCAGAATGTGAGTTAGCTTCATTTCCATGTGATGTAAAGCTAAGAAAATAAAAAGCACTCAGAAGTCTCATGCAGTTACCAGTTTTTGGTATCCCACCAAAGAAGAGTTGAGATACCAACATAGCTGTAAGATCAAATAATAAATAAAGTGTAAAATCAGCCAAAGATGAAAAGTATGTCTATACAGTATCTTCCCGGCAGCTGTGGCTGTACTCTGAGCAGACCAGGAGCCATGCAGTCGTGTTAGTGTGACACTGAGCTCGGGATGTCCTGGCACTCAGCACTTCACTGCAGATACTCTCCTCTTGGTCTGAAGTCGTGACTTAGCTTTACATGGTTGAAGCCCAGGCAAAGGAAGCTCAGCTCTGCCTTCGGGATAGATTTTGGAGATACCTATATAAGGGTCATTATGATGTACTAGCACAAAATACGTATTATAATTTGGGGTTATATTTCTGTGCATATTCTCATGGAGCAGAATGAAGATCACATTAATTTAGGCATATCCTGGCCCAACTGAAAGATGGAGCCACTGTATTAATTAATATCAATAGCTTTATATGTACTATATAGAGACTTTTTCTACTATTGGTCGCTAAGCCTGTAATTAATAGAGAGCACTATAGAAGATTACACTGTGTTCAAAGAAACAAATGTTCTGCAAAGTACAGAACTGGCAGATGAATGGCAATGCTGCCTCAGCACTCGCAGTCACTTGCGAAGTGACACTCTTCTGTGGTTTGAATGCAGGTACCACACTTGCTACTGGTGTCCAGCCTAGCTTCAAGATGAAGACACATTTTACAGAGAGACTGCAGGATGACTGCAGTGTGAAAACGTTAATTATGTTATTATTTACTTTTCCTAAATGCCTGTTGGAGTTACAAAAATAGCTGTGCAGGAAGCTTGATCCTTTGTTTTGGCATTTTAAGAACACTGATAGGGTTTTTTTAATTACTATTTTTCTTGGTGCTTTTTGGAAGTTGTCGTTATGGTTGGAAAAAACAGTTAATTCCTATTTGTAAAGAGTTTTAATGTTACTGGGCTTGTGCTGGGTTTAGCAGCCTTGACAATATTTAGACAGAGGTGACCAAAATCTGGAGATGCCCGTTTAGGGAAAAAAACGAGTGTTGTGTTACATTAATTGATCTAGTTTGCTGTCATGCAGCATCACTGCAAACATAGGTGCCTTGTGATGTGATGGGCAGCCTGCAAATAGCTAATTGACTCTGATCTCTGTTAATTAGTGCGAGTAAATCTTATAATGAAGCTTTGAAGAGATCATCTGAAGTACATGAAAGCTGAGGCTTTACTCAGCGTCAGGGCCTTGATGTTAATTATTGAGTCCTGTGACCCAGCAAAAGGAAGACTCACTGATAAGGTGTTCTTAATACAGGAACTTCTACTGTTGTGGTATTTACAATTTGGTTGAAGTGTATCACCACCTCTGTTTCACTATTGCTGTACTTCAACACAAAACTTAAAATAATTAGACCAAAACCTGAGGAATGGCACCCCTGTCTTATGCTTAAGACACAGTTTAAATACAGAAATCAGCTTTTCTAAAATAAAGAAAAATTAAAATCTTAGAATAGTGTTTTTATATTAAAATAGAATTTTTTGAACACCGAAATTATTCTTCTGTTACTGAAAAAGCCCGTGACGTTTCCCCCCCCCCATGAAATTTGAGATTAATCTCTAACAGTGTCAGACAGTAGACTGATCATATTTCCATTTTTTCAGTCTGACCTTTTAGGTGTAGGGAGTGGTACTTTGTAAGCTAAAGTCTTAGTTAATTTTTATTTTTTAATGCTGTATAATTTATTTATTCTAGAAAAATACACATTCCAAGTTTTATAAATGAGTCACATAATGTTACAAAATTGCTATAAACTGTTCTTCAAATGTCAGATTTCAATGATCAGAAAGACTAAAATATAAACTGGAACACTCTCGATCCCAAGTAGACATTGTGATGGAAAACTTCTGTAGGCTTTGCTGAATTTAAAGGGTTTAGATATTTTCCAGAAATACAAACTATTCAGGATGAGAAAGAGTGAGTTATAATATGAATGGGAAAGATTGTGGGTCATTTTTACTGGAAACTCCTGATGATAGGTGGTGTTTGCTCTCTGTGACCTAGTAATTTGAAACGGAAATTTTTTGTGAATCTAGTTGTGTCTTCTTTATAGAGGCTTAATTGGTGCATGCTAGACAGCAAAAGATTAGGCTTGCAGCTCTGAAGTTAAACACTTTTTGATAGTGTCTAGTGATCAGGCTTGTTGCATTCTTTCACTAAAATAGACTGACTGTGCTGAATTAGAGATGGCCATGTGAGATACTCTTGGAGTTTCAGAGGTTTTTCATATTCACTGCAGATGTCAGAGGAGAAAGTTGTTCCAGAAGAGTTAGAGAGTAAGAGCAATTTTAATGGACTCTGCTTTTTGAAAGCATTTATTTTTAAACCTATTTAGAGTAATCTCATGATGTAATTTATGAAATTGCATTGCTGTGTAGAAATGACCTTTGAACCTGAGTTCTCAACACTCATTGAAGAGAAGGTGGGTTAAAGGACCCAATTACTAGTTATGGAATTCGTCATAATTTTCAGGTATAATAAAAGATGAATTATGTATTTTGTTAATCCGGGAATTGGAAATATGTCATAAAATCACTACTTCCTTCAAAGATAACTTTAATACACAGAAATTGTTTATTTATCTTACACCAATAGAAGATGAGGGGTTTATTTTCAAACTGACTATATTAAAATAATATTTATTGTAACATGTAAAAAATGAGGGGTTTATGTTGATTAATACTAGGAGGCAGTGCTCATTAAGGTGGCTGGCAATAGGAAAACACTTGTATAGAATAATTGTAGCTAATGTTGGTAATCAGAATGATTTTTTGCACACTATTTATAATTTCTATCATTTATTACAGATAAAGGGCATCACTGTAGGAGATTTTTAGATGTTAAAAAATACTAGAGAAATTTGCCTTCCAAGCATGCAAAATTTGCTAAAGAAAACTGAGTGTATATAAATTAATTAAACTAGTTTGTGTGGGATAGGTTATAACTAATGACAAAACAGAGATCTGCCAAAATACGGTAGTGGAATTTCCTAGTATAGTGGGCAATCTTGTACAGTGCAGAAATGTGGAAACTCCTGCTTTATTCTGCCGTAGCTGTGATTTTTTCCTTTTCTTCCATGATGTGAGATGCAGCCTTCACTGATTCTATGGCTTCATCAGATCTAGGAGCTTGCAGTGTGATGGTTATGATTATTTCCTAATTGTTCCTGGCTGGTGACTCGAGCGTTGTTTGTCCCCAGCTTGTTCATGATACCTGTTTGCCAGGCTGAGGAAACATGGTAGGATAGGACAGCTCCCCCGAAGTAGGATAACCACGTCATCTGGTGTGGGAGAGTACAGTAATCATGTTGAGTAGAATAACCATGTAGGTTAGGAACACAGCGGTAAGGTCGTTTCTTTGCCTTTCTGCACTGTGTGGGTGGAAAACTAAGATTTTAAGCAGACCCTCTCCTCACAGTTTTTAATATGCCATTCCTTACCTGCCTTCTCACTGCAGAAACAAAGTAGTATCTGTTTCCTCAGCTTTGGGCTCCAGTTTTGCCCATGACATTTAACATGACATTGAACTTTTTCCTCTGTACCAGCTGAAGGTGGTTTGATGGGTTGCAGTTTCTGTCTGTGTAGATGCAGACTGGACCTGGGAACATTTTGAATTTCCTTAGCTGTGTCCAAACTAAAAGTTTTACAGAAAAATATCCCCGTTAACTTGATGCCAAAACCAGTGAGCTAATTCCTGGACACTGTTTGGTAGTCGGTGTTCCAGGGATCGTTCCCAAAAGGCAGTTTCTGTAAGGCCACTCTGTTTTGCAGACTAGGGGAGTTTACCACCCTAGGCACATTTCATTTTCTATCAGTTGGCCTCAGTTCCCTGGAAAATATACTCAGGGACATGTTTAATCTACTGTTACAGATGTATCTGAAAAGTTTGTTGTAAAGGAACAATTTTGGCTAAAGTATTACTATGTGAAACTCTTTCATGCTTTGTGACAGTGAACAAGTAGCCACTAGCAACTTCATAGTTGGAAGGGACCCTTAAAGGTCATCTAGTCCAACCCCCGTGCAATAAGCAGTTACATCCACAACTAGATCAGGTTGCTCATAGCCCTGTCTTCTGGTTTAGTGACAGACAGCTCCATGGGCATGGGTGAAACCGCTCACGTGTGCTGAATTATATAGGCAACAGTGCATAATAGAGTGCTGCTCTTCTAACCTACATAACTCTTGCATGAATGCTGTTGTCCTCGCAACTGTCTGGTTCTGTCTGCTAATACCTTGTGATTCTGTAGATGCTTGTAGAATATATGTAGCTAATCATTATACTGTCTTCCTCTTTTGGGAGTCACATTATGTATTGCTGCATTTTCATTAGTTCAAATTTTCCCCCTTTGATTCTCATATGGTTATCAGAAGTCATGCATCCCAATTCAGATGAGCATAGAAATACCAACTTCTGAAATCCTTTCATACAAATATTTACCTTTTAATTAACCCATGAAAGATCTGTTTCAAAGACATTAGTCTTAAAGTATAAAAACTATTTTAAAAACTCTTGAAGATAAAGTCTTTTAAAATATTAAACTTGTGACCATTGTAAACAAGTTCTAAACCAAAAAACGTGAATGTGCATAGGCATTTGCTTTTTGTTTCTTATTTACAGGAATACAAGTAGCAGTAGGGCTTGAGCTCCTCTGTACTTTTGCACGAGAACTAGGGTTCTGTCCAACTACTGTCACTGCCTTGGCTGTAAAAGGTACTGCTGGCTTGGGCTCTAAACTCTAAATAGGACCATTGTGAGTAAACTGGTCTTTGTGCAAGTTTTATATAAGCAAGAGTTAAGTCTTTGGTGTAATATAGCACCAGTTAGAAGTAAACAGGCTATGATTTCAGTGCTAGACACTGCCTTAAGGCAGAAGAAATTACACTGTCATGCAGAGGATATGTAGCTGCTGCTATTTTGGTGTTTGATTTCTTCATTGTCACATAGTTGAAAGCTGTCCAGGAGAGGAAGAAGTATAAAGTCACAGGGGAAGAAAATGACCAGCTTATGGAGGATACAGGAGTGAGGAATAGCATATATACTTAAGAGTCATTTGTAGTACTTGCAGCTTGCTTCTATGTATCGGTTCATTCTTAGTGAAAGTATTGGCTCCTAAGAATAAAATGCTTCCAAAATTGGCAGTTATCAAAGACTTAAAGGGTTAAATGCTGATGAAATGTTTTAGTAATCAGTCATGGAGTTGGTTATCATCTGACTGATGGAAGTGCGCTTCACCCTGTTAAAAACTGTTATTTTAGTAGTAGGCATGGCTTTTAATGTACAATAGTTGTCTTGAGCTTTGGAGAAAATTATTGGAAGTATCCAACATTGGTAGAAGGCTTGTTTGTAACAGCATATGAAAATATGTAGACATCACCTGTGTCATTGTGTGCTTCTCCAAATAAGTCGGGGTTTTCTAGTCCTAAATTTGTAAGTTGGAGATACACAATTTATTAACGGGTTCTTTTAAGTATACTGCTGCTACTGCTAATGAATGAGCAAATGGCTAACAGACTTCTGGGAACATGTCCATAACAGGTTCTTAAAAACTTGGGAGGTATTAGCACAAGGCATATGTAATTGAAGCCTTCAGAAAGTATTAAAAAATCCTGGTAATAGCTGCCAATAAATCTCAGTCAGGAAGTGAAACATCTCTGACCTACCCAAGAGCGAAGTATAATCATATGCAACAGTATTCAAGATCACCTTGAATATCTTGCCCAGGTGCTTTCAAACGTCTCAGTGCCGGGACAATAACTGCCTGCATTCTTGCATACAAATTGACCCCATGTTAGAAAGGATGCTGGGACCCATTTGTGAGGAATGTGTAGCAGGGCTTATTATATACAGTTTAGGTACATGTAGACTAAGAAGGAAACAGCTGTATATGAATGATTGAAGAATATTAAGGAAGGGATTGTTATGTGGGTAGTGATTGAAATTAGTATTGATGACATTAAACAATGGGAATAAACTCGAGTATGGAATACTATCATTATTTCGTGGGATTCTTCTCTCAAATGGTACTGAAGGCATTGGAAGAGAAATGATATAAAGCTCAAGAATGACAGCCTTTACAACCTTTAGAATTAGACCATGACAAGTACTAGCACCTTATTGTAAGAAGCTGTCTTGTATTGGGAAAGTGACAGAAAAAAACACGTTCTTCAAGACACTTTGCTATAGCTGTTTGGACACATTTTTGTTGCCTTTTCTTCAGTGTTTCCAAACTACAGATATAAATGAATGCCAGTAGTTCTGCAAGGGAACTGAAAACTCTTCCCTTCAAACTGGGGTGGAAGGCCAAGAAGCTGGCTGGGATAAGGGAAGGAAGAGGTGTAATGACAAACTTAACAGGCTTTCCTAAAGAAAAGTTGTTCAGGATGTATGGTAACTGCTGAATGAAGCTGGCATTCTGCTCAGCACCACAGCTCCCTGATCCCACGTAGCTGTGGTGAAATCACACTGGAAAAACCTCTGTTGCTTTCATTAAGAGCAATATAGGGAGGTAAATATGTAGATTACCCTGGTTTATTCCACCACCCTAAAGTGCGTGCTTTTTATGTTACCAAAAAACCTTATTATCACCAATGAGAATATTTTCTTAAAAAGTAGATTTTGGCTCTGAATTCTTCAGGCGGATAGATTTTTTTTTTTTTTATTTATTTTTTAACAGAATATCTTGTTGCATTTAAGGGAACTGGACTGACCAAATTCATTCTGTTTGGGGAACTGGTGTTAAAACTAGAGGAAAAGGAAAATCTGCAGAAAACCTTGCTTGAACAAAAATAGCTAAATAGATAAATATATCCGTCAGCATCTCCACGAAACACTTTTTGGTTGTAATTATAATAACATATAAATCTACATCTTTTATAATGAGGGAAGTCATGGGTGTGCATTTTGAAGCCTTTCAAAATTATGACATGGAGAAGAACGTTACTTTATGACAAGGGATATGCTGAGTACCGTAGAATATATGTCTAAATGTTTTTCCTCTGAATTAACAAGTTAATCCCTGTACTTTAGGTTTGAAATATATTTGTTGGTTGTCTTAGTATATACTCGGATTTCCATCACTCAAAGCAGTTAGGAAAAAAGGCAGTTAGAACTATCTTTTGTGTGGAAGCTTAAATTTTCTCCTTAGTTGCTGGGAACATTTAGTTGTGGGGAATATTAAGAGAGATCCCTGTTCTCCAGTTCTCCCTCATCAATAATTCCAGTAGTTACTTTTTATTGATATAACTTGGTCATCATCTTTTTGTTATAATTTCTGTCTTAAGTATGCTAGCCAGATATCTCATATAATCAAAAAAGTTCAGTCAATGTGAATGAATCCCATTCAGATTTTTTCCCAGGGACTGTACTTTTTAAATGTATCCAAGTCAGAATTCTGTATTTTTACTTTAAATATCATACTAATTTGAAATGCAGTAAAGATTTCAGTACCTGCTATTCTGTGTTTTGTTAATGGCAGACACATGCTTTGTCTGATAGCTTTACAGAGGTTGCATTCTGGAATGCATTCTGATATCTTTACAGAGGTTACTAAATTATTTCACTGTGGCTCAGATGGTATTTTGCAGCAAACTGATGCAACTGATCTGCTATCGTATGATTATTGTTTTTAAGCCATAAAAAGAATGGGTTATATCTTCCAGTCATGCTAGTGTTTTTCTGACACCTCAGCTCTCTGGAAACAGGAAAAACAGAGGATGGCTTTCTTACCCTGTCAGATTTGGACCATCCTTTTTTTTTCACTTTTGCATCTCATGCTGTCTGATGAACTGGGAGAATCTTTTTATCTGCAGTTTGACCGCAACTTAGTAAAGAAGTAAACATTGTACTGGATAACAGTTTATTCTCCAGTGTCTGAGAATGCTAGTTACTTAAAATCTATTTACAAATTACTCATTTCTATGTAGTTGTTATTTCTATTTAACTAGATTTTCTAATGGGGTTGTATATTTCTGTCATAGAAAATGAACTCTTAAATATTTATTGACTCAGCTGGAAAAAAGTTTGTATATATATTTTATATATACATACAATAATATGCATATAAATGATATTTTTAAAAATCATAGTTCTAAGGCCATCAGCGTGAACTTGCAATGAAACGAATTATATTAGTCTAGCTGTCAGCCTTATCAAACACAGTACGCCTTTAAAAAGGGTAAAAAGGAAGACCTGGTGAACTGCAGACCAGTTGGTCTCACCTCTTTGCCTGGCAAGATCATGGAGCAGATTCTCCTGGAAACTCTGCTAAAGAATATAAAAATAAGGAAGGAATTGCTGACAGCCAACATGGCTTCATTAATGGCAAGTCGTTCTTGACAAATTTGGTGGCCTTCTACAGCAGGGTTACAGTGCTGGTGGATAAGGGAAGAGCAACCAACATCATCTACCTGGACTTGCGCAAAGCATTTGTTACTGTCTCTAAATTGGAGAGACATGGATTTCTCAGGTGGACCACTCGGTGGATAAGGAATTGGCTGGATGGTTGCACTCAAAGAGTTGTGGTCAATGGCTCGATGTCCAACTGGTGAGCAGTGACAAGTGGTGTTTCTCAGGGATCAGTACTGGGACCGGTACTATTTAACATCTTTGTTGGTGACGTGGATGTTGGGATTGAGTGCACCCTCAGCAAGTTTGCCAACAACACCAACCTGTGTGGAGCGGTCAGCACACTGGAGGGAAGGGATGCCATCCAGAGGGACCTGGACAGGATTGAGAAGTGGGTTTGTGCGAACCTTACGAAGTTCAGCAAGGCCAAGTGCAGGGTTCTGCGCTTGGGTCGGGGCAATCCCAACCACAAATACAGTCTGGGCAAAGAATGGATTGAGAGCAGCCCTGAGGAGAAGGACTTCGAGGTGTTGGTGGATGAGAAGCTCAACAGGAGCAGGCAATGTGTGCTTGCAGCCCAGAAGGCCAACAGCATCCTGGGCTGCATCAAAAGAAGCGTGGCCGGCAGGTTGAGGGAGGTGATTCTGCCCATCTATTCCACTCTCGTGAGACCCCACCTGAAGTACTGCGTCCAGCTCTGGAGCCCCCAACATAAGAAGGGCATGGACCTGTTGGAGTGAGTCCAGAGGAGGGCCATGAAGGTGATCAGAGGGCTGGAGCACCTGTGCTATGAGGTCAGGCTGAGAGAGCTGGGGTTGTTCAGCCTGGAGAAGAGAAGGCTCTGGGGAGACCTCATAGCAGGCTTCCAGTACTTAAAGGGGGCCTACAGAAAAGGTGGAGAGGGACTCTTTATGAGGGAGCATAGTGATAGCACGAGGGGTAATGGTTTTAAACTGCAAAACGGTAGATATAGATTAGTTATTAAGGAGAAATTCTTTCCTGTGAGGGTGGTGAGACACTGGATCAGGTTGCCCGGAGAAGCTGTGGATGCCCCATCCCTGGAAGTGTTCAAGGCCAGGCTGGATGGGGCTTTGAGTAACATGGTCTAGTGGGAGGTGTCCTGCCCATGGCAGGGGGTTTGGAACTAGATGTTCTTTAAGGTCCCTTCCAACTCTAACCATTCTATGATTCATAATAATTTAATGTACTATAATTTTAAAGATGCTGGTGATGTATCCAGGCTAATGCTTTTTCTCTCCGTTCCATCATTATTCTGTCATTCAAATGAAGTCAGGATTTCGAATGTAATTTCGTGCTAAAAAATCCAGACTTTGAGCTTTAGCTCGAAGAAAAGATTAATAAATACTTTTGTATCAAATTATGTGTTTCTTACTAAAGATTATCAAAGTGTCAGTGAGCTGCATTCAGTTGTGCTTAAAAAGGGAAAGCACAGAGAAGACAGTAGACAGGTTTTGTAGTGGCTAAGTAAAAAGGCTCATAGTGTTATGGTGTATTTAGGTTACGCCAAGGTTTATGAAGTCAGTTGGATAGTCCAGTGTCTTTCCAAATAAGAAAAGTATATCTACAAGTTATATGGATAGCTGTTTTAATCCCCTTGTTTCCTCACAAATGGCGATACCCTCTTCTAGATGTATGCAGGTTTGTTCCAGTAGCTGTCCTGTTTTAGGCTGAGAAACCAGGGCATCAACAGAGTTGCTAAGATAACATCTCAGCTGCTGACCTTTTTTCCAACATATTTACTGTTTCAGGCTACCATTTGAATAAGAAAAACAGTTCTAGTGTTATTACAAAAAATAAATTCATAGTATCTAATATTATGAAATAAAATTTGGGAAATTCCTCAGCTTAGACAGAATCTGCTACAAAAATCTCAAGC